>LR999966.1:36062439-36423372 GCA_905220375.1 Tachina fera | reverse complement strand
ATGTACATGTATGTGTATATATATATATATATATATATATATATATATATATTTTATGCAGTGATGGTATTTTGGTGCATTTCGGGTATTTTTTGGTGCTTTTTGCCTCTTTATAAACGCGAAATTTTGGTTAATACCCTTTTTTAAAAAGCGGGTATTTACAGTGCTTTTTAACAATTCCTCACAGTGCTTTTTTGTAAAATAAAAATATTTTTAATTTACAAACCTAATGTACTTTTAAGAGCTAATAGCAGCAACTTTTTACTCAGCTTTCTTAAATTATTTTTAACGGCAATAACGGAAACTATGTTAAAAACAATTTAGAAAACGTTTCATAATTGGGATTAAAAAATTAAAATACTTCTTGCAAAATAGAAATCGGAAGTACCACATAATTCTCTGCATAAAAATTTATTGATAGTAGATCAATTGACAGCATGAGGTTGTCAGTTGTTTTAGACAACGGGTAGCCAAGTCCCAATTTTTTGGTATCGTATTGACGTGCTGTCAATGTTTGCAGCTGGAATAAGTGTGAATATCGCAAAAACAAAAACGTTTAAGTTACTTAAGGAAAAAAGTGATGCTTTTAATGCTTTTGTATGCTTAAAATATTTTTCAGTAACATACATACGTATGTATCTTAATCTAAGCCTAAGCTTCACCTACCAAATAACTAACACCGATCATATAACTACTAACATTTTGAGAAATTAATAAGGGTTTTCATGAGAACTTTTAAAATTGTCATTTGTGCAATTGGGGAAATATGTTTCATGAAGCCCCTTTGACTTTTTTGAATGAAATGTCAAAAAAAAATTAATTTAATAAAAATAACACAAGAAAATTTCAAGCAGTTTTTAATTTCATATATTTCATATATGTATTAAATATTTTGAGGCAAAAACTTGAAATTATATTATGATGTTTACACTCCAAACTCTCCTTTTTTAAGTGGCTTAATGTATTAAAATTAAAAAAAAAAATCGTGCTTCTTTACCCTCTTTTTCTTATTTTTTTGCTCTTTTTACCCTTTCCGCAACAGCTCATTGTGCGTTTGCTCTTCGTAGAGATACCAACACTGATTTTATGGAATATCTACATTTTACTTATAACCTTTTATTTAATTTTTTTATTACTCACAGACTTTTACGGAATCAGGTAACGCAGTATAGGAATTAATTAATTTTTTGCAACTTATTAACTTATGACTATTTATTTATTACGTGCCAAATTTAATAATGAATAAAATCGGTATTATTGAACATATGTGAGTAAAATTTTAAGGAAAGATGTATTTTGGTTAATCGCATCATCATCAATCAAAAATATGATTTTGAATTTTTTTATGATACGTACTTTTGGATTTTCGACGACGGTATGTATGTTACAAAATAGTTTAAATAAATTTCAGTTTCTCATAAAAAATAAATAAACATGAGTTAAAATTCTTCTTTATTTACTATTTTAAAAATGCTGGTAGTATTCACAAAATAATAATACTACAATAATTAAAATTTATTTGCTGGTGGTTTAGCATGTCTATATACGTATTTCATTGGCACTTGAACCAAATCACCAGTAGACTTCAACCAGAATATACTGATGATTTGGTTCAAGCGCCAATGAAATACGTATATAGACATGCTAAACCACCAGCAAATAAATTTTAATTATTGTGGTGTTTACACTTCTTACAATATGTCAAATAAATAAATTTCATCAAAATAATAATTAATTTTATATTAAAAATAATAAATGTTACCATCTCTTTCAAACACCAACTGAAAATGGTCATAATATATTTTAATTTTTTAAGACTTTGTATGGATTTAATATATAATTTGGATCTAACATTTGTTTCATCCTTCCCATCATTTCTATTGCTTCAGGGGTTTTCGAAAATTTTAAATAATTTCTTTTTAGAAAACCTATGCCATGCTCGGCACTTATACTGCCGTTTAATTGTGCTGTACACTCATAAACATAAGGTTCGAGCATTTTAAAAAGTTCGTCTGAGTATTCCTTACAGGAAACATTGAGATGAAGATTTGAATCTCCTAAATGTCCATAACCACAAACTCTTTTTGCCATATGACCTACACGCTTTTCAAGAATATTGACTATCTCATAGTAGGACCGTAACGGAAGCGATACATCATATTTAAAACAAAAGCCATCTCTAGTCAATGCTGTCGAAATAAATTCACGTAGCTTCCACAACTCTTGCATTTTACTTGCTTCATTGGTACAGATACCATCGACAACCGAACCATTTTCCATTACGTATTGTAGGAAATTGTTAAGTTTTTCAATGTCATGATCGGCTTTGCTACCAGATGTTTCTATCAGCATGTAAAATGGAAAGCCTTCTATTGGACACCTTGAAATATATAATAAACAGCTTTATATAACAATTATACACATATATATCTGCAGACTAATAAGTACTTCAAATTGAAATTATCACAGGTTGCAGCTAAAGATTTCGCATCAATCATTTCACAAGAAGACAATATTTCAGCTAAATGACGTTTTGCGTGGTTGAAAGTCAATAGAACGTCATCGAATGAATTTAAAGCTGTAAATCAATTGAAAATAGTAAAAAGGATATTAAGTTTTATAATTACGTACCTAAGAATGAAAGATTTACAGATTCTGGAACTGGTGGACACAACAAAGCCAATTTAGTTAATACTCCCAATGTGCCCTCAGAACCAATAAACAAATGCTTCAAGTGGTAGCCAGTGTTGTCTTTTTTAAAATTTGACATCAGGTCTAATAATTGCCCGTTAGCCAACACCTTTGATAGAAAAAAATATATTGGAGATAAGCATGTACATATGTATTTAGAATATTTTACTCACAGCCTCTACACCCAATACAGAACCGTGCAAATTGCCATAGCGAATGACACGTAGGCCACCTGCGTTTGTAGACACATTACCACCAATATGGCAACTCGATTTTGCTCCTAAATCAATTGGCATCACTAGACCAGTTTCTTTGGCTCTAGCATCTAGATTTTCCAATATGCATCCAGATTCGCAAGCTAGTATTCCCGTTGTATTGTCTATACTAATAACTTTGTTAAGACGTGCCAATGAAAGAACAATTTCATCACATACTGGCACTGATCCACCTACTAAGCCTGTATTACCCCCTTGAGGACAAACCGCCAAGCGTCTATTGTTACAGTATCTTAAAACTTCACAAATTTCTTGTGATGAGCCGGGTTTAAGTACCAATTTGCTGTTACCACGCACACTTCGAAGAAAATCTACATTATAACTTTGTATATCATCATCACCGTCCTTCAATACATTTGTGGGTCCAATTAAAGACTCAAAAAAATTCACGTCCTCACCATTTAGTATAGCATAATCACCACGTTTAATATTGTGTCGCATCTGAAAATAGTGTAGTGTAGTATTTGTGTGTTTTAAAATTTTCTTGCAGTTTGTTAAAGGGAAATCAAATGATTTGATTCTTACCATTATCAAGGCAAAGTCATAAACATACATATGAAAACTTTTAGCGTTTATTTAATCTAAATTTATCTTAATTGTGTTCATTTACTATCCAAGTAGAAACTTGAAACGATAGATTAAGGCAGATGATTTGGTTAGTACGTTAGTAAAAGCATTTTTGGTGCATTCTGCAGCATCACGAACATCTTACGTTCAAAAATGCACCTAATGATATTGAATTCAACATTGCCAAAATTAACGAAAATATTAAACAGGCTGCTAATGTTTAGCCACTACGTCCCGTATGCATACTGGCTTTAATAGAACTTATTCTACGGTATTTGAACGCCTGGGATGTGAAAAAAGGAGTGCTAGAAGAGAATGGCAACAACACAGATCGACCCTGAATAAAATCAGACTTAAAGAATGTACTAACGAATCCAAGAGATGCTATCGGAAAAAACTGCATTACTGGAAAAAAATTTAGAAGGTCTCGATGTCACGTCAGCATCTAATTACCCTTTATGGCGCGCTACTAGAAATCTTAAAACACCAGTTGATCTTAAATCACCACTGCGCTCTTCGACTGGAGTCTGGGCAAGAAGCGATAGTGAGAAAGGTAACTTATTTGCTGAGCATTTAAAATCTGTATTCTCTCCCAATTCATGTACGGGCGCTGCTGATTTACCAAGTGTAGTTTCTCTACCCCCTCGATCCTTAAAGTTTAAGATGCGTGAAGTACAAACATTAATTGCTGAACTCAACCCGAAGAAAGCACCAGGTATTGATGGTATAAGTAACAAAATGCTGTTGAACTTGCCACATATTGCAATAAGAATCCTGCTATTTATTTTAAATGCTATTTTAAGGATGCAGTATTTTCCACATAACTGGAAACTTGCCAAGATAAAGATGATTCGGGCAAAGATCTTACCAAGACTGAGTCATATAGGCCTATTTAGTTTACTATCTACAATCTCAAAGCTTTTCGAAAAGCTGCTCATGACTAAATTGTCCAAAATTTTAGCTGATAATGGGTGCATCCCTTACCATCAATTTGGATTTAGAAGTCAGCATAGGACCATTGAACAAACGCATAGACTGTTCCAAGTTGTAAGAAGAACATTTGAAGAAAATAAGTATTGTTCTGCTCTCTTTATTGATGTTTCTCAGGCGTTTGATAAGGTATGGCACGAAGGTCTAATTGAAGACATATCTGCCAATAAACAAACAAGCTTTTGGAAGGTTATATTATTGATAGGAAATTCACTGTTGTAGAAGGAGAGTTCACGAGTGTTCCCGAATCTATATGTTCTGGTGTGCCACAGGGTAGCATTCTGGGTCCTGTCTTGTATTTAATATATACTTGTGATATGCCTGTGAGCAGTAACATCCACACCTCTACATTTGCCGATGATACAGCCTGTACGAGTGTGCACGAAAACCCTTATGAGGCATCCCGCAATCTTCAAGAACATATTACCCAGCTGGAAATATGGTTCAACTTATGGAGATTTAAAGTCAATGAACAAAAGTGTGTCTATATAACGTTTGCCCTAAGAAGAGATACTTGCTCCCTATTCGAATCAACAATCAAAATATTCCTCAACATATCCACGTGAAATACCTTGGTATACACCTTGATCGAAGGCTTAGATGGAAACATCATATTGACTCTAAATTAACTCAGATGAAACTTAAGTTAACTCAAATATATTGGTTGATTGGCAGAAATTCAAGACTCAGCCCAGATTGCAAACTTTTACTATACAAGTCGCTTTTGAAGCCAATATGGTGCTAAAGAATTCATTTATGAAATTTATTATTCGACATATTGTCATTATTATATTTTAAAAATTAAAGAAAGAAACAAGAGCATGGTATAATAACCGTATTAATTTCATATGGATATAAAGTGCTTTTGAAAGCTGCTTTGAGTGTTTCAGTTTTTAATGAAAAATATCCAGTGATACGATACCGATACATTCTACAGTAACTAGATGGGAGACGTGGCAGAAGGCTTTCGGATACTATATTTCTATTAATAAAATGAAAAAATGTTTGTCAAAAAACTTCCGCCATTTGCAACAAAAACTAACGTGTGCTTGACGTGTACGTTGAAACAAAATGTTCATATAAAAATTGGTTTTAACGAACACTTGAATCACACGTTATGTTTTGCATATGGGGACAAGTTTTTTTTTACTTTAAAATTTCTTTGATTTTATTAATAGAAATATAGTATCCGACGCCTTCTGCCTGAATTGATATTTTTACACACATAGTTGCTTTCCTATTCACACTATATCCTAATTACCCTACAAGAAATTAATGACCGAAACTAACAAAAGTAATTTTTTCACTAACACAAATACAACAATTTTATATTGAAATCAACAGTTACAGTCAATTGCTATAGTTGCTCTACTCAAACATGTATGTAAGAGTGGAACATCTAATGTACATATGCCAAAAATTAAAAAAATCCCATTTTATTGTAAAATAATTGTATATTTTACAATAAAATGCGATTTTTTTAATTTTTGGCATATGTACATTAGATGTTCCACTGTTCAGTCTGTGAAACTAAAATTAATATAAGTGTCAAAAAATTAAGTAATAATTAAGTGTATAAAAGAAATTTCAAAAGTTTAATTAAATGTACATATATATGTAGACATGTATATTTTTTACAAATTTTACATACGTATTTATAAAAATCAAAGTGCGTTGCAGGTTGAAGGAAGCGTGAAGAGGCTAGACCACCCACATTATTTTGTGCTTTTATTTGATTGTAAATATTTTAATTATACATATCTTTATTTTTTTATAATAAAAAACAATTAAAACAATTTGAAAATCATGTTTATTAATGTAATTATGTTTGACTAGTTTGCTATGACGGTTATATACATCAAGCGTGATCAGCAAGACGTGACTAGAACATGCATCATCAATGAGAAGTAAAAGTACGGCAGAGTAAGCAGGTCAACTATATATTTTCCATAGTAGCCATTTTTAATTAGTTAGACAAAGATGCAAAATCACACGTACTCAAAAGTTTACATCACTTTTTCCACACTGCCCACAAACTGATACAAACTGATATAGATAAAGCCATGACCGGTCATTTGACATTTGAATGTTCTTGCTGGGTAGAGACTGATTATTTTAACACCGCAAGTTGATTGAAGGTGCGGTAAAAAATAAATTAAAATATATTCAAAAAATTTTATCAATATAGTTCTAACAACGAGAGACTGAATATTCCACAAACAAAACAGCAGCAGTTTAAAGCGCTCCAATAACTTAATTTTTATTACATGAAATTTTTTCAGAAAAAATTTTAATGTCAAAATTTATGTCTTTTTACACTCACTCACATCTTTGAGGAATGCGTGGAATATGTTGAAAATGTAAAAAACCTGTTCACATTATAACATCTTTAATCTGTCATTATTATAAATTATTATATCATTATTATATATTTTTTATGTGTGAGCAACTATATATTAAAAAATTAAATGGAATTTAAAATTTCAGTAGAAATAGATTTAATTGCTTCTCTTGTTAAGGAGCTGAAACAATTAATGCTAAAATATGCAGAATTAGTAGAAATTATGGTAGCGGACGACGATGATGAAGTAATACCAGTTTGAGTACTTTCTTTATGTGCAAAAATTTCGAGTCCGAGCGGTTTGCAGAAACTTGTCTACTGATGATTTGGTTCAAGCGCCAATGAAATACGTATATAGACATGCTAAACCACTAGCAAATAAATTTCAATTATTGTAGTATTTACACTTCTGACAATATGTCAAATAAATAAATTTCATTCATATACATATTTATGTATATAATAAAATCTTGGAGTAGTTACAGATCTTTCTGTGAGAAAAATACATACATGTACATACATATCTACATTTGTATACATGTTTATAATGTATCCATGTATGTATATAGTTGTATAAATTTTTTCTAGTGATGACACTAAAATAATCGAAAGATGTTTAATGGAACAAAGTGAGATAGGAATATCTTTTGAAGATGTTGAACATTCTGCCCTGTGTAATTCTTATTGGAAGATATTATCATCTTGGCAAATTGAGGAAAGATAAAAAATGTGGGTAAGTGTGAAAAGGCAACAGTAGAGTGATAATGGGGACGGGCGACATGTTTTGGGAATTAAAAACAGGGAAAACATGTCGTCCACCCCCATTAATACAAAAACGATGGCAACCCTGTTACAAAATGGGGGGATTTTCATGCAGAGATTTTATGTCTGTGTGTGTGTGGTTGTGTGTGTGTGTGTGGTTGTGTGTGTGTGTGTACACTTGTGTGTACACCTTATGTTATTATTGTAAAGAAACGTTGTGCTTACAGTTCATGGATGTATGTATATGTTGGTGTTTGTATGTGTGTATGTATGTGTGTGTGTGTTTATGTATTTAATTGTGTGTCTGCCGGTGTCGGATACTTTTCTTGTAGTGATAGACAAATATTATACCCATGTAGGAAATATAGATTTTGAAAAATGTATTGACTCGCTTTCGACTTGTCACCAGTACTACTCAAGAATTATCACCATGTATGTATCATTGAAACCCTACAAATAACACTGAAACAATTAAGTAGATATTGACTACCAAGTTCTTATGAGACATGGAGACATACCAACCAAACAGTTAGTTTCAGTAATTTGTGTACATACAAATGCATATATGTATATAGACAAGTTGTTGACAATTCCACCACAAATATACCATATTTGTTTTCTATATTTCTTTTATAATGAGGGATAGAACAAACTTATTATATCAAAATTGCCACTAGAATTTTAATGTTGCTACAAATACACTTGGTTCCCAGTCTGACTGCAGGGTAGTGACAAGAAATTTGTGTGTATGTAGTAATCGTGATTTGATCGATTTTGGTTTGCGGTTGTGAGTTCTCGTTGGTATACTTATGTAGGGTTATTGTATGTATGCATTTATATTAATGATCTCTGGGGAAATCATCTTGTACCTGCAGGTAGTGGCAAGCCTGATAGCTGTTTGGAATGGAGGTGGATAGGGAATCTATTTGGTAATGTATGTAAATATATGATATTGGCGTAATGTATTTGATCGTATATACATTTTTGCTTTAAAGAATATAATTGCTTTTATGAATTACATCAATACTTTTTCGTATATATGTATGTTTTCTAGACTATATGCGTTGCTATTCTTATGGAGATAGAAAATATTGTGTTGGCATAAGTTTTATATGTACATACAGGTGAATTTCAGATGTTAAATGTTTTGAATCCTATCAGGTTGATAGGAAGAGCTTTTGAATAGGGATAATGATATTTTTATTTCAGTATATTTTCACTTTAATGAAACAATTATAGGAAATAGCTTTTGGAGAAATGCAGCAAAAAATTATAGAAGCACCTACTTTCACATGTCCCGATTTTTCTCGTTCGTGTGTATTATAAACTGACGCTAGCGATTTTGTTATGTATATGAATTTCATCATATATCGTAATACCAACAGAGAATTCTGGAAATGTGTATGTGTGTGTGAGAACGTACATGTGTGTGTGTGTGTGTATGAATTTCATCATATACCGTAATAAACTAGATTTGATGACTACTACGTGATTCGAATATAAAGTATATAAATAGCAGAAATAATGTAGATTGTTATCAGTCTGCTCTGATATCTCAACAAGTGACAACCTATTTTCCCAACAAAAATTTCTAAAGTGTTTAAAATCCAAAAACTATAAAAGTGCTAGAACTAATTACTGTTCGATAAACAAGCTTATAGTGTATAAAAAATAATTAAATAAATTTGTTACAGCTGAAATAAATTGTAATTTGAAATTTATTTGCTTGTGTTTTAGCTTGGTCTATATACGTATTTCATTGGCGATTAAACCAAATCATCAGTAGACTTCAACCACAAATTTTGAACAGTCACAAACCTCTTACTTTATGCACAGACTTTCAAAAACTATATGAGAATTCATAGAATAATAATATTTTTGAAAATCACAAAGGCAAAATAAGTTTAGTAGGTTTTGAAACTCATACAAAACCCAGCAAATAATTTATATTCGATAAGAATCTATTTTATTTTTCTACACCTTCATACAATTAGAAATCCATTGGATAACAATAAAAGTACTTACAAGGCAAAATGAAAAATAAAATCTAAAATTTAACATTTAAGAAGTTTATTATTCGACATATTGTCATAATTATATTTTAATTTGAAATTTATTTGCTTGTGGTTTAGCTTGGTCTATATATGTATTTCATTGGCGCTTAAACCAAATCATCAGTAGACTTCAACCACAAATTTTGAACAGTCAAAAACCTCTTACTTTATGCACAGACTTTCAAACACTATATGAGAATTCATAGAATAATAATATTTTTTAAAATCACAAAGACAAAATAAGTTTAGTAGGCTTTGAAACTCATACAAAACCCAGCAAATAATTTATATTCGATATGAATCTATTTTATTTTTCTACACCTTCATACAATTAGAAATCCATTGGATAACAATAAAAGTAATTACAAGGCAAAATGAAAAATAAAATCTAAAATTTAACATTTAAGAAGTTTATTATTCGACATATTGTCATAATTATATTTTAATTTGGAATTTATTTGCTTGTGGTTTAGCTTGGTCTATATACGTATTTCATTGGCGCTTAAACCAAATCATCAGTAGACTTATTATTAAAATAATTTTATTTAATTTTATTTAATTAAATTAACTAATAAAACAAATAAATAATTAAATAAAATGTAACATTTAAGAAGTTTATTATTCGACATATTGTCATAATTATATTTTAATTTGAAATTTATTTGCTTGTGGTTTAGCTTGGTCTATATACGTATTTCATTGGCGCTTAAACCAAATCATCAGTAGACTTCAACCACAAATTTTGAACAGTCACAAACCTCTTACTTTATGCACAGACTTTCAAAAACTATATGAGAATTCATAGAATAATAATATTTTTGAAAATCACAAAGACAAAATAAGTTTGGTAGGCTTTGAAACTCATACAAAACCCAGCAAATAATTTATATTCGATATGAATCTATTTTATTTTTCTAAACCTTCATACAATTAGAAATCCATTGGATAACAATAAAAGTAATTACAAGGCAAAATGAAAAATAAAATCTAAAATTTAACATTTAAGAAGTTTATTATTCGACATATTGTCATAATTATATTTTAATTTGAAATTTATTTTATTTTTTTTATTTATTTATTTTTATTGTTATCCAATGGATTTCTAATTGTATGAAGGTTTAGAAAAATAAAATAGATTCATATCGAATATAAATTATTTGCTGGGTTTTGTATGAGTTTCAAAGCCTACCAAACTTATTTTGTCTTTGTGATTTTCAAAAATATTATTATTCTATGAATTCTCATATAGTTTTTGAAAGTCTGTGCATAAAGTAAGAGGTTTGTGACTGTTCAAAATTTGTGGTTGAAGTCTACTGATGATTTGGTTTAAGCGCCAATGAAATACGTATATAGACCAAGCTAAACCACAAGCAAATAAATTTCAAATTAAAATATAATTATGACAATATGTCGAATAATAAACTTCTTAAATGTTAAATTTTAGATTTTATTTTTCATTTTGCCTTGTAATTACTTTTATTGTTATCCAATGGATTTCTAATTGTATGAAGGTTTAGAAAAATAAAATAGATTCATATCGAATATAAATTATTTGCTGGGTTTTGTATGAGTTTCAAAGCCTACCAAACTTATTTTGTCTTTGTGATTTTCAAAAATATTATTATTCTATGAATTCTCATATAGTTTTTGAAAGTCTGTGCATAAAGTAAGAGGTTTGTGACTGTTCAAAATTTGTGGTTGAAGTCTACTGATGATTTGGTTTAAGCGCCAATGAAATACGTATATAGACCAAGCTAAACCACAAGCAAATAAATTTCAAATTAAAATTAAATAAAATGAATACTACAAGTTGTACCATCTGCAATAAAGTCTTTATTTATGACTCAAACAAAACTAAATCAGCATATGGAAACGCACTCATATGCTAACCAATCAAAGACTGCCATTGGAACTAATAAGCTAAATCTTCAAAATAAATATTGTGAGGATTGTGATGACATGATCCCATCAAATGGTTATATGGCTCATGTCAGAACCACAAAACATAAAAACAGTTGTCACCAAGAACGGATTAGTGATTTTCTCACTAAAAGAGTAAGCAACTTCAATGGAAGGATCGAGACATATATCCTCCTCAACAAAAATGTAGCTATCTTGTTTCCAGAGGAGTTTCTTAAATCTGCCAAGAGCTCCATAGTACAACAACTCAATGAATGTAGTAGGATACATACTGCATTTACATTTAATATGGAGCTCACATGTGATTATATGAAGATGGTGAATGATGAGATGAATGTTTCCCAACTCGTACATATTTCGAAAATGATGTTGCTGACTTTGTCTGATGACATAGAAGACATGTACAAGAAACAGACGGATGAGCTACGAGCCAAAATGGAAGAATTTCAAGAGAGGGATAGCGGATGGACTTTGACTTCAATAAATTTCCTTGAAGTTAATATAAACAAGGCGTCCATAATAAGAGGATCGAGCTTTATCTCTCTCCCAAAAAATATTGCAGCAAAACATGCATGCAAAAATGTTGAGAATAATGACGTTTATTGCTTTAAATGGTCTCTCATTGCTGCTTTCTATGTAAATAGTGCCCTGAGTCCTAAACAATGGAAAAACTGTAGAAATTACAATATTGCAAAATTTTGTGATGAGAATATTATTATAGGGGAAATTGTATTAAATTTTGAAGGCCTAGAGTTTCCACTCCCATTGAAGCAGATAAAACAATTCGAGAATCAAAATGATATAAGCATAAATGTGTTTGGTCACAATGTAATATCGGACCATACTACATAACAAAAGGAGAAAAACACATTCATATTAATCTCTTATTGCTGCAGTTCAATGAGAACTTCCACTATGTGCTCATCAAAGATAAATCAAAGTAAGTTTCATTAATGCATTTATGCAAAATGTTTTCCCTATTTAAAAAGTTATTTCTTATTGCCATACTAATTTATATATTATTTTATTTTTCTCTCTTCTTTGGACTTCTTCGTTCCAGTATAACCTCTCACTGCAATAAGATTTATATCTGCAACACCTGCCTTTATCATACACATGATGCTTATGTGTACAGTCAACATAAACATTTTTGTGGTAAAAAAGTCATCAAGATGCCTGAAGATGGATGTATTATTAAGTACAAAAACTACTACAAACAGCTAGATGTACCATTTGTCATATACGCAGACTTCGAGTCTATTTTAGAAAAACTCCATGATCCTGTAAGTAAAAGCACTACAAATGTACAAAAACACCATGCGTGTGCATTCGGCTATTTTATTATTTGTAGTTTTAAGAAGGAAAATAACTCATATAGACATTGTTTTGGTGAAGATTCGGCAACTGTATTTATCAAAAAAATAGTTGAAGATTGTACATACATCTATTTAAATTATTTACTAAAAGTAAAGAAAATGTTCATGACCCCAATAGAAATAGTTCAATATAACAATGCAAAAAATTGTCATATATGTAAGAAAATATTAAATAACGATAAAGTTAGAGATCATTATCATCTTACGGGCAATTATCGTGGGGCGGCTCATAGCGAATGTAATTTAAATTATAAAACACCTCAGTTTATTCCGGTTATTTTCCATAATCTTTCTGCATATGATATGCACCTATTTTTCAAAGAACTTTCTACTATAAAAAATACCACAATAAAAGTGATTCTCCAGAACACAGAACGTTATATTTCTCTTTCAATTTTAATCAGATTATATGAAAAACATGGATTCGAAATAAGATTTATAGACTCGTTTAGATTTATGGCTTCGAGTTTAGATACGTTACCAAAAAATCTTGATAGCAAGGATTTTAATACTATTCGATCATGTTTCGTTGATGAAGCTCATTTCAACCTGATTAGAAGAAAGGGTGTATTTCCGTACTCTTACATGAATTCCATGACTAAGTTTAAGGAAATTAAACTCCCTAGTAGAGAAAAGTTCTTCAATATTCTAACGAATGAAGAATGTGATGTTGTCGAGTATGAACATGCTCAAAAAATATGGAGAAAGTTTAACTGTAAAACCCTCCTTGACTATACTGAACTCTACTTAAAGACAGATGTTCTTCTTCTAACTGACGTGTTTGAAAATTTTAGGAAAATTTGTAGAGGTATATACGATTTGGACCCCTGTCATTATTATACAGCACCAAGCTTATCCTGGGATGCAATGTTAAAAACCACAGAAGTTTCACTGGAACAGTTCACTGATTCCGAAATGTATATGTTTATGCAAAACGGAATTAGAGGTGGACTAGTTCAATGCTCGCAAAGATATTCGAAAGCGAATAACAAATATTTGGAAGATTTTGATGCATCAAAACCATCAGAATTTCTTGTCTACTTTTTTTTTTTTTTTTTTTAATGCATGTTTTATATTTATTGTATCTTCATATATGAACTAACAATAAGTATTCAAATCTTAAATCTAACATATAATTAATAGGCCCGACCAATGCCAGACATAACTAAGTGATAGTTGTAAATAATACATAAGTGGTGATAAGCAAAAAAAATAAAAAATTTTTTTCAAGCAACTTCATTCGGAGTGTTTAGTATTAGAGCCCTTGTATCTCTCTTTTTTAAGCGGATGTGTCCAGTAAAGTTCAAGATGTTACGAGCAAGCGGATTAGGATGTGACACGAGTTTTGTTAGATATTTGCCTGCGTATTTTGCAATTTCTTCAGTCACTAGTGGCATATTTAAATCACGATGTATATTTGAATTCTTAATGTACCATGGAGCAGATGTTATTAACCTTAAAATTTTGTTTTGTCTTCGTTGAATTCTCTCTACATTGGAAGCAGAAGCAGTGCCCCATAACTGGATACCGTAACACCATATTGGCTTTAAAAGCGACTTGTATATTAAAAGTTTGCAGTCTAGGCTGAGTGTTGAATTTCTGCCAATCAGCCAATGTACCTGAGTTAATTTTAGTTTCATTTGAGTTAACTTATAGTCAATGTGATGTTTCCATGTAAGCCGTCGATCGAGGTGTATACCAAGATATTTCACATGTGAATGTTGAGGAACAATTTGATTATTAATCCGAATGGGGGAACAAGTATCTGTTCGTAAGGTAAATCTTATATGGACACACTTTTGTTCATTTACCTTAATTCTCCATAAGTTTAACCATAGTTCCATCTCGCTAATGTGTTCCTGGAGTTTTCGGGATGCCTCATCAGGGTTTTCGTGCATACTAAGACAGGCGGTATCGTCGGCAAATGTAGAAGTGTGGATACTACTGCTCACAGGCATATCACACGTATAAATCAAATATAAAAATGGCCCCATAATACTCCCCTGTGGCACACCGGATGAGATAGTTTCAGGCATACTCATAAAGTGTCCTTCCACAACTGTAAATTTTCGTGCTACAATGTAACTTTCCAAAAGATTTAGAATGTTTATTGGTAAATATGTCTTCAATTTCAAAATCAGGCCTTCATGCCACACTTTATCAAATGCCTGAGAAACATCAATAAACACGGCAGAACAATACTTCTTTTCCTCAAATGTTTTTCTGATAAATTGAACCAATCTATGCGTTTGCTCAATGGTGCTATGCTGGCTTCTAAAACCAAATTGATGGTCAGGGATGCACCCATTATCAGTTAAAATTGCAGGCAAATCAGCAACACCGGTACATGTATTTGGTGTAAATACGGATTTTAAATGCTCAGCAAATATGTTACCTTTTTCAGTATCGCTTCTTGCCCAACCTCCGGTAGATGTGCGCAGAGGTGGCTTAAACTCAACGGGTGTTTTAAGCTTTTTAGCAGCTCGCCACAAAGAGTAATTAGATGCTGTTGTGACATCAAGGCCTTCCAGATAATTTTTGAAAGATGCAGTTTTTTCAGATGCAAGCAACTCTTGGAGTCGTTTAGTGCACTCTTTAAATCTGATTTTGTGTTGAGGTGATCTGTGCTGTTGCCATTCCCTTCTAGGTCTTCTTTTTTCACGTACGAGATGTTCAACGTCTGTAGAATAAATTTTATTGAACCCATTATACGGATGGGAGGCAGTGGCATGTTCAGAAGCTTGTTTAATATTCTCGTTAAGATTTGCAATGTTCGATTCAATATCATTGGGTGTTCTTAGCGTAATATTTTCCGTGCAATGACTACTAAGATATTTTTTGAATCCCAGCCAATTAACACGGTTTATCATCTTGACATATGGGTGAGGTAAAGCGCTTCTCAGTGGACTACAGATTGTAACGATCGTGGGAGAGTGATCAGACGACAGATCTAGGGAAGCTTCAACGTGAATTAATTCCCTAGAAATACTTTTTATGACGCCGAAATCTACAGGGTGGCCCAGAAAGACCGAAGTGGTGTGAATTCCTTATAACTTTTTTATTATAATTTTTTTTTCTTTTCTTTTCAGTATTTTGTAAAGAAGACTTGGATAATTTATAATGGAGCAATACACAATTGAACAACGTGCCCAAATTGTTGAAATTTACTTTTCAAATCAACGGTCCATTGTGTTGACTCAGCGTGCATACCGTCGTCATATTAATGTGCGGGTTGCACCCTCTCAGTCAACAATAAACCGTCTGGTTGCAAATTTTCGAGAACAAGGAGCAGTAAGGAACCTTCCTGGTCCAGGCAGACACCGAACTGTCCACACGGCTGACAATATTCAAGTGGTACAGGAGAGTATTCGGGAGGATCCAGAAACATCAACCAGGAGACGTTCGTCACAACTGGGCCTCTCAAGAACGTCGCTGCAGCGAACTTTGCACACCATAGGATTGTTTCCATACAAAATTCAACTTGTCCAAGAATTGAAACCAACAGATTACCAGCAACGACTTGACTATGCAATTTATTTCCAGCAAAAAGCACAAGAGAATCCAAATTTTATTCATAACTTAATAATGAGTGACGAAGCCCATTTTCAATTAAATGGGTTCGTTAACAAGCAAAACTGTAGGATATGGGCTACGGAAAACCCGAGAGTACTTCATCAACGACAATTGCACCCAGTTAAGTGTACCGTTTGGTGCGGTGTTTCTTCAGAAAGGATCATTGGCCCATTTTTTTTTGAAAATGAACAAGGTGTCGCCATTTCCGTCAATGGTGATCGATATCGGGCCATGTTGCAAAATTTTGTAAGGCCAGCCGTGGAAAACCATCCGCAAATATGGTTCCAACAGGATGGAGCCACAGCGCACACTGCGAGGGCCACAATGACTCTTTTAAGCGACATCTTTGGTGAAAGAATAATTTCTCGTAACAGCAATTTTAATTGGCCTCCGCAGAAACAGACGGAGGAGCTAAGAGCCAAAATGGAAGAATTTCAAGAGAGGGATAGCGGATGGACTTTGACTTCAATAAATTTTCCATAATAAGAGGATCGAGCTTTATCCCTCTCCCAAAAAATATTGCAGCAAAATGTGCATGCATAAATGTCGAGAGCAATGATATTTATTGCTTTAAATGGTCTCTAATTGCTGCTTTGTACACAGATAGCAGTCTACAATATTGCTGACATTTCTGATGAGAATATTAATATAGGAGCAATTGCATTAAATTTTGAAGGCCTAGAGTTTCCACTCCCATTGAAGCAGATAAAACAATTCGAGAATCAAAATGATATGAGCATAAATGTATTTGGTCACAATGGAATATCGCTTATAGGACCATACTACATAACAAAAGGAGAAAAACACATTCATATTAATCTCTTATTGCTCCAGTCCAATGAGAACTTCCACTATGTGCTAATCAAAGATATATCAAAGTAAGTTTTATTAGTGCATTTATGCAAAATGTGTTCCCTATTTACAAAGCTACTTCTTATTGCCATACTAATTTACATATTATTTTATTTTCCTCCTTTCCTTAGACTCCTTCGTTCCAACATGACGTCACACAGATGTAAGATTAATATCTGTAACACCTGCCTTTATCATACACATGATGCTTATGTGTAGAATCAACATACAAATTTTTGTGGTAAAAAAGTCATCAGGATGCCTGAAGATGGATGTATTATTAAGTACAAAAACTACTACAAACAGCTAGATGTACCATTTGTCATATACGCAGACTTCGAGTCTATTTTAGAAAAACTCCATGATCCTGTAAGTAAAAGCACTACAAATGTACAAAAACACCATGCGTGTGCATTCGGCTATTTTATTACTTGTAGTTTTAAGAAGGAAAATAACTCATATAGACATTGTTTTGGTGAAGATTCGGCAACTGTATTTATCAAAAAAATAGTTGAAGATTGTACATACATCTATTTAAATTATTTACTAAAAGTAAAGAAAATGTTCATGACCCCAATAGAAATAGTTCAATATAACAAAAAATTGTCATATATGTAAGAAAATATTAAATAACGATAAAGTTAGAGATCATTATCATCTTACGGGCAATTATCGTGGGGCGGCTCATAGCGAATGTAATTTAAATTATAAAACACCTCAGTTTATTCCGGTTATTTTCCATAATCTTTCTGCATATGATATGCACCTATTTTTCAAAGAACTTTCTACTATAAAAAATACCACAATAAAAGTGATTCTCCAGAACACAGAACGTTATATTTCTCTTTCAATTTTAATCAGATTATATGAAAAACATGGATTCGAAATAAGATTTATAGACTCGTTTAGATTTATGGCTTCGAGTTTAGATACGTTACCAAAAAATCTTGATAGCAAGGATTTTAATACTATTCGATCATGTTTCGTTGATGAAGCTCATTTCAACCTGATTAGAAGAAAGGGTGTATTTCCGTACTCTTACATGAATTCCATGACTAAGTTTAAGGAAATTAAACTCCCTAGTAGAGAAAAGTTCTTCAATATTCTAACGAATGAAGAATGTGATGTTGTCGAGTATGAACATGCTCAAAAAATATGGAGAGAGTTTAACTGTAAAACCCTCCTTGACTATACTGAACTATACTTAAAGACAGATGTTCTTCTTCTAACTGACGTGTTTGAAAATTTTAGGAAAATTTGTAGAGGTATATACGATTTGGACCCCTGTCATTATTATACAGCACCAAGCTTATCCTGGGATGCAATGTTAAAAACCACAGAAGTTTCACTGGAACAGTTCACTGATTCCGAAATGTATATGTTTATGCAAAACGGAATTAGAGGTGGACTAGTTCAATGCTCGCAAAGATATTCGAAAGCGAATAACAAATATTTGGAAGATTTTGATGCATCAAAACCATCAGAATTTCTTGTCTACTTTTTTTTTTTTTTTTTTAATGCATGTTTTATATTTATTGTATCTTCATATATGAACTAACAATAAGTATTCAAATCTTAAATCTAACATATAATTAATAGGCCCGACCAATGCCAGACATAACTAAGTGATAGTTGTAAATAATACATAAGTGGTGATAAGCAAAAAAAATAAAAAATTTTTTTCAAGCAACTTCATTCGGAGTGTTTAGTATTAGAGCCCTTGTATCTCTCTTTTTTAAGCGGATGTGTCCAGTAAAGTTCAAGATGTTACGAGCAAGCGGATTAGGATGTGACACGAGTTTTGTTAGATATTTGCCTGCGTATTTTGCAATTTCTTCAGTCACTAGTGGCATATTTAAATCACGATGTATATTTGAATTCTTAATGTACCATGGAGCAGATGTTATTAACCTTAAAATTTTGTTTTGTCTTCGTTGAATTCTCTCTACATTGGAAGCAGAAGCAGTGCCCCATAACTGGATACCGTAACACCATATTGGCTTTAAAAGCGACTTGTATATTAAAAGTTTGCAGTCTAGGCTGAGTGTTGAATTTCTGCCAATCAGCCAATGTACCTGAGTTAATTTTAGTTTCATTTGAGTTAACTTATAGTCAATGTGATGTTTCCATGTAAGCCGTCGATCGAGGTGTATACCAAGATATTTCACATGTGAATGTTGAGGAACAATTTGATTATTAATCCGAATGGGGGAACAAGTATCTCTTCGTAAGGTAAATCTTATATGGACACACTTTTGTTCATTTACCTTAATTCTCCATAAGTTTAACCATAGTTCCATCTCGCTAATGTGTTCCTGGAGTTTTCGGGATGCCTCATCAGGGTTTTCGTGCATACTAAGACAGGCGGTATCGTCGGCAAATGTAGAAGTGTGGATACTACTGCTCACAGGCATATCACACGTATAAATCAAATATAAAAATGGCCCCATAATACTCCCCTGTGGCACACCGGATGAGATAGTTTCAGGCATACTCATAAAGTGTCCTTCCACAACTGTAAATTTTCGTGCTACAATGTAACTTTCCAAAAGATTTAGAATGTTTATTGGTAAATATGTCTTCAATTTCAAAATCAGGCCTTCATGCCACACTTTATCAAATGCCTGAGAAACATCAATAAACACGGCAGAACAATACTTCTTTTCCTCAAATGTTTTTCTGATAAATTGAACCAATCTATGCGTTTGCTCAATGGTGCTATGCTGGCTTCTAAAACCAAATTGATGGTCAGGGATGCACCCATTATCAGTTAAAATTGCAGACAATTTTGTCATGAGTAGCTTTTCAAAAAGCTTTGACATTGTTGACAGTAAACTTATTGGCCTATATGACTCAGCCTTGGAAAGATCTTTACCTGGCTTCGGAATCATTTTAACCTTGGCAAGCTTCCAGCAGTCTGGATAATACTCCAGTCGTAAAATGGCATTAAAAATGAATAACAGGATTCTAATTGCAGTACGAGGTAACTTAATCAGCATCTGGTTACTAATTCCATCCATACCGGGAGCTTTTTTCGGGTTGAGTTCGGCAATTAGTTTTTGTACATCACACATCGTAAATTTTAAGGGTCGTGGGGGTAGAGCAACTACACTCGGCAAATCAGCAACACCGGTACATGTATTTGGTGTAAATACGGATTTTAAATGCTCAGCAAATATGTTACCTTTTTCAGTATCGCTTCTTGCCCAACCTCCGGTAGATGTGCGCAGAGGTGGCTTAAACTCAACGGGTGTTTTAAGCTTTTTAGCAGCGCGCCACAAAGAGTAATTAGATGCTGTTGTGACATCAAGGCCTTCCAGATAATTTTTGAAAGATGCAGTTTTTTCAGATGCAAGCAACTCTTGGAGTCGTTTAGTGCACTCTTTAAATCTGATTTTGTGTTAAGGTGATCTGTGCTGTTGCCATTCCCTTCTAGCTCTTCTTTTTTCACGTACGAGATGTTCAACGTCTGTAGAATAAATTTTATTGAACCCAGTATACGGATGGGAGGTAGTGGCATGTTCAGAAGCTTGTTTAATATTCTCGTTAAGATTTGCAATGTTCGATTCAATATCATTGGGTGTTCTTAGCGTAATATTTTCCGTGCAATGACTACTAAGATATTTTTTGAATCCCAGCCAATTAACACGGTTTATCATCTTGACATATGGGTGAGGTAAAGCGCTTCTCAGTGGACTACAGATTGTAACGATCGTGGGAGAGTGATCAGACGACAGATCTAGGGAAGCTTCAACGTGAATTAATTCCCTAGAAATACTTTTTATGACGCCGAAATCTACAGGGTGGCCCAGAAAGACCGAAGTGGTGTGAATTCCTTATAACTTTTTTATTATAATTTTTTTTTCTTTTCTTTTCAGTATTTTGTAAAGAAGACTTGGATAATTTATAATGGAGCAATACACAATTGAACAACGTGCCCAAATTGTTGAAATTTACTTTTCAAATCAACGGTCCATTGTGTTGACTCAGCGTGCATACCGTCGTCATATTAATGTGCGGGTTGCACCCTCTCAGTCAACAATAAACCGTCTGGTTGCAAATTTTCGAGAACAAGGAGCAGTAAGGAACCTTTCTGGTCCCGGCAGACACCGAACTGTCCACACGGCTGACAATATTCAAGTGGTACAGGAGAGTATTCGGGAGGATCCAGAAACATCAACCAGGAGACGTTCGTCACAACGGGGCCTCTCAAGAACGTCGCTGCAGCGAATTTTGCACACCATAGGATTGTTTCCATACAAAATTCAACTTGTCCAAGAATTGAAACCAACAGATTACCAGCAACGACTTGACTATGCAATTTATTTCCAGCAAAAAGCACAAGAGAATCCAAATTTTATTCATAACTTAATAATGAGTGACGAAGCCCATTTTCAATTAAATGGGTTCGTTAACAAGCAAAACTGTAGGATATGGGCTACGGAAAACCCGAGAGTACTTCATCAACGACAATTGCACCCAGTTAAGTGTACCGTTTGGTGCGGTGTTTCTTCAGAAAGGATCATTGGCCCATTTTTTTTTGAAAATGAACAAGGTGTCGCCATTTCCGTCAATGGTGATCGATATCGGGCCATGTTGCAAAATTTTGTAAGGCCAGCCGTGGAAAACCATCCGCAAATATGGTTCCAACAGGATGGAGCCACAGCGCACACTGCGAGGGCCACAATGACTCTTTTACGCGACATCTTTGGTGAAAGAATAATTTCTCGTAACAGCAATTTTAATTGGCCTCCGCAGAAACAGACGGAGGAGCTAAGAGCCAAAATGGAAGAATTTCAAGAGAGGGATAGCGGATGGACTTTGACTTCAATAAATTTTCTTGAAGTTAATATAAACAAGGCGTCCATAATAAGAGGATCGAGCTTTATCCCTCTCCCAAAAAATATTGCAGCAAAATGTGCATGCATAAATGTCGAGAGCAATGATATTTATTGCTTTAAATGGTCTCTAATTGCTGCTTTGTACACAGATAGCAGTCTACAATATTGCTGACATTTCTGATGAGAATATTAATATAGGAGCAATTGCATTAAATTTTGAAGGCCTAGAGTTTCCACTCCCATTGAAGCAGATAAAACAATTCGAGAATCAAAATGATATGAGCATAAATGTATACCTGTGAAACATCAATAAACACGGCAGAACAATACTTCTTTTCCTCAAATGTTTTTCTGATAAATTGAACCAATCTATGCGTTTGCTCAATGGTGCTATGCTGGCTTCTAAAACCAAATTGATGGTCAGGGATGCACCCATTATCAGTTAAAATTGCAGACAATTTTGTCATGAGTAGCTTTTCAAAAAGCTTTGACATTGTTGACCGTAAACTTATTGTTCTATATGACTCAGCCTTGGAAAGATCTTTACCTGGCTTTGGAATCTTTTTAACCTTGGCAAGCTTCCAGCAGTCTGGATAATACTCCAGTCGTAAAATGGCATTAAAAATGAATAACAGGATTCTAATTGCAGTACGAGGTAACATATGAGTTAGCATATGAGTGCGTTTCCATATGCTGATTTAGTTTTGTTTGAGTCATAAAGCCTTTATTGCAGATGGTACAACTTGTAGTATTCATTTTATTTAATTATTTATTTGTTTTATTAGTTAATTTAATTAAATAAAATTAAATAAAATTATTTTAATAATAAGTCTACTGATGATTTGGTTTAAGCGCCAATGAAATACGTATATAGACAAAGCTAAACCACAAGCAAATAAATTTCAAATTAAAATATAATTATGACAATATGTCGAATAATAAACTTCTTAAATGTTAAATTTTAGATTTTATTTTTCATTTTGCCTTGTAAGTACTTTTATTGTTATTCAATGGATTTCTAATTGTATGAAGGTGTAGAAAAATAAAACAGATTCATATCGAATGTAAATTATTTGCTGGGTTTTGTATGAGTTTCAAAACCTACTAAACTTATTTTGTCTTTGTGATTTTCAAAAATATTATTATTCTATGAATTCTCATATAGTTTTTGAAAGTCTGTGCATAAAGTAAGAGGTTTGTGACTGTTCAAAATTTGTGGTTGAAGTCTACTGATGATTTGGTTTAAGCGCCAATGAAATACGTATATAGACCAAGCTAAACCACAAGCAAATAAATTTCAAATTTTTTTCAAATATAATTATGACAATAATAAACTTCTTAAATGAAATAAATTGTTTATAAATAAAATAATTTTATTTAATTAAATTAACTAATAAAACAAATAAAGAATTAAGTAAAATGAATACTACAAGTTGTACCATCTGCAATAAAGTCTTTATGACTCAAACAAAACTAAATCAGCATATGGAAACGCACTGATATGCTAACCAATCAAAGGCTGTCATTGGAACTAATAAGCTAAATCTTCAAAATAAATATTGTGAGGATTGTGATGACATGATCCCATCAAATGGTTATATGGCTCATGTCAGAACCACAAAACATAAAAACAGTTGTCACCAAGAACGGATTAGTGATATTCTCACTAAAAGAGTAAGCAACTTCAATGGAAGGATCGAGACATATATCCTCCTCAACAAAAATGTAGCTATCTTGTTTCCAGAGGAGTTTCTTAAATCTGCCAAGAGCTCCATAGTACAACAACTCAATGAATGTAGTAGGATACATACTACATTTAAATTTAATATGGAGCTCACATATGATTATATGAATATGGTGAATGATGATATGAATGTTTCTCAACTTGTACATATTTCGAAAATGATGTTGGTGACTTTGTCTGTCGACATAGAAGACATGTACAAGAAACAGACGGAGGAGCTAAGAGCCAAAATGGAAGAATTTCAAGAGAGGGATAGCGGATGGACTTTGACTTCAATAAATTTTCTTGAAGTTAATATAAACAAGGCGTCCATAATAAGAGGATCGAGCTTTATCCCTCTCCCAAAAAATATTGCAGCAAAATGTGCAGGAATAAATGTCGAGAGCAATGATATTTATTGCTTTAAATGGTCTCTAATTGCTGCTTTGTACACAGATAGCAGTCTAGATCGAAGACAACGGAAAAATTATAGAAATTACAATATTGCTGACATTTCTGATGAGAATATTAATATAGGAGCAATTGCATTAAATTTTGAAATCCTAGAGTTTCCACTCCCATTGAAGCAGAAAAAACAATTCGAGAATCAAAATGATATAAGCATAAATGTGTTTGGTCACAATGTAATATCGCTTATAGGACCATACTACATAACAAAAGGAGAAAAACACATTCACATTAATCTCTTATTGCTCCAGTCCAATGAGAACTTCCACTATGTGCTAATCAAAGATATATCAAAGTAAGTTTCATTAGTGCATTTATGCAAAATGTGTTCTCTATTTAAAAAAATTTTATTTTCCTCTTTTCCTTAGACTCCTTCGTTCCAACATGACGTCACACAGATGTAAGATTAATATCTGTAACACCTGCCTTTATCATACACATAATGCTTATGTGTACAATCAACATAAAAATTTTTGTGGTAAAAAAGTCATCAGGATGCCTGAAGATGGATGTATTATTAAGTACAAAAACTACTACAAACAGCTAGATGTACCATTTGTCATCTACGCAGACTTCGAGTCTATTTTAGAAAAACTCCATGATCCTGTAAGTAAAAGCACTACAAATGTACAGAAACACCAAGCGTGTGCATTCGGTTATTTTATTACTTGTAGTTTTAAGAAGGAAAATAACTCATATAGACATTATTTTGGTGAAGATTCGGCAAATGTATTTATCAAAAAAATAGTTGAAGATTGTACATACATCTATTTAAATTATTTACTAAAAGTAAAGAAAATGTTCATGACCCCAATAGAAATAGTTCAATATAACAATGCAAAAAATTGTCATATATGTAAGAAAATATTAAATAACGATAAAGTTAGAGATCATTGTCATCTTACGGGCAATTATCGTGGGGCGGCTCATAGCGAATGTAATTTAAATTATAAAACACCTCAGTTTATTCCGGTTATTTTCCATAATCTTTCTGCATATGATATGCACCTATTTTTCAAAGAACTTTCTACTATAAAAAATGGCACAATAAAAGTGATTCCTCAAAACACAGAACATTATATTTCTCTTTCAATTTTTATCAGATTATATGAAAAAACATGGATTCGAAATAAGATTTATAGACTCGTTTAGATTTATGGCTTCTAGTTTAGATACGTTAACAAAAAATCTTGATAGCAATTATTATAATACTGTTCGATCATGTTTCGGTGATGAAGCTCATTTCAACCTGATTAGAAGAAAGGGTGTATTTCCGTACTCTTACATGGATTCCATGACTAAGTTTAAAGAAATTAAACTCCCTAGTAGAGAAGAGTTCTGCAATATTCTAACGAATGAAGAATGTGATGTTGTCGAGTATGAACATGCTCAAAAAATATGGAGAGAGTTTAACTGTAAAACCCTCCTTGACTATACTGAACTCTACTTAAAGACAGATGTTCTTCTTCTAACTGACGTGTTTGAAAATTTTAGGAAAATTTGTAGAGCTACATATGATTTGAACCCCTGTCATTATTATACAGCACCAGGCTTATCCTGGGATGCAATGTTAAAAACCACAGAAGTTTCACTGGAACAGTTCACTGATTCCGAAATGTATATGTTTATGCAAAACGGAATTAGAGGTGGACTAGTTCAATGCTCGTAAAGATATTCGAAAGCGAATAACAAATATTTGGAAGATTTTGATGCATCAAAACCATCAGAATTTCTTGTCTACTTTTTTTTTTTTTTTTTTTAATGCATGTTTTATATTTATTGTATCTTCATATATGAACTAACAATAAGTATTCAAATCTTAAATCTAACATATAATTAATAGGCCCGACCAATGCCAGACATAACTAAGTGATAGTTGTAAATAATACATAAGTGGTGATAAGCAAAAAAAAATAAAAAAATTTTTTCAAGCAACTTCATTCGGAGTGTTTAGTATTAGAGCCCTTGTATCTCTCTTTTTTAAGCGGATGTGTCCAGTAAAGTTCAAGATGTTACGAGCAAGCGGATTAGGATGTGACACGAGTTTTGTTAGATATTTGCCTGCGTATTTTGCAATTTCTTCAGTCACTAGTGGCATATTTAAATCACGATGTATATTTGAATTCTTAATGTACCATGGAGCAGATGTTATTAACCTTAAAATTTTGTTTTGTCTTCGTTGAATTCTCTCTACATTGGAAGCAGAAGCAGTGCCCCATAACTGGATACCGTAACACCATATTGGCTTTAAAAGCGACTTGTATATTAAAAGTTTGCAGTCTAGGCTGAGTGTTGAATTTCTGCCAATCAGCCAATGTACCTGAGTTAATTTTAGTTTCATTTGAGTTAACTTATAGTCAATGTGATGTTTCCATGTAAGCCGTCGATCGAGGTGTATACCAAGATATTTCACATGTGAATGTTGAGGAACAATTTGATTATTAATCCGAATGGGGGAACAAGTATCTCTTCGTAAGGTAAATCTTATATGGACACACTTTTGTTCATTTACCTTAATTCTCCATAAGTTTAACCATAGTTCCATCTCGCTAATGTGTTCCTGGAGTTTTCGGGATGCCTCATCAGGGTTTTCGTGCATACTAAGACAGGCGGTATCGTCGGCAAATGTAGAAGTGTGGATACTACTGCTCACAGGCATATCACACGTATAAATCAAATATAAAAATGGCCCCATAATACTCCCCTGTGGCACACCGGATGAGATAGTTTCAGGCATACTCATAAAGTGTCCTTCCACAACTGTAAATTTTCGTGCTACAATGTAACTTTCCAAAAGATTTAGAATGTTTATTGGTAAATATGTCTTCAATTTCAAAATCAGGCCTTCATGCCACACTTTATCAAATGCCTGAGAAACATCAATAAACACGGCAGAACAATACTTCTTTTCCTCAAATGTTTTTCTGATAAATTGAACCAATCTATGCGTTTGCTCAATGGTGCTATGCTGGCTTCTAAAACCAAATTGATGGTCAGGGATGCACCCATTATCAGTTAAAATTGCAGACAATTTTGTCATGAGTAGCTTTTCAAAAAGCTTTGACATTGTTGACAGTAAACTTATTGGCCTATATGACTCAGCCTTGGAAAGATCTTTACCTGGCTTTGGAATCATTTTAACCTTGGCAAGCTTCCAGCAGTCTGGATAATACTCCAGTCGTAAAATGGCATTAAAAATGAATAACAGGATTCTAATTGCAGTACGAGGTAACTTAATCAGCATCTGGTTACTAATTCCATCCATACCGGGAGCTTTTTTCGGGTTGAGTTCGGCAATTAGTTTTTGTACATCACACATCGTAAATTTTAAGGGTCGTGGGGGTAGAGCAACTACACTCGGCAAATCAGCAACACCGGTACATGTATTTGGTGTAAATACGGATTTTAAATGCTCAGCAAATATGTTACCTTTTTCAGTATCGCTTCTTGCCCAACCTCCGGTAGATGTGCGCAGAGGTGGCTTAAACTCAACGGGTGTTTTAAGCTTTTTAGCAGCGCGCCACAAAGAGTAATTAGATGCTGTTGTGACATCAAGGCCTTCCAGATAATTTTTGAAAGATGCAGTTTTTTCAGATGCAAGCAACTCTTGGAGTCGTTTAGTGCACTCTTTAAATCTGATTTTGTGTTGAGGTGATCTGTGCTGTTGCCATTCCCTTCTAGCTCTTCTTTTTTCACGTACGAGATGTTCAACGTCTGTAGAATAAATTTTATTGAACCCAGTATACGGATGGGAGGTAGTGGCATGTTCAGAAGCTTGTTTAATATTCTCGTTAAGATTTGCAATGTTCGATTCAATATCATTGGGTGTTCTTAGCGTAATATTTTCCGTGCAATGACTACTAAGATATTTTTTGAATCCCAGCCAATTAACACGGTTTATCATCTTGACATATGGGTGAGGTAAAGCGCTTCTCAGTGGACTACAGATTGTAACGATCGTGGGAGAGTGATCAGACGACAGATCTAGGGAAGCTTCAACGTGAATTAATTCCCTAGAAATACTTTTTATGACGCCGAAATCTACAGGGTGGCCCAGAAAGACCGAAGTGGTGTGAATTCCTTATAACTTTTTTATTATAATTTTTTTTTTCTTTTCTTTTCAGTATTTTGTAAAGAAGACTTGGATAATTTATAATGGAGCAATACACAATTGAACAACGTGCCCAAATTGTTGAAATTTACTTTTCAAATCAACGGTCCATTGTGTTGACTCAGCGTGCATACCGTCGTCATATTAATGTGCGGGTTGCACCCTCTCAGTCAACAATAAACCGTCTGGTTGCAAATTTTCGAGAACAAGGAGCAGTAAGGAACCTTTCTGGTCCCGGCAGACACCGAACTGTCCACACGGCTGACAATATTCAAGTGGTACAGGAGAGTATTCGGGAGGATCCAGAAACATCAACCAGGAGACGTTCGTCACAACGGGGCCTCTCAAGAACGTCGCTGCAGCGAATTTTGCACACCATAGGATTGTTTCCATACAAAATTCAACTTGTCCAAGAATTGAAACCAACAGATTACCAGCAACGACTTGACTATGCAATTTATTTCCAGCAAAAAGCACAAGAGAATCCAAATTTTATTCATAACTTAATAATGAGTGACGAAGCCCATTTTCAATTAAATGGGTTCGTTAACAAGCAAAACTGTAGGATATGGGCTACGGAAAACCCGAGAGTACTTCATCAACGACAATTGCACCCAGTTAAGTGTACCGTTTGGTGCGGTGTTTCTTCAGAAAGGATCATTGGCCCATTTTTTTTTGAAAATGAACAAGGTGTCGCCATTTCCGTCAATGGTGATCGATATCGGGCCATGTTGCAAAATTTTGTAAGGCAAGCCGTGGAAAACCATCCGCAAATATGGTTCCAACAGGATGGAGCCACAGCGCACACTGCGAGGGCCACAATGACTCTTTTACGCGACATCTTTGGTGAAAGAATAATTTCTCGTAACAGCAATTTTAATTGGCCTCCGCAGAAACAGACGGAGGAGCTAAGAGCCAAAATGGAAGAATTTCAAGAGAGGGATAGCGGATGGACTTTGACTTCAATAAATTTTCTTGAAGTTAATATAAACAAGGCGTCCATAATAAGAGGATCGAGCTTTATCCCTCTCCCAAAAAATATTGCAGCAAAATGTGCATGCATAAATGTCGAGAGCAATGATATTTATTGCTTTAAATGGTCTCTAATTGCTGCTTTGTACACAGATAGCAGTCTACAATATTGCTGACATTTCTGATGAGAATATTAATATAGGAGCAATTAAATTTTGAAGGCCTAGAGTTTCCACTCCCATTGAAGCAGATAAAACAATTCGAGAATCAAAATGATATGAGCATAAATGTATACCTGAGAAACATCAATAAACACGGCAGAACAATACTTCTTTTCCTCAAATGTTTTTCTGATAAATTGAACCAATCTATGCGTTTGCTCAATGGTGCTATGCTGGCTTCTAAAACCAAATTGATGGTCAGGGATGCACCCATTATCAGTTAAAATTGCAGACAATTTTGTCATGAGTAGCTTTTCAAAAAGCTTTGACATTGTTGACAGTAAACTTATTGGCCTATATGACTCAGCCTTGGAAAGATCTTTACCTGGCTTTGGAATCTTTTTAACCTTGGCAAGCTTCCAGCAGTCTGGATAATACTCCAGTCGTAAAATGGCATTAAAAATGAATAACAGGATTCTAATTGCAGTACGAGGTAACATATGAGTTAGCATATGAGTGCGTTTCCATATGCTGATTTAGTTTTGTTTGAGTCATAAAGCCTTTATTGCAGATGGTACAACTTGTAGTATTCATTTTATTTAATTATTTATTTGTTTTATTAGTTAATTTAATTAAATAAAATTATTTTAATAATAAGTCTACTGATGATTTGGTTTAAGCGCCAATGAAATACGTATATAGACAAAGCTAAACCACAAGCAAATAAATTTCAAATTAAAATATAATTATGACAATATGTCGAATAATAAACTTCTTAAATGTTAAATTTTAGATTTTATTTTTCATTTTGCCTTGTAAGTACTTTTATTGTTATCCAATGGATTTCTAATTGTATGAAGGTGTAGAAAAATAAAACAGATTCATATCGAATGTAAATTATTTGTTGGGTTTTGTATGAGTTTCAAAACCTACTAAACTTATTTTGTCTTTGTGATTTTCAAAAATATTATTATTCTATGAATTCTCATATAGTTTTTGAAAGTCTGTGCATAAAGTAAGAGGTTTGTGACTGTTCAAAATTTGTGGTTGAAGTCTACTGATGATTTGGTTTAAGCGCCAATGAAATACGTATATAGACCAAGCTAAACCACAAGCAAATAAATTTCAAATTTTTTTCAAATATAATTATGACAATATGTCGAATAATAAACTTCTTAAATGAAATAAATTGTTTATAAATAAAATAATTTTATTTAATTAAATTAACTAATAAAACAAATAAAGAATTAAGTAAAATGAATACTACAAGTTGTACCATCTGCAATAAAGTCTTTATGACTCAAACAAAACTAAATCAGCATATGGAAACGCACTGATATGCTAACCAATCAAAGGCTGTCATTGGAACTAATAAGCTAAATCTTCAAAATAAATATTGTGAGGATTGTGATGACATGATCCCATCAAATGATTATATGGCTCATGTCAGAACCACAAAACATAAAAACAGTTGTCACCAAGAACGGATTAGTGATATTCTCACTAAAAGAGTAAGCAACTTCAATGGAAGGATCGAGACATATATCCTCCTCAACAAAAATGTAGCTATCTTGTTTCCAGAGGAGTTTCTTAAATCTGCCAAGAGCTCCATAGTACAACAACTCAATGAATGTAGTAGGATACATACTACATTTAAATTTAATATGGAGCTCACATATGATTATATGAATATGGTGAATGATGATATGAATGTTTCTCAACTTGTACATATTTCGAAAATGATGTTGGTGACTTTGTCTGTCGACATAGAAGACATGTACAAGAAACAGACAGAGGAGCTAAGAGCCAAAATGGAAGAATTTCAAGAGAGGGATAGCGGATGGACTTTGACTTCAATAAATGTTCTTGAAGTTAATATAAACAAGGCGTCCATAATAAGAGGATCGAGCTTTATCCCTCTCCCAAAAAATATTGCAGCAAAATGTGCAGGAATAAATGTCGAGAGCAATGATATTTATTGCTTTAAATGGTCTCTAATTGCTGCTTTGTACACAGATAGCAGTCTAGATCGAAGACAACGGAAAAATTATAGAAATTACAATATTGCTGACATTTCTGATGAGAATATTAATATAGGAGCAATTGCATTAAATTTTGAAATCCTAGAGTTTCCACTCCCATTGAAGCAGAAAAAACAATTCGAGAATCAAAATGATATAAGCATAAATGTGTTTGGTCACAATGTAATATCGCTTATAGGACCATACTACATAACAAAAGGAGAAAAACACATTCACATTAATCTCTTATTGCTCCAGTCCAATGAGAACTTCCACTATGTGCTAATCAAAGATATATCAAAGTAAGTTTCATTAGTGCATTTATGCAAAATGTGTTCTCTATTTAAAAAAATTTTATTTTCCTCTTTTCCTTAGACTCCTTCGTTCCAACATGACGTCACACAGATGTAAGATTAATATCTGTAACACCTGCCTTTATCATACACATGATGCTTATGTGTACAATCAACATAAAAATTTTTGTGGTAAAAAAGTCATCAGGATGCCTGAAGATGGATGTATTATTAAGTACAAAAACTACTACAAACAGCTAGATGTACCATTTGTCATCTACGCAGACTTCGAGTCTATTTTAGAAAAACTCCATGATCCTGTAAGTAAAAGCACTACAAATGTACAGAAACACCAAGCGTGTGCATTCGGTTATTTTATTACTTGTAGTTTTAAGAAGGAAAATAACTCATATAGACATTATTTTGGTGAAGATTCGGCAAATGTATTTATCAAAAAAATAGTTGAAGATTGTACATACATCTATTTAAATTATTTACTAAAAGTAAAGAAAATGTTCATGACCCCAATAGAAATAGTTCAATATAACAATGCAAAAAATTGTCATATATGTAAGAAAATATTAAATAACGATAAAGTTAGAGATCATTGTCATCTTACGGGCAATTATCGTGGAGCGGCTCATAGCGAATGTAATTTAAATTATAAAACACCTCAGTTTATTCCGGTTATTTTCCATAATCTTTCTGCATATGATATGCACCTATTTTTCAAAGAACTTTCTACTATAAAAAATGGCACAATAAAAGTGATTCCTCAAAACACAGAACATTATATTTCTCTTTCAATTTTTATCAGATTATATGAAAAAACATGGATTCGAAATAAGATTTATAGACTCGTTTAGATTTATGGCTTCTAGTTTAGATACGTTAACAAAAAATCTTGATAGCAATTATTATAATACTGTTCGATCATGTTTCGTTGATGAAGCTCATTTCAACCTGATTAAAAGAAAGGGTGTATTTCCGTACTCTTACATGGATTCCATGACTAAGTTTAAAGAAATTAAACTCCCTAGTAGAGAAGAGTTCTGCAATATTCTAACGAATGAAGAATGTGATGTTGTCGAGTATGAACATGCTCAAAAAATATGGAGAGAGTTTAACTGTAAAACCCTCCTTGACTATACTGAACTCTACTTAAAGACAGATGTTCTTCTTCTAACTGACGTGTTTGAAAATTTTAGGAAAATTTGTAGAGCTACATATGATTTGAACCCCTGTCATTATTATACAGCACCAGGCTTATCCTGGGATGCAATGTTAAAAACCACAGAAGTTTCACTGGAACAGTTCACTGATTCCGAAATGTATATGTTTATGCAAAACGGAATTAGAGGTGGACTAGTTCAATGCTCGTAAAGATATTCGAAAGCGAATAACAAATATTTGGAAGATTTTGATGCATCAAAACCATCAGAATTTCTTGTCTATTTAGACGCTAACAATTTTTATGGTTGGGCGATGTCGGAATATCTTCCTTACGGTGAATTTGAGTGGGTATGTGATACTGATTTTGATGTTAAAAAAATTTCTGATACTTCAGAGTATGGGTATATTTTGGAAGTGGATATAGATTATCCCGATTCAGTGCATGATCTACATAATGATTTGCCATTTTGTCCCCAAAATAAGCCAGTGGGGGGATCCAAAATCAAAAAATTAGTTGCAGACTTACACGCAAAAACAAATTACACCATAGAGTTTTAAAACAAGCCATTTCAAATTGCCTCATCTAAAAACAAATCCATAGAATACTCAGATTTAAGCAATCCCCTTGGCTTAAAAAATATATTGACTTAAACACATTACATAGAACAATTGCTAAAAATAATTTTGAAAAAGATTTCTTCAAACTTTTAAACAACGCTGTTTATGGGAAGACAATGGAAAACATTGAAAAACGTAGGGACATTAGAATTGCTTCATCTTGGGAAACAACAAACAGGAATCATTTAGGTCTCAGAGCATTAATTTCGAAACCAAATTTTATGCAGTTGACAAAATTTTCTGATGATATGTATGCGGTAGAGTAGGAATTAATGAAACCACTATATGATAAACCCATTTATGTTGGCTTTACAGTACTGGACTTATCCAAGTGGAGAATGTATGACTAATGGAAGTCTAAATGAAGCCTAAATTTGGAAAGAACATTTCTCTCAATTGACTCGTTTATTTATTCAATTAAAACTGATGATTTTTACGATGACATCCTTAATGATATTATTTTGAGTTTTGATACGTCAGAATATGCTATAGATAATCAATTTCGTTTGCCGCTACTCAATAAGAAGGTTTTAGGTATGATGAAAGATGAAAACAGTGGGGATATAATGACAGAGTTAGTTGGTTTAAGAGCAAAAATGTATTTTCTGTCGACTCTTCGCTCGAAAGCGGTTAAAAAATCTAAAGGGGTCAAAAAGTCTGTAATTAAAAAGTTTTCGATTAATGATTACAAAAGTTGCTTATTTGAATCCAAAATTATCTCAGATGAAATGTTTTTGTTTAGGTCTAAAACACATCAACTATATACTCAAAAACTAAATAAAATAGCTCTTAGCTTTTCTGATGATATAAGAAATATAATGAAAGATAAAATAAAAACGCGTGCATGGGGACATTACATAGACAGAAATAATGAAACAATGCATGTAGAATAGAATGCTTCCTACTAAATTGCATGTAAGATGACAACACGAATTTAATTTTGTACTAATTATAGTTATTTAATTATTTATTAATTTATTTATTATTTACTTATTTGTATATTAATTTATTTATGTATTTATTTATTAATTTAATTATTGGTTATATATATTTATATTTGTTTATGAATGTATCTATTAATTTTAGTATTTTATTCACACAAAAGCATGTTAAAATTGAATGGTCTAAAACTTTTATCTTTTTGCCTATACCTAAATTATTTGTAAATAAGAATCAAATATTAGATTAATGATCTTTTTTTCTCTCTTTCTTTTTATGTCATATTTTTTTTATATATACATAGAGTTAAATTTTTATTAGTACTAAGATTTTTGAGAAAAAATTTTAAATAAAATATTGAAAAAAGAATTATATATGAAAATGGTTTTTACTTCTTTATTGGCTTTACTTCTTTGGATCAAAAATTTTTTGTTTTTCCTTATGTGCAAATTTCTATTTTTATATTGCATAAACATGCACAGTCTTTTTTTTCATGTTACTTAAACATGAGCATTCATGTTTTCTTTGAGAGGTTCTATACAAGAGGAATTGAATTTTACAATATTATTAAATTCCATTAAATTTCATCAGATATTTTCTTATCGACACTAACTGCTTTAACACCATCTCATTATTGTTTGCTAACAGAAAATAGCAGAACAGGTATCAGCTATCAGATCTGATTTTTCAGCTATCAGATCAGCTTATCAGGACCTAGTCTGGTTTTCATATCAGCTATTCAGGCCCTGGTCTGGTTTTCAGATCAGCTTTTCAGGACCTGGTCTGGTTTTCAGATCAGCTTTTCAGGATCTGGTCTGGTTTTCAGATCAGCTTTTCAGGACCTGGTCTGGTTTTCAGATCAGCTTTTCAGGACCTGGTCTGTTTTTCAGATCAGCTTTTCTGGAGCTGGTCTGGTTTTCAGATCAGCTTATCAGATATCAAATCAGCTTATCAGGTATCTGGTCTGGTTTTCAGATCAGGCTATCTGATTCAGATTAAGTTATCAGTTTACAATTAGTTAGCCATTTATAACATTTATATGAATGAAGTTTCAGGTCAGATAAATCAACTAAAGTCAATCTTTTATGAGCAGTAATTTTTTTATGAAAACATATAAAAGCTGAAGAACCTTAAGAAAATACTATATTATTTATCCTTCCAACACTCTACAAACTTCTTAAGACTTTTAAAAATTCATATTACATACAACATGATGCTAAACGTGCTTAATTTTTTATCTCATCTTGCATAAACATTATAATTCATTACATTATAATTAAATTAATGCTTTATTTTTTTCTCATCATGCATAAACATTATAATTACATTTGCATTGTCTCTTAATAAATGCTTACAACCATATTCATAAAAATATTAAACAGCATTTCGAATTTTGTTTAAGCAAAATTTACTTAAATTGTATTCATAATAGAAATTTAGCTTAAAAAACATCTTATATAAATCACCTAATTTTAAAATTGACTGCACCCATATTTAAAATAATTTTGATTTGACCTTGGTATAATTTTGCTTCATGTTTATTTGTATATTTAACTTTGCCTGCATGAATGTACGTACATATGTATACATGTGTGTATTAGGAATAATGCTACAAGTTAGGCACAAGTAGAATGATGACTCATTCTAGAAGTAGAATGATGACTCATTCTACTTGTGCCCCATACAAAAATATACACGTACATATATATGTATATTATTCTGCTTTTCAGATGCACATCAGCAAATATCATAATTACAATGCTTTAAGCTTTAACTGTCTAAAGAAGAAAAGAAAAATTAAACTTAGACTTTTAAGCTGGGGGAAATACCGATACTTTTCGATTAAGTAAAAATAATTAATGTGATGATCGTAAAAAGATAAGTAAGAATAGTTAAACATACTGAGGTAGAGTAATATAATTTCGTGCTAACCTAAATAGAAAAATGGAAAAAACAGAAAATTAATAGTGATACTTACTTATAAATGTGTTTACCAAAGGTAACTCAATTGTATACACAACAATCGTTTCTTATATTCCGTTTCATTGTAAATTTAAGGTAAATAGCTGATGTTAATATGAATCTGTACCCAAGTAAATAGACTAGGGTGCTGATGAAGTGCGTGGCTGCACAGAACAGTATCGGTATTTCCCTCAGCTTAAAAGTCTAAGTTTAATTTTGCTTCTCTTCTTTAGAAACGCACATTAATTAATAAAAATATTTCATTCAATAAGAATTGAAATTACTGAACCTAACTATGAATTATTTCTGATTAAAATTCACTACAGTTCAATTAAAGAATCTAAAAATTTATCAGTTATTTAATATTTTCTTACATATATGACAATTTTTTGCATTATTATATTGAGCTATTTCTATTGGGGTCATGAAAATTTTTTTAACTTTTACTAAATAATTTAGATTGATATCTGTACAATCTTCAACTATTTTTTTGATAAATACATTTGCCGAATCTTCACCAAAATAATGTCTATATAAGTTATTTTCCTTCTCAAAACAACAAATAATAAAAAAGCCGAATGCACACGCATGGTGTTTCTGTACATTTGTAGTGCTTTTACTTACAGGATCATGGAGTTTTTCTTAAATAGACTCGAAGTCTGCGTATATGACAAATGGTACATCTAGCTGTTTGTAGTAGTTTTTGTACTTAATAATACATCCATCTTCAGGCATCTTGATGACTTTTTTACCACAAAAATGTTTATGTTGACTGTACACATAAGCATCATGTGTATGATAAAGGCAGGTGTTGCAGATATAAATCTTATTGCAGTGAGAGGTTATACTGGAACGAAGAAGTCCAAAGAAGAGAGAAAAATAAAATTAAATAGGGAAAACATTTTGCATAAATGCATTAATGAAACTTACTTTGATTTATCTTTGATGAGCACATAGTGGAAGTTCTCATTGAACTGCAGCAATAAGAGATTAATATGAATGTGTTTTTCTCCTTTTGTTATGTAGTATGGTCCGATATTACATTGTGACCAAACACATTTATGCTTATATCATTTTGATTCTCGAATTGTTTTATCTGCTTCAATGGGAGTGGAAACTCTAGGCTTTCAAAATTTAATACAATTTCCCCTATAATAATATTCTCATCACAAAATTTTGCAATATTGTAATTTCTACAGTTTTTCCATTGTTTAGGACTCAGGGCACTATTTACATAGAAAGCAGCAATGAGAGACCATTTAAAGCAATAAACGTCATTATTCTCAACATTTTTGTATGCATGTTTTGCTGCAATATTTTTTGGGAGAGAGATAAAGCTCGATCCTCTTATTATGGACGCCTTGTTTATATTAACTTCAAGGAAATTTATTGAAGTCAAAGTCCATCCGCTATCCCTCTCTTGAAATTCTTCCATTTTGGCTCGTAGCTCATCCGTCTGTTTCTTGTACATGTCTTCTATGTCATCAGACAAAGTCAGCAAAATCATTTTCGAAATATGTACGAGTTGGGAAACATTCATCTCATCATTCACCATCTTCATATAATCACATGTGAGCTCCATATTAAATGTAAATGCAGTATGTATCCTACTACATTCATTGAGTTGTTGTACTATGGAGCTCTTGGCAGATTTAAGAAACTCCTCTGGAAACAAGATAGCTACATTTTTGTTGAGGAGGATATATGTCTCGATCCTTCCATTGAAGTTGCTTACTCTTTTAGTGAGAAAATCACTAATCCGTTCTTGGTGACAACTGTTTTTGTATTTTGTGGTTCTGACATGAGCCATATAACCATTTGATGGGATCATGTCATCACAATCCTCACAATATTTATTTTGAAGATTTAGCTTATTAGTTCCAATGGCAGTCTTTGATTGGTTAGCATATGAGTGCGTTTCCATATGCTGATTTAGTTTTGTTTGAGTCATAAATAAAGACTTTATTGCAGATGGTACAACTTGTAGTATTCATTTTATTTAATTATTTATTTGTTTTATTAGTTAATTTAATTAAATAAAATTAAATAAAATTATTTTAATAATAAGTCTACTGATGATTTGGTTTAAGCGCCAATGAAATACGTATATAGACCAAGCTAAACCACAAGCAAATAAATTTCAAATTAAAATATAATTATGACAATATGTCGAATAATAAACTTCTTAAATGTTAAATTTTAGATTTTATTTTTCATTTTGCCTTGTAATTACTTTTATTGTTATCCAATGGATTTCTAATTGTATGAAGGTGTAGAAAAATAAAATAGATTCATATCGAATATAAATTATTTGCTGGGTTTTGTATGAGTTTCAAAGCCTACTAAACTTATTTTGTCTTTGTGATTTTAAAAAATATTATTATTCTATGAATTCTCATATAGTGTTTGAAAGTCTGTGCATAAAGTAAGAGGTTTGTGACTGTTCAAAATTTGTGGTTGAAGTCTACTGATGATTTGGTTTAAGCGCCAATGAAATACATATATAGACCAAGCTAAACCACAAGCAAATAAATTTCAAATTAAAATATAATTATGACAATATGTCGAATAATAAACTTCTTAAATGTTAAATTTTAGATTTTATTTTTCATTTTGCCTTGTAAGTACTTTTATTGTTATCCAATGGATTTCTAATTGTATGAAGGTGTAGAAAAATAAAATAGATTCTTATCGAATATAAATTATTTGCTGGGTTTTGTATGAGTTTCAAAACCTACTAAACTTATTTTGCCTTTGTGATTTTCAAAAATATTATTATTCTATGAATTCTCATATAGTTTTTGAAAGTCTGTGCATAAAGTAAGAGGTTTGTGACTGTTCAAAATTTGTGGTTGAAGTCTACTGATGATTTGGTTTAATCGCCAATGAAATACGTATATAGACCAAGCTAAAACACAAGCAAATAAATTTCAAATTACAATTTATTTCAGCTGTAACAAATTTATTTAATTATTTTTTATACACTATAAGCTTGTTTATCGAACAGTAATTAGTTCTAGCACTTTTATAGTTTTTGGATTTTAAACACTTTAGAAATTTTTGTTGGGAAAATAGGTTGTCACTTGTTGAGATATCAGAGCAGACTGATAACAATCTACATTATTTCTGCTATTTATATACTTTATATTCGAATCTCGTAGTAGTCATCAAATCTAGTTTATTACGGTATATGATGAAATTCATACACACACACACAATTCACTGTTGGTATTACGATATATGATGAAATTCATATACACAGCAATACCGAGAACAAAATCGCTAGCATCAGTTTGTAATACACACGTACGAGAAAAATCGGGATATGTGAAAGTAGGTGCTTCTATAATTTTTTGCTGTATTTTTCCAAAAGTTATTTCCTATAATTGTTTCATTAAAGTGAAAATATACTGAAATAAAAATATCATTATCCCTATTCAAAAGCTCTTCCTATCAACCTGATAGGATTCAAAACATTTAACATCTGAAATTCACCTGTATATACATATAAAACTTATGCCAACACAATATTTTCTATCTCCATAAGAATAGCAACGTCAATAGCCTTGAAAACATATATACGTTCATTTGTAAATATGTATGAAAAAGTGTTGATGTAATTCACACAAGCAATGATATTCTTCAAAGCAAAAATAGATACAATCACGTACATGAATCCAACAACATAAATATACATTACCAAATACAATCCCTATCCACTGCCATTTACATCAGGGTTGCCATTCTCTGTACCTATTAAATTATTTCCCCAGAAATCGCTAACATAAATGCGGTAACTTAAAACAGCAAACCAAAGTCTATCAAATAACAATCACTACATACACACAATTACACAGATCCCTTGTCACTACCCTACAGTCAGACTGAGAACCAAGTGTCTTTGTAGCAACACTAAAATTCTAGAGACAATTGTAGTATAATAAGTTATTTTCTATCAACTTGTCAATATACATACATTCATTTGTAGGGACGTAAATTATAGAAATGTACCAGTAACTAACTGTCTGGTTGATATTTCTCCATGCTTCCAGAACACCTACGTAGTCACTACCTAGTCAATTGTTTTAGTATTACTAGTAGGTTTTCAATAAAAAGCACATGTTAAATGTCTATAGTACAAAGTTTTGTATGGGTGATAATTAGAGAGTACCCTACATGGGTATAATGTTTGTCTACCACTACAACAAAAGTGTCCGAAACCGGCAGACACACAATTAAATACATAAACACACAAATACACATACATACACACATACAAACACCAACATATCTATACATCCATCTACTGTAAGCATACTACAATACATACATACATATAATCAAAGTCACACACACACACATACACACAACCACACACACACAAAATCTCGGCATGAAAATCCCCAAAATCCCCCATATTCGGAACAGGGTTGCCATCACTTTTGTATTATTGGGGGTCTGAGTCCTGTTTTTCCCGGTTTTGAATTCCCAAAACAGGACTCAGGCCACCTATCTACTAAACATATCTTAGGAAAAATAATATTATTAAAATTAAAAACATTTAGACAGGCTGCTCAGGGTATTTAAAATGCACTACAGCTGAGTATAATAATGTAACTTACTTGTATTGTACTTAACGATAAGATTCTTCCTGGAAGTTTTTCAAGAATAATGAGAAACAAGCAATAAAAATTCTTAATAAAATGACTTGGAAGCTTAATAACAAATTTTTTTACTAATTGTTGTAATAATGTGTAATAGCTATGTATACTCTATTTGCTAGAATTAACTTAAAAAAATTTAAAAATTTATCTGAGAAGTGCTTTTTAATTAAGTTATATTTCAAAAGAATGCTTACATTAGTGTAAAAATTCGAAATTTCACCAATTTTTATTTAATAAATGTACTTAAATTAGAAAATTTGCTATTCCCCGGTACCCCTGGAACACAATTTTTTCATCCCGTTTCCCGGGAAATTTAAATATCTGGAAAATACCAAACCGTAGTCTTATCACGCTTAGAGGTCGAGCGTTGTTGAACATAATTTCAAAATTGGGCTTGGACGTCATTTCGATTGGGGAGCCCACTTCCTGGACTACTGACATATATAAAATTTCGGATGTTATAGATTTTAGCGTCATGAAAAGTATTTCTAGTGAATTAATTCACGTTGAAGCTTCACTAGATATATCGTTCAACCACTCTCCCACGATCGTTACAATCTATAGCTCACTAAAAAGTGCTTTACCTCACTCATATGTGAAGATGATGTCTGCAATTCAAAAAATATCGTAGTAGTCATTGCACGGAAAACATTGCGCTAAGAACACCCGAAGATATTGAAGATAAGATTGCCAACCTTAAAAAAATTATTACAATGGCTGCTGAACATGCTACTATTTCCCATTTGCAGACTGGGATTAATTAATTACTTAATAAGTTATATGGATATTGCAGAAGAGACAGAATGGAATGGCAACAGCTCAGAATACCTTAGCATAAATTCAGCTTAAAAGAGGGAATACTAAATGACTGTATCTCTGGAAGATTTGGTGTCACACCAGCGTGTAATTACTCTTTCTGGCAGGCTGCTAGAAACCTTAAAACCCTGTTGAGTTTTAACCCACCGCACATCTACCGGAAGTTGGGCCAGGACTGATACTGAAAAAGGTAACATATTTGCTGATCAAGCACATGTATTAGTGCTGTTGATTTGCCGACTGTAGTTGCGGTACCCCCTTGACCCTTAAAATTTAAGACGTGTTATATTCAAAAAGTAATTGTTGGGCTTACTCCGAAGAAAGCTCCAGGTATTGATAGAATCAGTAACAAGATGCTGATAAACTTGCCTTATAATGCAATAATAATCCTGCCATTTATTTTTAATGCCATTCCAAGAATGTAGTATTTTCCACATAACTGGAAACTTGCCAAAATATAAAATTATTCCGAAGCCGAGCAAAGATCTAAAAGCTTACTATTCACAACCTCAAAGCTTTTCGAAAAGATGTTCATGACTAAATTGTCCAGAAATTTAGCTGATAATGGCTGCATCCCCGACCATCAATTTGGCTTTAGAAGTCAGCATAGCACTATTGAGCAAACGCATAGAATGGTTCAAGTTATAAAGAGGATATTTGATGAAAAGAACTACTTTATATTTAACAGGCTAAGCTTCGTATCGCCTTATAAGCCAAAGTATATTTGATAATTATTAATGAACAAATAACATCACATAACATAACAATTATATTTTAGCTTTAAGATTTGATCACTTATTGTTAGTTCATATTTGAAGATACAATAAATAAATATATGTATTAAAAAAAAAAAAAAAAAAAAATAACATCAAAGTTAGTTGTAAGTATTCTGACAACACAAAATAGTTTAACGGAACAGCTAGCCATTTTCAAAGGCCACTAAACCTTCATCATCAGCGTACTCCATGGTACATTAAAAATTCAAATTTACATCGCGATTTAAACATGCTACTAGTGACATATTTAAGTGGAAAAGTTGCAAGATAAGCAGGCAAATACCTAATTTAACTCAAGTCACATCCTAATCCCCTTTGGTCGTAACATCTTGAATTTTACTATACGCATCCGTCTAAAATAGAGGGACACAACGGCTCTTATATTCAACATCCAGATGGGACTGTTTGAAAATACCTTTTCCCCTTTTTTTCACTACTTATGTATTATTTATAACTATCACTTGTATGAAAAATAATATATATATCTGTCCATTCCGAATTGGACCTTTGGTTTTGGACTACTGCTATCCAAAATGATTGCTTGGTTAATTGATGACCACGATCCCGAAGCAAACTTAAATATAGAAATACTAGAAAACGGTAATGTTAAAATATTTTGTATCCTCATTAAGAGCGTCCAGAACTCACACTAAAATGGCATTTCGGAAATTAAAACTTCCATCACAATTATTTGTTTTTGAGTTACTCATAAAGCGTATTCCTCAATGTCACATTGTTTGTGTTTTTTATTTGCTTTTTTTGTTTTGTTATTTCCGAGTATGTAAAAATATTAGCAAAGCAACTAAAGCTATCAAACTTAATATGTAATAGGAATATTTTTTATGATTTTTTGTTTGTTTATAACGTATGTAAAAAAAGTTCCGCGCAGGCGTCTGTTGACTATGAAGGTACAACGAGAACTTAGATTTCTGTGTTTTAATTTTATTAAATTAAGCAATAATTTGCTTCGCCTTTTTCATATTTTATCCTTAGTTAGTAAACGAACCTTCGCTATTTGACCTCATCGATAAGACTTGTATTGTGTGAACGTTCTAGACAGTTCAAAGAACAATAAAATTCGCATTGTTTGAAAAGAGACTTAATAATAAAATACATACCTGTGTTAATTCCGGTAACCTTGAAGATTTACGGTATGTCGCAGTTGAGAGCAAAAATGCAAAATTGTTTTTCAACTTTGGCCATGTTTTAAATTGTATCATCTGCAAAATATAATAAATGTTATTAATTTATTTTACTAATTTTCGATTTTGACACATTGTAGATATACATATATATAGAAAGGGAACCAAGGGTAAAAACCAGTTTTGTTCAGGAGAGCCATTTTAAAGATTTAAATACGTGTATCTTTGGCGTACCATCACTGAACGTGTTGGTATCGATCTCATTTGAAAGCGACATATCATGACGTCAGAAACGTGTTGGTCAACCTTGAAAACGGGCGTAAGTCGGCCCGACCTCTTGTTTTGTGTAGTTGGTATTTACTGTTTTCTACCTAGCACACTGTTTCCATGAGTTTAATATAAATTTTGCTCGCGTTTTTTCGAATCCAGGTTTATTTTCTGAAATTATTAATTCTAAATTTTAATAAGTACTCATTTATAATTCTTTTAAATCGTGAATATCACTCTAACATAACCTTATTATGTTATTCGCCGATATGCCGTGATATGTACTTCTTCCTGTATACAATGGCAATTAAACGCTACAAAAATCTAATCTAACTTTACGACAAAAATGGTGTTTATCCACGCGAACATGGCATGACAAATAAAACTAATCGTACAGATGCTTTAACTACTTTGGAAAAAAAATTGTTTCATTTATCTGCCGTAAAAAATAAAATAAATTAATATATTTGTTAACCCCAAACAACTAACACGATTGATATTGTTCACATCTTAAGTGACTTAAGTGACTAACTTTTTAATAAGGGAGATTGGTTTTTTTCTCTCACATAGATTGCTGGTTGCTTGGAGCTTTGGTTCGAGTAAATATCGTGTTTGCATTTGTCATCTTGCAATATTTTAAATTGTTTTGAACAAAAAAAAGCTTTTATCTTTTTTTATATATTTGGAGGAGAGAAAATTTTAGTTATATATCTGTACATGCCGGCATGGACCTTTGGTTTTGGGCTACTGTTATCTGTAATGATAAATTGGGTAATTGATGACCACGGTCCAGAAACGGATAATATCGCTTTAATGTAGAAATACTAGGCAACAGTAATGTTAAGAAATCACTTGTTAACAGTGGTCAAAGCGAAGCTGATCGCTGATGAAAAATCGGATTTGCTGTTAAAAAAATACTATCATCCGTTTTTTATAATTGTTGTTGAGCTTCAGAACTCCCAGTAAAATAGGCAGTTCTTTATTTTTTATTTTTTTAATACGTTTTTATTTATTGTGTCTTCAAAAATTAACTAACAATTACTACTCATATCTTAAATCTGACTACCAGATAGTTCTCGTTGTACCTTTATAGTGAATAGTCGATTAGCGGAACTTTTCTTACTTTCTTATTAAACAAACAAAAAATTATACAAAAAAATATTTGTAGTGCATATTATTCGTAGTAGGTACATACTGACTTTAATAAATAAGATTTATGTGCTTTCCTAATATTTTTACATAACACAAAAAACATAAACAGTGACATTGAGGAACACTTTATACGAGTACCTCAAAAACAAACAAACAATCATAAATTACAAAAACAAACAAAAAATAACCGCAAACAAAAAAACACAAACACTATATGAGTACCTCAAATACAAAAAATATGAGTACCTCAAATACAAAAAATTATGAAGTGAGTTCTAAGGGCAGAAATGCCTATTTTACTGTGAGTTTTGAATCTTTTAATGAAAACAATAGAAATAATAAATCTAATGAAAGTATTTTTTTAACGGCAAATCCAATTTTTCGTCAGCGATCAACTTCGCTTTTGCCAATGCCAAATAGTGACTCATTAACATAACAGTTGCCTAGTACTTCTTCATATAGGGATTTAATTAATGTTGAAACTTCTCTAGATCTCTCCTCCGATCACTCCCACACTATCGTTACAATTTGTAGCCCACTAAGAAGTGACTTACCTCACCCATATATGAAGATGATCAATCGTGTTAATTGGCTGGGATTCAAAAAATATCTTAGTAGTCATTGCACGGAAAATATTGCGTGAACATCACCCAATGACATTGAAACTAACAATAACAATTTTAACGAAATTATTAAACACGCTGCTGAACATGCCACTACCTCCCAGTCTGGGTTTAATAAAATTTATTCCAGGGATATTGAACATCTCGTGTGTGAAAAAGAAGAGCTAGAAGGGAATGGCAACAGCACAGATCACCCCAACATAAACTCAGACTTAAAGAACGTTGGAAACGACTGCAAGAGTTGCTTGCATCTGAAAAAACTGCATCTCTTAAAAATTATTTGGAAGGTCTTGATGTCACACCAACATCTAATTGCTCTTTGTGGCGCGCTGCTAGAAAGCTTAAAACACCCGTTGAGTTAAGGCTATCTCTGCGCACATCTACGATACGGAAAAATGTAAAATATTTGCAGAGCATTTAAAATCCGTATTTACCCCCTTACATACCAAACATACAAAAAAATATTCGCACTACATATTATTCGTTATAGGTACATACTGACTTTAATAAATAAGCTTTATTGCTTTTCTCCAAAGAAGAAAATTATTGTCGGTATTTGTTGCGGTTTGATTCATTTTTCGTTTGGTATTTAGTGAAAGTTTTTCTAGGTTGTGGATAACTGTTTCCATAAACCTTTGTTTAAATTACTTCTTTGGAGCGGATGAAATTTTTGAAGAATTCGGGCTTCGCCCACGCTTTACCACGGTTATATATCTGTCCATACCGACTTGCACCTTGGGTTTTGAGCTACTGTTATCTGTAGTGATAACTTTGTTAAGTGATGAATACGAGCCTGAAGGGGATGATATTACTGACTTATATGAAGAAGTACTAGGCAATTGTAATGAATCACTACTAATTGGTATTGGACAAAGCGAAGTTGATTGCTGACGAAAAATTGGCTTTGCCGTTAAAAAAAACACTATCATTAGATTTAATATTTCTATTTTTTTCATTAAGAGCTTCAGAACTCACAGTAAAATAGGCATTTCTGTTGTTAGAACTCACTTCATAATATTTTGTATTTGAGGCACTCATATAGAGTATTCCTCAAGGGCACTTGTTGCGTTTTTTTGTTTACGGTTTCTTTTTGTTTTTGTAATTTATAATTGTTTGTCTGTTTTTGAGGTACTCGTAGGGAGTATTCATTAATGTCACTGTTTATGTTATTTCCACTATGTAAAAAACATTATCAAAGCAATAAAGTTTATTTATTAAAGTCAGTATGTACCTATAACGAATAATATGTAGTGCGAATATATTTTTGTATGTTTGGTATGTAAGAAAAAATTCCGCTAATCGACTGTTCGCTATGAAGGTACCACGAGAACTGATTACGAAATTTGTACAAAAATTTTCAATACAGATATTTGTTGCTTTTAGATGTTCTTCACAAATGTTGTCAAGAATATAGTGCTTGACTTTATTAGAATTGCTGATCCACCGCATGCTCTCCCTCTAGGGTCCTTTGTATCATATAAAGTGTAGCCATTCATTTTAAAGAGGCTTCTAGAAGTCAAATGAGTCTCAGAGACCAACATTATATCAATATTTTTTTCCGTGAGGAAGTGCTCAAGTTCATTTTTATGTTGGCGAAATCCGTTTGCGTTCCAGAAATATATCTTTAATGTGTTCGTGGCTTGTTAACTAATGTTTGAAGTAGTGTAGACTGCATTCGTAGCATTTCTTGCATCATGCTAGTCATATTTGATGTAAAATTATTTATAGTCAGCACTAGATTCTCAATAGTAGCTTCAAGGCGACTAAAATTAAAGCTTGAGTTTGCATTCGTTGAATTATTTTGAGGCGGAATATTTTGTGTGGGAATAGAATTGGTCTTTGCTGCATCGGCATACAATACACGTGAAGTGACAGGTTGGCTCATTTGAGCAAAAGTGGAGGAGTAAGCGTTTGCTGTTTGTGCTGGAGCTAATTTAGGTTTTTGCCCCATAGTCTGTTTAAGGAAAGTAAAGACAGGACATTCTCTATAGTTAGCGGTGTGATTACCTCCACAATTACTACGTTTTTTTTCTGCTAGATCTTTAGGTTTAGTACAACCAGCAGTACCGTGCAATTCACCGCAGATAACACAAACTGAAGGTAACTTGCAGTAAGTTTTTGTGTGACCATATTCTTGGCACTGTACAGGTCCAGAACGCTTGTGTGGTTCTTCAACTGTTACTTTTCGCTATAAGAGATATTTAAAATTGTAAATTGGATGAGTCTCGTTTTTTTTCAATTTTATATCGTTTGGCTCAAGTTTGACGCGAAATAGAGGTTGGGGAATCTTCTCGCTATGTATTATGTTAGATACATTTTTTACCTTAAATCCATGGAGGACAAGTGCATCTTTTATTTCTTCGGTGGCAACATAGGAATCTTAAGCTGATAGGTGTAGAAACTTTTTTTACTTTTTTCAAATTCAGTAACAAGTTTGCGAAAATCTTTTTCTTCAGAAATTTGAATTTTGGTTTCATCAATGTTACCACGTTTTATTGGAACGATGTGAAATTTATTCTCACCAATGACTGGAATTAAATTTTTTATAAGAGCGTTTGAATTTTTTTCTCTCAAATAGATTGGTGGCGTCTTGGATGTTTTTTTCGTAGATACATCGGGTTCGTTGTTGTCATATTGCAATATTTGAAAACGATTTTGACGGTTAATAGAGGATGCGCTGTTATCCCTATACATTTTTGGATCAGATAACATTTTCGAAGACTTTGGGCTGCGGCCGCGCTTTACCCCTGTTATATATCTGTCCATTCCCACTTGGACCTTGGGTTTTGGGCTGCTCTTAACTTCAGTACAAACTTGGTTAAGTGATGAACACGAGCCCGAAGCGGATGATATCGCTGAGTTAAATGTAGAAGTACTAGGCAACGGTAATGTTAACGAATCACTAGTTGGCATTGGACAAAGCGAAGTTGAAAATATACGTTAAAAATAAAAAATATGTAGTTAAAAAAAAACAAAATATACATTTATAAAACTCTTTTTTAAAATTAAAACTTTAAAAAATCAGTTTTATTGCATTTTAACAAACATTTGGTGATTAAAACATAAGAAGTTCAGATTAAATGCTTCCTTAACAAAGAATTTGCCAATCATATGGAATTCAAATTAAGGTTAAGTCAAACTTTTATTTACGTAAATGAATATTTGCTTTGTAAATTGATGAATAACTTTTATTTTTCTGCAAAAAAAACTTTTATGTAATGTAATATAAACGTTCTACGTCAGTTATTATTATATAATGCTGCTGGTTCGTTTGTGGAATTTTCTAAATTTTCGCTGTTTGAACTATAATGATGCAATATGTTGCATTTTTTAAGTCCATAGTTTTTTGTTTAATTTTATCTAATTTATTCCTAATTTTTTATTTATTCTATCTTTCAGAGAACACATTTTTTTACCGCGTCTTCAATTAATTCAACTTTGCGTGTTAACAACCAAAAACATATAATTGAAAGATATACTAGTCGTATGTGTGTAAAAATATCAATTCATTGCTTATGTTTTTTTAACTGTAAAATTTCCTTAACTTGTTAATAAAAATATGGAAATATATGCATTAACAAATCGATGCCATTTTGTCGCAAATTTTTGGAATCGCAAAGATATTTTATTTACGTTGAACTACGACCAGCGACAAGAAACATGTATTTACATTAAAATCCTTTCCCTACCTACTGAAAGACAGTCCAAATAAGAAACTTGCATCGATAGCCTTTCATCAGAATTTAAGAATCTTTATGTGGTAAAACTAAGACATTGAACATTGCAAACAAAATTTTGTATACCACGTAATAGGTATAATAGATGGAATTGGCGCAAATATAAAAAGATAGTTAGATATAATATGATGATGAAATGAAAAGTCGTGGAATGGAGAAAAATAGATTATCTGCAGTAACTAGTAATGTTTGTTTATTTTCCGTACGTGACGCTATTTCTCAATGCGTGACAAAATATAAAAACCAATTTTTAATTATAAATATGTAATTTAATTAATTTTTTTTCGCCAACAGCAAGCTTGCTTTTTAGTTATGATTTGCTTCTTATGCACTTTTTCGCTGTGTGTGTCAGAGTTTCACTGAAAATTGCATGTAACCATTCATTCACTCATTTCAAATATTGGTTGACTCGAACTGTCCCACACGTGGCAAAATTTTTTCCTCATTAATTCTTAAATCATTGAAAAACTTACTATGTAGGATTGAGGACTAGTATGCCTTCTATTACATAACAGAAATAAATTATATAACTATGTTATCGTTTAATAACTATACGTAATATAGAATGTAGAAATACATAAATTTGTCTGTACGTGACAGTGTAATGTTCCATATATAGAAATGTATACTAACATATTTGTGTGTATTAGTGAGGGGAAAGTTGGTACGCAGGTACTAGTTGACATGAAATGGTACAGTTGTACTCCCCCAACACATTTGATACTCTAACGGTCAACTTAGAAATCCAGTCAGAAAACGCGCGTATGCATATATTTTTTACCAAAAATTAAATTTTTTTGTCGACAAATGCAACGGAACTTTATTAGTGAAGATATTTTAGAAAACTGATATCTTTCACAATTAAACATACACGAAAACCATACCTCTGTCAATGATATTTTCTGTGGCACAAAAGTTGATCTATATATCTGTTGCAATAAAGAAAAAGTGCTTAAATCATATTTGACTGTTTTGCAGGAGAACACTTTTAAGGTTTAAGTAGATTTTCAGAAATGTATATCTCTTAGAGTTAAATTGGAAAATCTCTGTTATCCTTTTGGTAAAAATTACTGTCAAATATCTATATTACGGAGGTTAATATTTAATTTGATTCAGACACACATATTTGTGTCTATTAGTTATGTATGGAACTATTTAACTTAATAAATACATGTCTGAATCGAACAGTTTTTCATTAGTAATTAGGGTTTACGCTGTTTTTATGCTTGCATAGCACATGGTACATAGATGTAAACCCGGCCTAAGTACAATAATTTATTTTAAGTTTAACCCCCTTATGCAAAAAAATAAATAATTATTCTAGAATTTTCAAAAAAAAAACAACTACATACATAGAAACATCAAACAACTTGAACCACAATTTAAATTGTTGTTAACTAGATTGATTTTTTTTAAATTTTAATATATTTTCAACCGAAAATAAATGTTAATAAATGATGTTTCTTTTTTCTTTTAGTTTTTGTCCGAATATTTAGAAATAAATTTGATGTTATGTAGGTAAAAAATAGAAAACACATGTGTCTGTTCTTAAGCTTTGGAAGGTGATTGAAAAATGTAAGTTTTGTAATTTTTTAGAAAATAACTTAAAATTTTATTTAAAATATACTTTTTTTAGGCGTAAACATAGAAATCCTCAGCAGGAAAACATTTTTATTGAATTTATGCAAAACAACCAAGACATAGCTAGGGGCTATGTGAAAGGCGACAGGGTGGCAAAAGAATTGCGATGGGAATCCAGTAGAGTGATAATGGGGACGGGCGACATGTTTTGGGAATTAAAAACCGGGAAAACATGTCGTCCACCCCCATTAATACAAAAACGATGGCAACCCTGTTACAAAATGGGGGGATTTTGGGGATTTTCATGCCGAGATTTTATGTCTGTGTGTGTGTGTGGTTGTGCGTGTATGGTTGTGTGCGGTTGTGTGTGTGTGTGTGGTTGTGTGTGCGGTTGTGTGTGTGGTTGTGTGTGCGGTTGTGTGTGCGGTTGTGTGTGTGGTTGTGTGTGTGTGTGTGTACACTTGTGTGTACACGTTATGTTATTATTGTAAAGAAACGTTGTGCTTACCCAGCATACCATTATCGAAGCGCTCTTATATATGAGCTCATATATGAGCGATTTTATGAGCTTCTGTGAGTGTTTCCTGCGTGCATATTTCTGAGCTCATAAACGATCGATTTTATGACTTTCTACGAGTGTTTCTTGCGTGTAAATTTCTGAGCTCATAAACGGTAAATTTTATGAGTGTTTTATGCTTGGTTTCTGCGCGCATATTTCTGAGCTCATAAACGATAGATTTTATGTGATTTTTATGAGTAATTTCTACACGCTGACAGATAACGTTAAATTCCAGCTAAGCAGAAGAAAGAAGTTACACAAATTGATTCATTATTGAATATTTTTGGAAGCGTAAAGACAAAATTGTGAGCTATTTTATAATAAATATAAAATAATGCAAATAGCAAGCTTAAAAGAAAGCAAATTAATAATAAGTGAACTTGGTTCAAATAAATTAAGAAAAGAAAATCCAGCATGTAATATTAAAAATAAAAAGAGTCATAAAATACTCTTTTATGGATAAAATTTAGAGCTCTTTCATGAGTGACCAGTTTATTGTGAAAAGCCACTCAAATATGAGCGTTTTATGACTGTTTATGATTATTTTATGAACTTATTATGAGCGTCAGCGCTCCGACAAAAGAGTCTTTATGAGCTCATTTAGAGCGCATATGGTAAGCTGGGAAACTAGTCTTTTATGCATAAAATTTAGAGCTCTTTCATGAGTGACCACTTTAGTGGTAAAACCCACTCAAATATGAGCGTTTTATGGCTGTTTATGATTATTCTATGAACTCATTATGAGCGTCAGCGTTCCGACAAAAGAGTCTTTATGAGCTCATTTAGAGCGCATATGGTATGCTGGGTACAGTTCATGGATGTATGTATATGTTGGTGTTTGTATGTGTGTATGTATGTGTGTGTGTGTTTATGTATTTAATTGTGTGTCTGCCGGTGTCGGATACTTTTGTTGTAGTGGTAGACAAATATTATACCCATGTAGGAAATATAGATTTTGAAAAATGTATTGACTCGCTTTCGACTTGTAACCAGTACTACTCTAGAATTATCACCCATAAAATACTTTGTGGTATAGACATCTAGCATGTGTCATTGAAACCCTACAAATAAAACTGAAACAATTAAGTAGGTATTGACTACGAAGTTCTTATGAGATATGGATACATACCAACCAAACAGTTAGTTCCAGTAATTTGTGTACATAAAAATGTATATACATATGTATATAGACAAGTTGTTGACAATTCCACCACAAATATACCATATTTGTTTTCTATATTTATTTTATAATGAGGGATAGAACAAACTTATTATATCAAAATTGTCTCTAGAATTTTAGTGTTGCAACAAAGACACTTCGTCCCACTCTGACTGCAAGGTAGTGACAAGGAATCGGTGTATTTGTAGGTATGTAGTAATCGTTATTTGATTGACTTTGGTTTGCTGTTTTGAGTTATCGTTGGTATACTTATGTAGGGTTATTGTATGTATGCATTTATATTAATGAACTCGGGGGAAATAATCTAGTAGCTGCAGGTAGTGGCAAACCTGATAGCTGGTTGGAATGGAGGTGGATAGGGAATCTATTTGGTAATGTATGTAAATATATGATATTGGCGTAATGTATTTGAGCATATGTATATATTTTTGCTTTAGAGAATATAATTGCTTTTATGAATTACATCAATACTTTTTCGTATATATGTATGTTTTCTAGACTATATGCGTTGCTATTCTTATGGAGATAGAAAATATTGTGTTGGCATAAGTTTTATATGTACATACAGGTGAATTTCAGATGTTAAATGTTTTGAATCCTATCAGGTTGATAGGAAGAGCTTTTGAATAGGGATAATGATATTTTTATTTCAGTATATTTTCACTTTAATGAAACAATTATAGGAAATAGCTTTTGGAGAACAACAGCAAAAAATTATAGGAGCACCTACTTTCACATGTCCCGATTTTTCTCGTACGTGTGTATTACAAACTGATGCCAGCGATTTTGTTCTGGGTATTGCTGTGTATATGAATTTCATCATATATCGTAATACCAACAGTGAATTCTGGAAATGTGTATGTGTGTGTGAGAACGTACATGTGTGTCTATGTGTACTACTACACGATTCGAATATAAAGTATATAAGTAGAAGAAATAATGTAGATTGTTATCAGTCTGCTCTGATATCTCAACAAGTGACAACCTATTTCCCCCCAACAAAAATTTCTAAAGTGTTTAAAATCCAAAAACTATAAAAGTGCTAGCACTAACTACTGTTTGATAAACAAGCTTATAGTGTATAAAAAATAATTAAATAAAGTAGCTGAAATAAATTGTTTATAAATAAAATGATTAAATAAAATAATTAAATAAAATAATTAAATTAACAAATAAATAATTAAATAAAATGAATACTACAAGTTGTACCATCTGCAATAAAGTCTTTATGACTCAAACAAAACTAAATCAGCATATTGAAACGAACTCGTATGCTAACCAATCAAAGGCTGCCCATGGAATTAGTAAGCTGAGTCTTCAAAACAAATATTGTGAGGATTGTGATGAGATGATCCCATCAAATAGTTATATGGCTCATGTCAGAACCACAAAACACAAAAACAGTTGTCACCAAGAACGGATTGATGATTTTCTCACTAAAAGAGTAAGCAACTTTAATGGAAGGATCGAGACATATATCCTACTCAACAAAAATGTGGCTATCTTGTTTCCGGAGGAGTTTCTAAAATCTGCCAAGAGCTCCATAGTACAACAACTCAATGAATGTAGTAGGATACATACTACATTTAATATGGAGCTCACATGTGATTATATGAAGATGGTGAATGATGAGATGAATGTTTCCCAACTTGTACATATTTCGAAAATGATGTTGGTGACTTTGTCTGACGACATAGAAGACATGTACAAGAAACAGACGGAGGAGCTAAGAGCCAAAATGGAAGAATTTCAATAGAGGGATAGCGGATGGACTTTGACTTCAATAAATTTCCTTGAAGTTAATATAAACAAGGCGTCCATAATAAGAGGATCGAGCTTTATCCCTCTCCCAAAAAATATTGCAGCAAAATGTATACACATGATGCTTATGTGTACAGTCAACATAAAAATTTTTGTGGCAAAAAAGTCATCAGGATGCCTGAAGATGGATGGATTATTAAGTACAAAAACTACTACAAACAGCTAGATGTACCATTTGTCATCTACGCAGACTTCGAGTCTATTTTAGAAAAACTCCATGATCCTGTAAGTAAAAGCACTACAAATGTACAGAAACACCATGCGTGTGCATTCGGCTATTTTATTACTTGTAGTTTTAAGAAGGAAAATAACTCATATAGACAATATTTTGGTGAAGATTAGGCAAATGTATTTATCAAAAAAATAGTTGAAGATTGTACAGACAACTATTTAAATTATTTATTAAAAGTTAAGAAAATGTTCATGACCCCAATAGAAATAGTTCAATATAACAATGCAAAAAATTGTCATATATGTAAGAAAATCAGTTCTCGTTGTACCTTCATAGTGAACTAACGTCATAGCGGAATTTTTTTTTACATACATACTTAACAAAAAAAAATCATATAAAAGAAAATATTCGTAATACATATTATTAACTTTGATAAATAAGCTTTAATGCTTTGTTAATATTTTTTTGCATAGTCATAAATAACAAAAACAAAAAAACCGTAATAAAAAAACAAACAAACAAAAGTGCCCTTGAGGAATACTCTATATGAGTTCCTCAAAAACAAAAAAATGTGAAGTGAGTTATAACGGCAGAAATGCCTATTTTACTGTGAGTTCTGATGCTCATAACGATAACAATAAAAACAAAAACCTGATGACAGACTTACTGTGAGTTCGGAAGCTCTTAATAAAAATAAAAAATCTGATAATACACGTTTTCTAACAACAAATCCACTTTTTCGACAGCGATCAACTTCGCTTTGTCCAATGCCTACTAGTGATTCTTTAACATTACAGTTGCCTAGTACTTCGTCAGTTAAGCCATTGAAATCATTCGCTTCGGGCTGTTCATCACCTAACCAAGTTATCACTACAGATAACAGTAGCTCAAAACCAAAGGTACAAGTCGGAATGGACAGATATATAACCGTGGTAAAGCGTGGGCGAAGCCCGAATTCTTCTAAAATTTCATCTGTTCCAAAGATGTCTAGGGATAACAGCGCATCATCCATGAATCGCCAAAATCGTTTTTCATTGTTGCAAGACGATAACGAGAAGACCGCTTCATCATCTCAGAAGTCTTTTAAGCCACCACCAATATATGTGAGGGAAAAAAATTCTAACGCGCTTCTAAAAAAACTACTGTCGACCATTGGTGAAAATACTTTTCACGTAATTCCAATTAAAAGAGGTAATATTGATGAAACTAAAATCCAAATATACGATGAAAACAATTTTCGAAAAATTGTAAATGATTTTGAAAAAAATAAAACAAACTTTTACACATACCAACTTAAGAGTGCTAAAGGCCTACAGATAGTACTAAAGGGCATAGATTCATATGTTGAGCCCGAAGAAGTAAAATGTGCACTTCTAGACCAAGGATTTAAGGTAAAAAACGTTACTAATATAATTAACAGAGAAAAGGTCGCCCAACCCCTATTTCGCATTGAACTGGAGCCGAATGACATACAATTGAAAAAAAATCAAACCCATCCAATTTATAGCGTAAAGTTTCTGTTACACCGAAAAATCACAGTTGAAGAGCCACGTAAGCGTTCAGGTCCTGTACAGTGCCATAATTGCCAAGAATATGGCCATACAAAAACTTACTGCAATTTACCTACAGTTTGTGTTATCTGCGGTGAATTGCATGGTACTGCTAGCTGCACTAAGCCAAAAGAACAAGCAGAAAAAAAATGTAGTAATTGTGGAGGTAATCACACCGCTAACTATAGAGGATGCCCTGTATATTCTTTTGTTAAACAGACTATGAGTCAAAAACCTAAGTTAGCCCCAGCCCAACCATTAAACGCGTACTCCGCCTCTTTTGCTCAAGTAAGTCAACCAGTTACTTCACGTGTATCGTATGCCGATGCTGCTAAGGCTAGTTCTAGTCCTTCACAAAATGTTTCACCGCAGAACAATTCAGCGAATGCAAGCTCAGGCTTTAACTTTAGTCGCCTTGAAGCTACTATTGAGAATCTGGTGCTAACTATAAACAACTTCACAACAAATATGACGAGCATGATGCAAGAAATGCTGCGAATGCAGAATACACTGCTTCAAGCATTAGTAAAGAAACCATGAACATGTTAAAAATATGTTTCTGGAACGCAAACGGCATTCGCCAGCATAAAAATGAACTTGAGCACTTCCTCATGGAAAAAAATATTGATATAATGTTGGTCTCTGAGACTCATTTGACTTCAAGGAGCTTATTTAAAATAAATGGTTACACTCTATATGATTCAAAGGACCCGAGGGGGAGAGCATGCGGTGGGTCAGCAATTCTAATTAAGTCAAGACTCAAACACTATGTCCTTGATAACATTTGTGAAGAACATCTACAAGCAACAAATATTTGTGTCGAAAATTTTGTTACAAATTTCGTGATATCATCAATTTACTCCCCTCCCAGATTCGCAATTACTGAGGATCAATTCGAGGAATTCTACAAATCTCTTGGCCCTTGTTTTGTAGCAGCTGGGGACTACAATGCAAAACATACGTTCTGGGGTTCGCGTCTTATTACACCTAGAGGTCGGGCATTGTTCAACACAATTTCAAAAATGGGCTTGGACGTCATTTCAAGTGGGGAGCCCACTTACTGGCCTACGGACATACAAAAAATTCCGGATGTTATAGATTTTGGAGTAATGAAAAATATCGGTAGGGAATTAATTCATGTTGAAGCTTCTGTTGATCTCTCCTCCGATCACTCTCCCACGATTGTTACAATTTGTAGCCCACTAAGAAGTGACTTCCCTGTCCCATACGTAAAGATGATCAACCGTGTTAATTGGCTGGGGTTCAAAAAATACCTCAGTAGCCATTGTACGGAAAATATTAACCTAAGAACACCAGGTGATATTGAATCTAACATTGAAAATCTTAACGAAAATATTAAACAGGCTGCTGAACATGCTACTACTTCCCATCCGCAGACTGGGTTTAATAGGATTTATTCTACAGACATTGAACGTCTTTTACGTGAAAAAAGGACAGCTAGAAGGGAATGGCAACAGCACAGATCACCCCAAAATAAAATTAGATTTAAAGAGTGCACTAGACGACTCCAAGAGCTGCTGGCATATGAAAAAACTGTATGTCTTAAAAATTATCTGGAAAATCTTGATGCCACACCTGCATCTAATTACTCCTTGTGGCGAGCTGCTAGAAAGCTTAAAACACCCGTTGAATATAGACCACCTCTGCGCACTTCTACCGGAGGTTGGGCCAGAAGCGATACTGAAAAAGGTAACATATTTGTTGAGCATTTAAAATCCGTATTTACCCCAAATACATGTACTGGTGTCGTTGATTTACCGAGTGTGGTTGCGCTACCCCCTCGACCCATAAAATTTAAGACGCGTGATGTTCAGAAACTAATTGCTGAACTCAACCCGAAGAAAGCTCCAGGTATTGATGGAATAAGTAACAATATGCTGAAAAACTTGCCCCATATTGCAATTAGAATCCTGTTATTTATTTTTAACGCCATTTTACGACTGGAGTATTATCCACAAAGCTGGAAGCTTGCGAAGGTCAAAATGATTCCAAAGCCGGGCAAAGACCTTACCAAGGCTGAGTCATACAGGCCAATAAGTCTGCTATCAACAATGTCAAAACTCTTCGAAAAGCTGCTCATGACAAAATTGTCCCCAATTTTAACTGATAGTGGGTGCATCCCAGACCATCAATTTGGTTTTAGAAGTCAGCATAGCACCATTGAACAAACTCATAGATTGGTGCAATTTATAAGAAGAACTTTTGAAGAAAAAATGTATTGTTCTGCCCTGTTTATTGACGTTTCTCAGGCCTTTGATAAAGTGTGGCATGAAGGCCTTATTTTAAAATTAAAATCATATTTACCAATAAATTTTCTGAATTTATTAGAAAGCTACATAACTACCCGAAAGTTTACGATTGTGGAAGGAGAATTCATGAGTCTGCCCCAATCTATATCATCCGGTGTGCCACAGGGGAGCATACTGGGGCCAGTTTTGTATTTGATTTATACTTGTGATATGCCTGTGAGCAGCAATATACATACATCTACGTTTGCCGATGATACAGCCTGCCTTAGTATGCACAAAAACCCGCACGAGGCGTCCCGATATCTTCAAGAACATATTACACAGTTAGAAATCTGGTTGAACTTATGGAGAATTAAAGTCAATGAACAAAAGTGGTTCCATACAACGTTTACCCTAAGAAGAGATACTTGTTCCCCCATTCGAATCAACAATCAAAATATTCCTCAGCATTCCCAAGCGAAATACCTTGGTATACACCTTGATCGAAGACTTACATGGAAACATCATATTGACTTTAAGCTAACTCAGATAAAACTTAAGTTATCTCAAATTCATTGGTTGATTGGCAGAAATTCAACACTTAGTCTGGACTGCAAACTTTTAATATACAAGTCGCTTTTGAAGCCAATATGGTGTTACGGTATCCAGTTATGGGGCACTGCTTCAGCTTCCAATGTAGAGAGAATTCAACGAAGACAAAACAAAATTTTAAGGTTAATAACATCTGCTCCATGGTATATTAAGAATTCAAATTTGCATCGTGATTTAAAAATGCCACTAGTGACTGAAGAAATTGCAAGATACGCAGGCAAATACTTAACAAAGCTCGAGTCACATCCTAATCCGCTTGCTCGTAATATTTTGAATTTTAATGGTCACATCCGCCTAAAAAAGAGGGACACAAGGGCTCGTGTACTCAACACTCTAGATGGGAATGCTTGAAAATACATTTAATTTTCCTTTTTGATTATCACTACTTTGTATTATTTAAATTATCACTAAGTTTTGGCCGACACTGGTCGGGCTAAATAATTATATTTTAGCTTTAAGATTTGATCACTTATTGTTAGTTCATTTTTGAAGATACAATAAATAAATATATGTATTAAAAAAAAATATGTAAGAAAATATTAAATAACGATAAAGTTAGAGATCATTGTCATCTTACGAGCAATTATCGTGGGGCGGCTCATAGCGAATGTAATTTAAATTATAAAACACCTCAGTTTATTCCGGCTATTTTCCATAATCTTTCTGCATATGATATGCACCTATTTTTCAAAGAACTTTCTACTATAAAAACTGCCACAATAAAAGTGATTCCCCAGAACACAGAACGTTATATTTCTCTTTCAATTTTTATCAGATTATATGAAAACATGGATGCGAAATAAGATTAACAGACTCGTTTATATTTATGGCTTCGAGTTTAGATACGTTAGCAAAAAATCTTGATAGCAATGATTTTAATACTATTCGATCATGTTTCGTTGATGAAGCTCATTTCAACCTGATTAGAAGAAAGGGTGTATTTCCGTACTCTTACATGGATTCCATGACTACGTTTAAGGAAATTAAACTCCCTAGAATGAAGAATGTGGCTATCTTGTTTCCGGAGGAGTTTCTAAAATCTGCCAAGAGCTCCATAGTACAACAACTCAATGAATGTAGTAGGATACATACTACATTTAATATGGAGCTCACATGTGATTATATGAAGATGGTGAATGATGAGATGAATGTTTCCCAACTTGTACATATTTCGAAAATGATGTTGGTGACTTTGTCTGACGACATAGAAGACATGTACAAGAAACAGACGGAGGAGCTAAGAGCCAAAATGGAAGAATTTCAAGAAAGGGATAGCGGATGGACTTTGACTTCAATAAATTTTCTTGAAGTTAATATAAACAAGGCGTCCATAATAAGAGGATCGAGCTTTATCCCTCTCCCAAAAAATATTGCAGCAAAATGTATACACATGATGCTTATGTGTACAGTCAACATAAAAATTTTTGTGGCAAAAAAGTCATCAGGATGCCTGAAGATGGATGTATCATTAAGTACAAAAACTACTACAAACAGCTAGATGTACCATTTGTCATCTACGCAGACTTCGAGTCTATTTTAGAAAAACTCCATGATCCTGTAAGTAAAAGCACTACAAATGTACAGAAACACCATGCGTGTGCATTCGGCTATTTTATTACTTGTAGTTTTAAGAAGGAAAATAACTCATATAGACATTATTTTGGTGAAGATTAGGCAAATGTATTTATCAAAAAAATAGTTGAAGATTGTACAGACAACTATTTAAATTATTTATTAAAAGTTAAGAAAATGTTCATGACCCCAATAGAAATAGTTCAATATAACAATGCAAAAAATTGTCATATATGTAAGAAAATATTAAATAACGATAAAGTTAGAGATCATTGTCATCTTACGAGCAATTATCGTGGGGCGGCTCATAGCGAATGTAATTTAAATTATAAAACACCTCAGTTTATTCCGGTTATTTTCCATAATCTTTCTGCATATGATATGCACCTATTTTTCAAAGAACTTTCTACTATAAAAACTGCCACAATAAAAGTGATTCCCCAGAACACAGAACGTTATATTTCTCTTTCAATTTTTATCAGATTATATGAAAAACATGGATTCGAAATAAGATTAATAGACTCGTTTATATTTATGGCTTCGAGTTTAGATACGTTAGCAAAAAATCTTGATAGCAATGATTTTAATACTATTCGATCATGTTTCGTTGATGAAGCTCATTTCAACCTGATTAGAAGAAAGGGTGTATTTCCGTACTCTTACATGGATTCCATGACTACGTTTAAGGAAATTAAACTCCCTAGAATGAAGAATGTGATGTTGTCGAGTATGAACATGCTCAAAAAATATGGAGAGAGTTTAACTGTAAAACCCTCCTTGACTATACTGAACTCTACTTAAAGACAGATATTCTTCTTCTAACTGACGTGTTTGAAAATTTTAGGAAAATTTGTAGAGGTATATACGATTTGGACCCCTGTCATTATTATACAGCACCAAGCTTATCCTGGGATGCAATGTTAAAAACCACAGAAGTTTCACTGGAACAGTTCACTGATTCCGAAATGTATATGTTTATGCAAAACCGAATTAGAGGTGGACTAGTTCAATGCTCGCAAAGATATTCGAAAGCGAATAACAAATATTTGGAAGATTTTGATGCATCAAAACCATCAGAATTTCTTGTCTACTTAGACGCAAATAACCTTTTCGGTTGGGCGATGTCGGAATATCTTCCTTACGGTGAATTTGAGTGGGTATGTGATACTGATTTTGATGTTAAGAACATTTCTGATACTACAGAGTATAGGTACATTTTGGAAGTGGATATAGATTATCCCGATTCAGTGCATGATCTACATAATGATTTGCCATTTTTTCCCCAAAATAAGCCAGTGGGGGGATCCAAAATCAAAAAATTAGTTGCAGACTTACACGCAAAAACAAATTACACCATGCACTATAGAGTTTTAAAACAAGCCATTTCAAATTGCCTCATCTTAAAACAAATCCATAGAATACTCAGATTTAAGCAATCCCCTTAGCTTAAAAAATATATTGACTTAAACACATTACATAGAACAATTGCTAAAAATAATTTTGAAAAAGATTTCTTCAAACTTTTAAACAACGCTGTTTATGGGAAGACAATGGAAAACATTGAAAAACGTAGGGACATTAGGATTGCTTCATCTTGGGAAACAACAAACAGGAATCATTTAGGTCTCAGAGCATTAATTTCGAAACCAAATTTTATGCAGTTGACCAAATTTTCTGATGATATGTATGCGGTAGAGTTAGAAATAATGGAACCACTATATGATAAACCCATATATGTTGGCTTTACAGTACTGGAGTTATCCAAGTGGAGAATGTATGACTGTTCTGCTATTTTCTGTTAGCAAAGAATAATGATATGGTGTTAAAGCAGTTAGTGTCGATAAGAAAATATCTGATGAAATTTAATGGAATTTCATAATATTGTGGAATTCAATTCCTCTTGTAAAAAACCTCTCAAAGTAAACATGATTGCGCATGTTTTAAGTAACCCGAAAACAAGACTGTGCATGTTTAAGCAATATAAAAACAGAAATTTGCGTATAAGGAAAGAGCAAAAATTTTTTGATCCAACAAAGTAAAGCCAATAAAGAAATGAAAACCATTCACATATTTAATTCTTTTTTCAATATTTTATTTCTAATTTTTTATTAAAAATCTTAGTACTAATACAAATTTAACTCTATGTATGTATATATAAAAATATATGATATAATAAGAAAGAGAGACAAAAAAAAAGATCATTAATCTAATATTTGATTCTTATTTACAAATAATTTAGGTACAGACAAAAAAAATAAAAGTTTTAGGCCATTAAATTTTAACATGCTTTTGTGTGAATAAAATACTAAAATTAATAGATACATTCATAAACAAAGATATATATATAACCAATAAATAAATTAATACAGAAATAAATACATAAATAAATTAATATACAAATAAGTAAATAATAAATAAATTAATAAATAATTAAATAAGTATAATTGGTACAAAATTAAATTCTTGTTGTCATCTTACATGCAATTTAGTAGGAAGCATTCTATTCTACATCCATTGTTTCATTATTTCGGTCTATGTAATGCCCCCATGCACGCGTTTTTATTTTATCTTTCATTATATTTCTTTTATCATCAGAAAAGCTAAGAGCTATTTTATTTAGTTTTTGAGTATATAGTTGATGTGTTTTAGACCTAAACAAAAACATTTCATCTGAGATAATTTTGGATTCAAATAAGCAACTTTTGTAATCATTAATCGAAAACTTTTTAATTACAGACTTTTTGACCTCTTTAGATTTTTTAACAGCTTCCGAGCGAAGATTCGACAGAGAATACATTTTTGCTCTTAAGCCAACAAACTCTGTCATTATATCCCCACTGTTTTCATCTTTCATCATACCTAAAACCTTCTTATTGAGTAGCGGCAAACGAAATTGATTATCTATAGGATATTCTGACGTATCAAAATTCAAAATAATATCATTACGGATGTCATCGTAAAAATCATCAGTTTTAATTGAATAAATAAACGAGTCAGTATCCATATAGTTGAGAGAAATGTTCTCTCCAAATTTAGGCTTCATGAAGCCATAATGGAAGTCATACATTATCCACTTGGATAACTCCAGTACTGTAAAGCCAACATACAGGGTGGCCCAGAAAGACCGAAGTGGTGTAAATTCCTTATAACTTTTTATTTAAGACATATTTTTTTAATTTTTTGTTTTTTAAATACAGTAAATTTATAGGGAATATTTTTAGATTAGTTGTTAAAAATGATATCCCGCAAGTGGAGGCCATTTTCTGCTTCGCACAAATGATCTCATTTCAACACATTTTCCATGACCTTTCGCAAAACTTCCGGTGTTATGTTGTTAATTTCGTCTGGAATATTGGTTTTTAATTCCTCAATAGTCCTAGGCTTATTAACATAAACTTTCCCTTTTAAATAACTCCAAAGAAAACAGTCTGGAGCGGTTAAATCCGGGGAACGCGGAGGCCAATTAAAATTGCTTCTACGCGAATTTATTCTTTCCCCAAAGATGTCGCGTAAAATAGCCATTGTGGCCCTCGGAGTGTGCGCTGTGGCTCCATCCTGTTGGAACCATATTTGCGGATGGTATTCCACGGCTGGCCTTACAAAATTTTCCAACATGGCCCGATATCGATCACCATTGATGGAAATGGCGACATCTCTTTCATTTTCCAAAAAATATGGACCAATGATCCTTTCTGAAGAAACACCGCACCAAACAGTACACTTAACTGAGTGTAATTGTCGTTGATGAAGTACTCTCGGGTTTTCCTTAGCCCATATCCTAAAGTTTTGCTTGTTAACAAACCCATTTAATTGGAAATGGGCTTCGTCACTCATAAATAAGTTATGAATAATGGAAATGGAAAGAGCACATTTGTGCGAAGCAGAAAATGGCCACCACTTGCGGGATACAATTTTTAATAACTAATCTAAAAATATTCCCTATAAATTTACTGTATTTAAAAAACAAAAAATTAAAAAAATATGTCTTAAATAAAAAGTTATAAGGAATTTACACCACTTCGGTCTTTCTGGGCCACCCTGTATGTTGGCTTTACAGTACTGGAGTTATCCAAGTGGAGAATGTATGACTTCCATTATGGCTTCATGAAGCCTAAATTTGGAGAGAACATTTCTCTCAACTATATGGATACTGACTCGTTTATTTATTCAATTAAAACTGATGATTTTTACGATGACATCCGTAATGATATTATTTTGAATTTTGATACGTCAGAATATCCTATAGATAATCAATTTCGTTTGCCGCTACTCAATAAGAAGGTTTTAGGTATGATGAAAGATGAAAACAGTGGGGATATAATGACAGAGTATGTTGGCTTAAGAGCAAAAATGTATTCTCTGTCGACTCTTCGCTCGGAAGCTGTTAAAAAATCTAAAGAGGTCAAAAAGTCTGTAATTAAAAAGTTTTCGATTAATGATTACAAAAGTTGCTTATTTGAATCCAAAATTATCTCAGATGAAATGTTTTTGTTTAGGTCTAAAACACATCAACTATATACTCAAAAACTAAATAAAATAGCTCTTAGCTTTTCTGATGATAAAAGAAATATAATGAAAGATAAAATAAAAACGCGTGCATGGGGGCATTACATAGACCGAAATAATGAAACAATGGATGTAGAATAGAATGCTTCCTACTAAATTGCATGTAAGATGACAACAAGAATTTAATTTTGTACCAATTATACTTATTTAATTATTTATTAATTTATTTATTATTTACTTATTTGTATATTAATTTATTTATGTATTTATTTCTGTATTTATTTCTGTATTAATTTATTTATTGGTTATATATATATCTTTGTTTATGAATGTATCTATTAATTTTAGTATTTTATTCACACAAAAGCATGTTAAAATTTAATGGCCTAAAACTTTTATTTTTTTTGTCTGTACCTAAATTATTTGTAAATAAGAATCAAATATTAGATTAATGATCTTTTTTTTCTCTCTCTTTCTTATTATATCATATATTTTTATATATACATAGAGTTAAATTTGTATTAGTACTAAGATTTTTAATAAAAAATTAGAAATAAAATATTGAAAAAAGAATTAAATATGTGAATGGTTTTCATTTCTTATTGGCTTTACTTTGTTGGATCAAAAAAATTTTGCTTTTTCCTTATACGCAAATTTCTGTTTTTATATTGCTTAAACATGCACAGTCTTGTTTTCAGGTTACTTAAAACATGCGCAATCATGTTTACTTTAAGAGGTATTATACAAGAGGAATTGAATTCCACAATATTATGAAATTCCATTAAATTTCATCAGATATTTTCTTATCGACACTAACTGCTTTAACACCATATCATTATTCTTTGCTAACAGAAAATAGCAGAACAGGTATCAGCTATCAGATCAGCTTTTTCAGCTATCAGATCAGCTTTTCAGGACCTGGTCTGGTTTTCAGATCAGCTTTTCAGGACCTGGTCTGGTTTTCAGATTACTTTTTTAGGAGCTGGTCTGCTTTTCAGATCAGCTTATCAGGTATCAAATCAGCTTATCAGATATCAAATCAGCTTATCAGGTAGCTAGTCTGGTTTTCAGATCAGGCTATCTGATTCAGATTGAATTATCAGTTTACAAGTAGCTAGCCATTTATAACATTTATATGAATGAAGTTTCAGGTCAGATAAATCAACTAAAGTCAATCTTTTATGAGCAGTAATTTTTTTATGAAAATATATAAAACCTGAAGAACCTTAAGAAAATATTATATAATTTTTCTTCCAACACTCTCTAGAAACTTCTTAAAACTTTTAAAAATTCTTATTACATACAACATGATGCCTATAAACGTGCTTAATTTTTTTTTCTCATCTTGCATAAACATTATAATTACATTTGCATTGTCTCTTATTAAATGCTTACAACCATATTCATAAAAATATTAAACAGCATTTCGAATTTTGTTTAAGCAAAATTCACTAAAATTGTATCTATAATAGAAATTTAGCTTAAAAAACATCTTTTAAACCTTATATAAATCACATAATTTTAAAATTGACTGCACCCATATTTAAAATAATTTTGAGTTGACCTTGGTATAATTTTGCTTCATGTTTATTTGTATATTTAACTTTGCCTGCATGAATGTACGTACATATGTATACATGTGTGTATTAGGAATAATGCTACAAGTTTGGCACAAGTAGAATGATGACTCATTTTAGAAGTAGAATGATGACTCATTCTAGAAGTAGAATGATGACTCATTCTACTTGTGCCCCATACAAAAATATACACGTACATATATGTATGTAAATTATTCTGCTTTTCAGATGCAACATCAGCAAATATCATAATTACAATACTTTAAGCTTTAACTGTCTAAAGAAGAAAAGAAAAATTAAACTTAGACTTTTAAGCTGGGGGAAATACCGATACTTTTCGATTAAGTAAAAATAATTAATGTGATGATCGTAAAAAGATAAGTAAGAATAGTTAAACATACTGAGGTAGAGTAATATAATTTCGTGCTAACCTAAATAGAAAAATGGAAAAAACAGAAAATTAATAGTGATACTTATAAATGTGTTTACCAAAGGTAACTCAATTGTATCCACAACAATCGTTTCTTATATTCCGTTTCATTGTAAATTTAAGTTAAATAGCTGATGTTAATATGACTATCTGCCCAAGTAAATAGACTAGGGTGCTGATGAAGTGCGTGGTTGCACAGAAAAGTATCGGTATTTCCCCCAGCTTAAAAGTCTAAGTTTAATTTTGCTTCTCTTCTTTAGAAACGCACATTAATTAATAAAAATATTTCATTCAATAAGAATTGAAATTACTGAACCTAACTATGAATTATTTCTGATTCAAATTCACTACAGTTCAATTAAAGAATCTAAAAATTTATCAGTTATTTAATATTTTCTTACATATATGACAATTTTTTGCATTATTATATTGAGCTATTTCTTTGGGGTCATGAACATTTTTTTAACTTTTACTAAATAATTTAGATTGATATCTGTACAATCTTCAACTATTTTTTTGATAAATACATTTGCCGAATCTTCACCAAAATAATGCCTATATAAGTTATTTTCCTTCTCAAAACAACAAGTAATAAAATAGCCGAATGCACACGCATGGTGTTTCTATACATTTGTAGTGCTTTTACTTACAGGATCATGGAGTTTTTCTTAAATAGACTCGAAGTCTGCGTATATGACAAATGGTACATCTAGCTGTTTGTAGTAGTTTTTGTACTTAATAATACATTCATCTTCAGGCATCTTGATGACTTTTTTACCACAAAAATGTTTATGTTGACTGTACACATAAGCATCATGTGTATGATAAAGGCAGGTGTTGCAGATATAAATCTTATTGTCGTGAGAGGTTATACTGGAACGAAGAAGTCCAAAGAAGAGAGAAAAATAAAATAATATATAAATTAGTATGGCAATAAAAAATAACTTTTTAAATAGGGAACACATTTGGCATAAATGCATTAATGAAACTTACTTTGATTTATCTTTGATGAGCACATAGTGGAAGTTCTCATTGAACTGGAGCAATAAGAGATTAATATGAATGTGTTTTTCTCCTTTTGTTATGTAGTATGGTCCTATATGCGATATTATATTGTGACCAAACACATTTATGCTTATATCATTTTGATTCTCGAATTGTTTTATCTGCTTCAATGGGAGTGGAAACTCTAGGCCTTCAAAATTTAATACAATTTCCCCTATAATAATATTCTCATCACAAAATTTTGCAATATTGTAATTTCTACAGTTTTTCCATTGTTTAGGACTCAGGCCACTTTTTACATAGAAAGCAGCAATGAGAGACCATTTAAAGCAATAAACGTCATTATTCTCAACATTTATGCATGCATGTTTTGCTGCAATATTTTTTGGGAGAGAGATAAAGCTCGATCCTCGTATTATGGACGCCTTGTTTATATTAACTTCAAGGAAATTTATTGAAGTCAAAGTCCATCCGCTATCCCTCTCTTGAAATTCTTCCATTTTGGCTCGTAGCTCATCCGTCTGTTTCTTGTACATGTCTTCTATGTCATCAGACAAAGTCAGCAACATCATTTTCGAAATATGTACGAGTTGGGAAACATTCATCTCATCATTCACCATCTTCATATAATCACATGTGAGCTCCATATTAAATGTAAATGCAGTATGTATCCTACTACATTCATTGAGTTGTTGTACTATGGAGCTCTTGGCAGAGTTAAGAAACTCCTCTGGAAACAAGATAGCTACATTTTTGTTGAGGAGGATATATGTCTCGATCCTTCCATTGAAGTTGCTTACTCTTTTAGTGAGAAAATCACTAATCCGTTCTTGGTGACAACTGTTTTTATGTTTTGTGGTTCTGACATGAGCCATATAACCATTTGATGGGATCATGTCATCACAATCCTCACAATATTTATTTTGAAGATTTAGCTTATTAGTTCCAATGACAGTCTTTGATTGGTTAGCATATGAGTGCGTTTCCATATGCTGATTTAGTTTTGTTTGAGTCATAAAGACTTTATTGCAGATGGTACATTTTATTTAATTATTTATTTGTTTTATTAGTTAATTTAATTAAATAAAATTAAATAAAATTATTTTAATAATAAGACTACTGATGATTTGGTTTAAGCGCCAATGAAATACGTATATAGACCAAGCTAAACCACAAGCAAATAAATTTCAAATTAAAATATAATTATGACAATATGTCGAATAATAAACTTCTTAAATGTTAAATTTTAGATTTTATTTTTCATTTTGCCTTGTAATTACTTTTATTGTTATCCAATGGATTTCTAATTGTATTAAGGTGTAGAAAAATAAAATAGATTCATATCGAATATAAATTATTTGCTGGGTTTTGTATGAGTTTCAAAGCCTACTAAACTTATTTTGTCTTTGTGATTTTCAAAAATATTATTATTCTATGAATTCTCATATAGTGTTTGAAAGTCTGTGCATAAAGTAAGAGGTTTGTGACTGTTCAAAATTTGTGGTTGAAGTCAACTGATAATTTGGTTTAAGCGCCAATGAAATACATAATAGACCAAGCTAAACCACAAGCAAATAAATTTCAAATTAAAATATAATTATGACAATATGTCGAATAATAAACTTCTTAAATGTTAAATTTTAGTTAGATTTTATTTTTCATTTTGCCTTGTAAGTACTTTTATTGTTATCCAATGGATTTCTAATTGTATGAAGGTGTAGAAAAATAAAATAGATTCTTATCGAATATAAATTATTTGCTGGGTTTTGTATGAGTTTCAAAACCTACGAAACTTATTTTGTCTTTGTGATTTTCAAAAATATTATTATTCTATGAATTCTCATATAGTTTTTGAAAGTCTGTGCATAAAGTAAGAGGTTTGTGACTGTTCAAAATATGTGGTTGAAGTCTACTGATGATTTGGTTTAAGCGCCAATGAAATACGTATATAGACCAAGCTAAAACACAAGCAAATAAATTTCAAATTACAATTTATTTCAGCTGTAAACAATTTATTTAACTATTTTTTATACACTATAAGCTTGTTTATCAAACAGTAATTAGTTCTAGCACTTTTATAGTTTTTGGATTTTAAACACTTTAGAAATTTTTGTTGGGGAAATAGGTTGTCACTTGTTGAGATATCAGAGCAGATTGATAACAATCTACATTATTTCTTCTACTTATATACTTTATATTCGAATCACGTAGTAGTCATCAAATCTAGTTTATTACGGTATATGATGAAATTCATACACACACACACACACATGTACGTTCTCACACACACATACACATTTCCAGAATTCACTGTTGGTATTACGATATATGATGAAATTCATATACACAGCAATACCGAGAACAAAATCGCTAGCATCAGTTTGTAATACACACGTACGAGAAAAATCGGGATTTGTGAAAGTAGGTGCTTCTATAATTTTTTGCTGTATTTTTCCAAAAGTTATTTCCTATAATTGTTTCATTAAAGTGAAAATATACTGAAATAAAAATATCATTATCCCTATTCAAAAGCTCTTCCTATCAACCTGATAGGATTCAAAACATTTAACATCTGAAATTCACCTGTATATACATATAAAACTTATGCCAACACAATATTTTCTATCTCCATAAGAATAGCAACGTCAGTAGCCTTGAAAACATATATACGTTCATTTGTAAATATGTATGAAAAAGTGTTGATGTAATTCACACAAGCAATGATATTCTTCAAAGCAAAAATAGATACAATCACGTACATGAATCCAACAACATAAATATACATTACCAAATACAATCCCTATCCACTGCCATTTACATCAGGGTTGCCATTCTCTGTACCTATTAAATTATTTCCCCAGAAATCGCTAACATAAATGCGGTAACTTAAAACAGCAAACCAAAGTCTATCAAATAACAATCACTACATACACACAATTACACAGATCCCTTGTCACTACCCTACAGTCAGACTGAGAACCAAGTGTCTTTGTAGCAACACTAAAATTCTAGAGACAATTGTAGTATAATAAGTTATTTTCTATCAACTTGTCAATATACATACATTCATTTGTAGGGACGTAAATTATAGAAATGTACCAGTAACTAACTGTCTGGTTGATATTTCTCCATGCTTCCAGAACACCTACGTAGTCACTACCTAGTCAATTGTTTTAGTATTACTAGTAGGTTTTCAATAAAAAGCACATGTTAAATGTCTATAGTACAAAGTTTTGTATGGGTGATAATTAGAGAGTAGTACTGGTGGCAAGTGAAAAGCGAGTTAGTACATTTTCAAAATCGGTATTTCCTACATGGGTATAATGTTTGTCTACTACCACAACAAAAGTGTCCGAAACCGGCAGACATATAATTCAATACATAAACACACACACACATACATACACACATACAAACACCAACATATACATTCATCCATGAACTGTAAGCACGTTTCTTTACAATAATAACATAAGGTGTACACACAAGTGTACACACACACACACACACACACACACAACCATACACGCACAACCACACACACACAACCACACACACACACACAACCACACACACACAACCATACACGCACAACCACACACACAACCATACACGCACAACACACACAGACATAAAATCTCGGCATGAAAATCCCCAAAATCACCCCATTTTGTAACAGGGTTGCCATCGTTTTTGTATTAATGGGGGTGGACGACATGTTTTCCCGGTTTTTAATTCCCAAAACATGTCGCCCGTCCCCATTACCTATCTACTGAATCCTTAAAATTAAAGTTGAATTCGTGCGGCCCACCAAGCAAAGATTGTCAGGGTTGGAAAAAGACATGGACAGACTGGAAAGCATATGTGAAGAACAAACTGAGCCACAATAAAAGGGAGATTAATAAAACTGGAGGTGGCCAATTCAATAAATTCATTTTATCGGACGTTGAGGAATCTGTCGCGGCATTGAGTGGTATTTATAGAAGTGTTGATGGCATTGTTGGTGCAAAAGATTTTGCTGATTCAGACTTAGTTATTTTAATGGATTCTGATGAAGAAAATAAAAAAGTATTGCAAAGCCAGTTCGTACAGTAGCACAAAGAGCAGGGAAAGGTTTGGAAACTATTAACGATACTTTTCACTCAAATATGCCTCAGCTTAGCTGCGCACCTTCTACTTCAAAGGGTGCATTAATGGATGTTGAAGCCGAAAAAAGTTTTGAAAGTTCCTCACATCTTGATTTGATCTTTTCTAATAAATCATCTAATATTGATTCAGAACAAAACCCAAGTGGTAAAAATAACACAACCTCAGCAAGAAAACGACTTTGTTCAACAGCACCACCAAACCTAAACAGCAAGAAAACGCGGACATGTACTCCTAAAACTGCACCAGAACAAGTTGACGGTTTTGTGTATTCAATACCAAAATAATTGAAACTCCCACCATTTTATTATTTTAATTTTTTGTAACTTTTATATAAATTGTTATTTCCTTACTTTATTTTGTTTTCTTCTTTAATAAACATATGTTTTTGTTTTGGTTTACACAATGTAGCCACATTTAACGCACAATATTGCCACATGTAACTGAAAAATAACAAATCTAAAATTTGTCGGAATGGAGTAAATCGAGCAAAGTCTGAAGAAGGTAAAAACAACTTGATCGAAATGAAAACTCGGAATCAAAACCATTCCGAATAATTTCTGTGACAGGCCTGTATATTTCAGATTTTGCTAGATTTTTAGTGCCTAAACATTAAATAATTAGTAGTAGTGCTATTAAAATTTCAGTACCACTAAATGGGTAGTGATAGTGAAACATCAACCACTACCACTAACCATTTAGTGGTATTTAAAAAATATGCACTACCACTAAATTTTAGTAGTAGTGAAATAATAGCAATACCACTAAGTGAATACTGGTAGTTAAATTGTTAGTGCACTAAAAATATAGTGCACCATGCCCATCTATGGTAAATTTGTTTAATATTATTTTCTAAAACTCTTGAGAAAAATTCCAGTAAATACATATATATATATGTATATGTTTTATTTCTTGTGCCAAACAAAGAATAACCACTATTTACTAATGAAAAAATGTATGACATGAATTTATTGATTTAATCAGTTTCTAATCATTAGTTAATTTAATAATTATTTTTCGAACTAAATTTGTTTCTATATTTATGATTTGAACGGACTAAAGTTCGTAACGCTTTTTAAGCCAAATTACATGTGATAATTATTAATGAACAAATAACATCAAACTTCGTTGTAAATATTCTGACAACACAGTTGAACGGAACAGCCAGCTGTTTTTCAAAGGCCACTAAACCTTCATCATCAGCGTTCTTATGTGTTGGTCCACTGTGTGTGGTGTCACTTGATGTAGATCTCTGCCTTATATACGAAACTTTCTTGAAAATGAAATACGTGAATTGTTTTGATTCATCGTATTTCAATTTTGCTGAAACGTGTTTTGTAATGAAAGCCCAAATTTTTCATCTCTAATTTACATCAGACTTACCATTGTCGTTTATTCTTTACTAATTATGCACATGTTAGTTTATTTGCTTATTTTTGTTCTACTTAAGACAAACTTTTTTGGTTTGTTACTATTAAGTATATTTATTAAATTTTTACCACAGGCCCATTACCATTAATTTTAGTTAATTTAATTATTAATTTTTGAACTTAATTTGTTTCTATATTTATGATTTGAACGGGCTAAAGTTCGTAACGCTTTTTAAGCCAACTTACATGTGATAATTATTAATGAACAAATAACATCAAAGTTAGTTGTAAATATTCTGACAACACATAGTTGAACGGAACAGCCAGCCGTTTTTCGAAGGCCAATAATCCTTCATCATCAGTGTTCTTCTGTTTTGGTCCACTGTGTGTGGTGTCAGTTGATGCAGATTTCTGCCTTACGAAACTTTCTCAACTCATAACTTAATTTAATAATCTGCACCATACAACGAATTCTAACATAAAGAGGTGACAATCCAAATTCATATGTTCCCTTAAAACTATCATCTTCAGGAATGGGATTGCTTAATTGACTTGCTCATTAACACTTCGATTTCCTGTTTATCTACTGTAAATATTACAGGTTGAAGGACTTTAATTTAATCTGTTATCTTTTTGACTTCTTCAGTTATGACATCAAGGCCAGTATAACTTCTTATTAAACGCAATGAAACGAAAGACATTTATTAAATCAGCATCTGATGATTTTTCGGCATTACACTGCTTGTATTGTCTCTGAGTAGAAGACCCATCACATTCCAATTTTTTTCAAACGATCAGTATTTAACAACTGTTTGATCTTGCAATTTTATATCTGCTGAAGAGGAAGTGACAGTTATAGCAATTTGTGGAGGTAAGCATTTTTGATAGCAAATAAATCTCTATAATCTGGAAAAATTCCAGAATTCTTGTTATTGGTTCGCTTCCGCAATTTCTTATACAGATTTTGAGTTATTGTTTAATCCAAAAATATTGCTAACGCTTCTCCTGTAGTAAATTTCTTAACTTCAGGAATATTTTTCAAAATCCTGCTAGTGCACCTTAGGCTTGCTTCTACTATTACTTCAATTATCTCACTTTTTGTTTTGTTATTTTTGGTTGGTTGAATTTGGTGCATAAATGAGTCTTTGATGATAATTGGAGAAATTTCCTCATTGATATTTTGAAGTTTGTGTAACTTTTTGTTTATATAGTTCAATTTCTTCTATATTGAATTGTTAAAAAATTGATTGTTTAGTATGTGCCCACATCATGTGTATTTTTCTGGAAGAAAATATTACCTAGATCTCTATAAGTGTATTAGCCATTGTTCAAATTGTAATGAATCACAATTATTGAACACTTTACTTTAAATACTCTTTCTCGCAAATAAAAAATATATACAGGTAGATAGGCAACATCACAACCAAAAAACACATGTTATATTTTTTTTTAACCCTGAACTGTAAAAGCCTGATTTATTGTTAAATTTTTAAGACAAACACCGATATATAATCCATATACATTTTTTTTAATACATGTTGTTATTTATTGTATCTTCAAATATGAACTAACAATAAGTATTCAAATCTTATATCTAAAATATAATTATTAGGACCGACCACTGTCGGACATAAATTTGTTAATAGTTATAAATAATACATAAGTAGTGATAATCCAAAAAATAAAAAAAATTATAAAAAGTATAAAAAAGTATTTTCAAGAAATCCCATCTGGAGTGTTGAGTAATAGAGCCCTTGTGTCCCTCTTTTTTAAGCGGATGTGTCCAGTAAAGTTCAAAATATTACGAGCAAGCGGATTAGGATGTGACTCGAGTTTTGTAAAATATTTGCCTGCGTATTTTGCAATTTCTTCAATCACTAGTGGAATATTTAAATCACGATGGATATTGGAATTTTTGATGTACCATGGAGCCGTTGTTATTAACCGTAAAATTTTCTTTTGCCTTCGTTGGATTCTTGCAAGCTAAGGCAGTGCCCCATAACTGGATACCGTAACACCATATTGGATTCAAAAGCGACTTGTATATTAAAAAATTACAGTCCAGGCTAAGTGTTGAATTTCTGCCAATCAACCAGCGTATTTGAGATAACTTAAGTTTCATCTGAGTTAGCTTACAGTCAATATGATGTTTCCATGTAAGCCTTCGATCAAGGTGTATACCAAGGTATTTCACTCGGGAATGTTGAGGGATATTTTGATTATTGATTCGAATTGGGGAACAAGTATCTCTTCTTAGGGTAAACGTTATATGGACACATTTTTGTTCATTTACCTTAATTCTCCATAAGTTCAACCAAATTTCCAATTGTGTAATATGTTCTTGTAGATATCGGAAAGCCTCGTGAGGGTTTTCATGCGGCAGGCTGTATCATCGGCAAACGTAGATGTATAGACATTGCAGCTCAAAGGCATATCACAAGTATAGATCAAATACAAAACTGGCCCCAGCATGCTACCCTGTGGCACACCGGATGATATCGATTCGGGCACACTCAAGAATTGTCCTTCCACAACCGTGAACTTCCGGGTAGTAATGTAACTTTCTAATAAATTCACTAAATTTATTGGTAGATATGATTTTAATTTTAAAATTAGACCTTCGTGCCACACTTTATCAAATGCCTGAGAAACGTCAATAAACAGAGCAGAACAATACTTCTTTTCCTCAAATGTTTTTCTTATAAATTGAACCAATCTATGAGTTTGTTCAATGGTGCTATGCTGACTTCTAAAACCAAATTGATGGTATGGGATGCACCCACTATTAGTTAAAATTGGGGACAATTTTGTCATGAGCAGCTTTTCGAAGAGTTTTGACATAGTTGACAGCAAACTTATTGGCCTATATGACTCAGCTTTAGTAAGATCTTTGCCCGGCTTTGGAATCATTTTGATTTTTGCAAGCTTCCAGAGTTGTGGATAATAAATACTCCAGTCGTAATATGGCATTAGAAATAAACAGCAAGATTCTTATTGCAATATGCGTCAAGTTCATCAGCATATTGTTACTAATTCCATCAATACCTGGAGCTATCTTTGACTTGAGTTCAGCAATTACTTTATGTACACCACGCATCTTAAACTTTAAGGCTCGAGGGGGTAGAGCAACTACACTCGGCAAATCAGCAACACCAGTTCATGTATTTGGGGTAAACACGGATTTTAAATGCTCAGCAAATATTTTACATTTTTCCGTATCGTAGATGTGAGCAGAGGTGGCCTTAACTCAACGGGTGTTTTAAGCTTTCTAGCAGCACGCCACAAAGAGTAAGTAGGTGTTGGTGTGACATCAAGACCTTCCAAATAATTTTTAAGAGATGCAGTTTTTTCAGATGCAAGCAACTCTTGAAGTCGTTTAGAACATTCTTTAAGTCTGAGTTTATGTTGGGGTGATCTGTGCTGTTGCCATTCCCTTCTAGCTCTTCTTTTTTCACATACGAGATGTTCAATATCCCTGGAATAAATTTTATTAAACCCAGACTGCGGATGGGAGGTAGTTGTATGTTCAGCAGCCTGTTTAATAATTTCGTTAAGATTGGCAATGTTAGTTCAATGTCATTGAGTGTTCTTAACGCAATATTTTCCGTGCAATGATTACTAAGATATTTTTTGAATCTCTGCCAATTAACACGATTGGTCATCTTTATATATGGGTGAGGTAAGTCACTTCTTAGTGGGTCACAAATTGTAACGATAGTGGGGGAGTGATCGGAGGAGAGATCTAGAGAAGTTTCAACATTAATTAAATCCCTAGAAATATTTTTCATTACGCCAAAATCAATAACATCAGGAATTTTTCGTACGTCAATAGGCCAATAAGTGGGCTCCCCACTCGAAATAACATCTAAGCCCATTTTTGATTTTGTATTAAACAAAGCTCGACCTCTAGGTGTTACAAGGCGCGACCCCCAGTACGTATGCTCTGCATTGTAGTCTCCAGCTGCCACGAAACAAGATCCAAGCGATTTGTAGAACTTCTCATACTGATCTTCGGTAACTGAAAATCTTGGAGATATCACGAAATTAGAACAAAAATTTTCTACAAAAATATTCGTAGCTTGCATATAGTCTTCACTAACGTTGTCAAGTACATGTGTATGTATATACACACATACTAACTTTGGAAAGAATTTCATAATTTTTTGTTTTTATTATATTTATTATATTTTTTCTTTGTTTCTGTGTAGGGTGTTGATTACTTATTTTGCTTGTTTTTATTATGAACGAGTTAAGTTGAATTCTTCTAATTTACTTTTACTGATTAAAACATTGGAAAAAATTACATAAAACAATACTGCGAAAGGGTTAAGAAATATTTATTACTTACCATTAACTATTTCTTTTTTATTCACTCTCTTAGAATTGCTTACAAATTATTTAGAAAATTTTGTTTTTTTGCTAGATATTAAAAAATGAAGCGTCAACCAATATTTATGTAATGAAACCGGAGGCGATAGATTTGCTAACCGTCGCGAATTGGCTGCAACCAAAATTTTTAATTTCTGAAGCTGTCGGATTTCTCAAGCTAGTAGGTTTAGCTTAGAATCTAAATCCATACTCTAAACTGTAGATGCAGTAAGTTTTCAGCAACAATTGTTAGTTTTATTCCTAACATATTTATTTTTATTAATAGAAATAAATATGTTGCTAGGCTTGTGTCCAACAGCTCTTTTTAAAATAGTTTGAGGGCGTAGGAATCAAAAGTTGTTTCAAACCAATTTAATTTACATTAACGTGTTTGGCCGGACCTGTTTCCTAGAGAACTAGTTTAAAAAGAGATGTTGGATACAATTTTATATGTTGCTATGTTCTGGGTTGAAATAATGAGCTACAGAGCAAATTCAATTTAGGTATTTGACTCCTTTTTATTCCTCTTTCTCCTCCGTTAACAAACAACGTGGGAACAGAATAATACTTGTACTCAGTATTGTTAAGTGTCTAGGAGACGCTAACACTATGTTTACACGGACAGCAATTATCGAGGTTCCCTCTCTCATTCACAGTTCACAGTCGAAACTTGATTGAATCAACATGGTTCGCCATACAAATTTTTAAGAGCGAACTATCTTGGTTCATTTTGAACCATTCAAAAATTGCTAGCGATGAATAGTTTCGATAAAAAATTATCGCTTATTTATATATGTTCAGTTTCAGTGGTTAATTAAGGCTCTTATTAAATTAGTACGGCAACACTAAAAATTTCCAAATATTATGGAAAGTTTTCTAAAGAACCAAAACAAAAAAGTTAGGTTACCAACATGTAGAACGTTAAAATTGCATAATAACACGTTTTATAATACCAAACGAATATCATGATGCATTTTTTATTTATTTATTCTATGATCTGAATCTAAGTATTATCTTGTATACCATTTATGAAATTTTTTTTTTTTCGAGTTCTCGTTGTACATTCATAGTGAACAGTCGATTTAGCGGAGTTTTTATTTCATACTAAACAAAAAAAAATCAAACGAAAAAAATATTCGGAATACATATTGTTTTTGACAAATTAAGCTTCATTTGCGTTGCTAATATTTTTTTACATAGTTATAAATAACAAAAACAAAAAAACCGTAAACAAAAACAACAACAAACAAACAAAGTGCCCTTGAGGAATACTCTATATGAGTACCTCAAAAACAAATAACTTTGAAGTGAGTTCTAATGGCAGAAATGCCTATTTTACTGTGAGCTCTGAAGCTCTTAATGAAAATAATAAAAATAAAAAATCTGATAATAGACTTACTGAGACCTCTGAAGCTCTTAATGATAACAAATTAAATAAGAAATCAGATAGTAGCCTTTTTTTAACGGCGAGGCCACTTTTTCGTCAGCGATCAACTTCGCTTTGTCCAATGCCAACTAGTGATTCGTTAACATTACCGTTGCCTAGTACTTCTACATTTAACTCAGCGATATCATCCGCTTCGGGCTCGTGGTCATCAATTAACCAAGTTTTTACTGAAGTTAAGAGCAGCCCAAAACCCAAGGTCCAAGTGGGAATGGACAGATATATTACAGTGGTAAAGCGCGGACGAAGCCCAAAGTCTTCGAAAATTTCATCTGCTCCAAAAATGTCTAGGGATAACAGCGCATCCTCTATTAACCGCCAAAATCGTTTTCAAATATTACAAGTTGACAACAACGAACCCTATGTATCTACGAACAAAACATTTAAGCCGCCACCTATCTATTTGAGAGAAAAAAATTCAAACGCTATTATAAAAAATTTAATTTCAGTCATTGGTGAGAATAAATTTCACATCGTTCCAATAAAACGTGGAAACATTGATGAAACCAAAATTCAAATTTATGAAGAAAAAGATTTTCGCAAACTGATTACTGAATTTGAAAAAAGTAAGAAAAGTTTCTACACATATCAGCTTAAAAGTGCTAAAGGCATGCAGATCGTATTGAAGGGCATCGATTCCTATGTTGCTCCCGAAGAAATAAAAGATGCACTCGTCCTCCAGGGATTTAAGGTAAAAAATGTATCTAACATAATAAATAGGGAGAAGATTCCTCAGCCTCTATTTCGCGTCGAACTTGAGCCAAACGATATAAAATTGAAAAAAAGCGAGACTCATCCAATTTATAATTTGAAATATCTCTTATATCGAAAAATAACAGTTGAAGAACCCCACAAGCGTTCTGGACCCGTACAGTGCCATAATTGTCAAGAATATGGTCACACAAAAACTTACTGCAAGTTACCTTCAGTTTGTGTTATCTGCGGTGAATTGCACGGTACTGCTGGTTGTACTAAGCCTAAAGATTTAGCAGAAAAAAAATGTAGTAATTGTGGAGGTAATCACACCGCTAACTACAGAGGATGTCCTGTCTATTCTTTCGTTAAACAGACTATGGGGCAAAAACCTAAATTAGCTCCAGCACAAACAGCAAACGCTCACTCCGCCACTTTTGCTCATATGAGCCAACCTGTCACTTCACGTATTTCGTATGCCGAACACAAAACACGAATGCAAACTCAAGCTTTAATTTTAGTCGCCTTGAAGCTACTATTGAAAATCTAGTGCTGACTATAAATAATTTTACAACAAATATGACTAGCATGATGCAAGAAATGCTACGAATGCAGTCTACACTGCTTCAAGCATTAGTTAACAAGCCATGAACACGTTAAAAATATGTTTCTGGAACGCAAACGGCATTCGCCAACATAAAAATGAACTTGAGCACTTCCTTACGGAAAAAAATATTGATATAATGTTGGTCTCTGAGACACATTTGACTTCGAGAAGTCTATTTAGGATTAATGGCTACATTTTATATGATTCAAAGGACCCAAGAGGAAGAGCTTGCGGGGGATCAGCAATTTTAATAAAGTCAAGACTCAAGCATTATATTCTTGACAACATTTGTGAAGAACATGTACAAGCAACGAATATTTGTATCGAAAATTTTTGCACAAATTTTGTCATATCATCAATTTACTCTCCTCCTAGATTCGCAATTACTGAGGATAAATACGAGGATTTTTACAAATCTCTTGGCCCTTGTTTCATAGCAGCTGGAGACTATAATGCAAAACATACTTTCTGGGGTTCGCGTCTTATCACACCTAGAGGACGATCGTTGTTCAACACAATTTCAAAAATGGGCTTGGACGTCATTTCGAGTGGAGAGCCCACTTACTGGCCTACTGACATACATAAAATTCCGGATGTTATAGATTTTGTCGTCATGAAAAATATTTCTAGGGAATTAATTCATGTTGAAGCTTCCCTAGATCTATCGTCCGATCACTCTCCCACGATCGTTACAATCTGTAGCCCACTGAGAAGTGCTCTACCTCACCCATATGTGAAAATGGTCAGTCGTGTTAATTGGCTGCGATTCAAAAAATATCTTAGTACTCATTGCACTGAAAACATTAAGCTTAGAACTCATGACGATATTGAATCTAATATTGCTAATCTTAACGAAAACATTAAGCAGGCAGCTGAACATGCCACTTCCTCCCATCCGCAGACTGGGTTTAACAGAATATATTCTACAGATATTGAACATCTCGTATGTGCAAAAAGAAGAGCTAGAAGAGAGTGGCAACAGCACAGATCACCCCAAAATAAAATTAGATTAAAAGAGTGCACTAAAAGACTCCAAGAACTGCTTGCATATGAAAAAACTGCATCTCTTAAAAACTATCTGGAAAATCTCGACGTAACACCAGCATCTAATTACTCTTTGTGGCGCGCTGCGAAAAAAATTAAAACACCCGTTGAGTTTAAACCACCTCTGCGCACTTCTACCGGAGTTTGGGCCAGGAGTGATATTGAAAAAGGTAACTTGTTTGCAAAGCATTTAAAATCCGTATTTACCCCAAACACATGTACTGGTGTTGTTGATTTCCCGAGTGTAGTTGCGCTACCCCCTCGACCCATAAAATTTAAAATGTGTGATGTACAAAATCTAATTGCTGAACTCAACCCGAAGAAAGCACCGGGTATTGATGGAATTAGTAACCAAATGCTAATAAAATTGCCTAGTATTGCATTTAGAATCATGTTATTCATTTTTAATGCCATTTTACGACTAGAGTATTATCCCCACAGCTGGAAGCTTGCCAAAGTTAAAATGATTCCAAAGCCAGGCAAAGATCTGACCAAGGCAGAATCATACAGGCCAATAAGTCTGCTATCAACAATGTCAAAACTTTTCGAAAAACTGCTCATGTCAAAATTGTCCCCAATTCTAATTAGTAGTGGATGCATCCCAGACCATCAGTTTGGTTTTAGAAGTCAGCATAGCACCATTGAACAAACGCATAGATTGGTTCAATGTTTAAGAAGAACATTTGAAGAAAAGAAGTACTGTTCTGCACTGTTTATTGACGTTTCGCAGGCATTTGATAAAGTGTGGCATGACGGCCTAATTTTAAAATTAAAATCATATCTACCAACAAATTTGGTGAATTTATTAGAAAGTTACATTACTATCCGGAAGTTCACGGTTGTGGAAGGAGAATTCATGAGTGTGCCCGAAACTATATCATCCGGTGTGCCACAGGGGAGCATACTGGGGCCAGTTTTGTATTTGATTTATACTTGTGATATGCCACTGAGCAGTAATATCCATACATCTACGTTTGCCGATGATACAGCCTGCCTTAGTATGCACGAAAATCCTCATGAGGCTTCCCGATATCTACAAGAACATATTAGTCAACTGGAACTATGGTTAAAATTATGGAGAATTAAGGTAAACGAGCAAAAGTGTGTTCAGGTAACATTTACCCTGCGAAGAGATACTTGTTCCCCAATTCGAATCAACAATCAAGTTATTCCTCAGCATTCACATGTAAAATACCTTGGTATACACCTTGATCGACGACTTACATGGAAACACCATATTGACTCAAAGCTAGTACAAATGAAACTTAAACTAACTCAGATATATTGCCTGATTGGTCGAAATTCAATACTCACCCTAGACTGCAAACTCTTATTATACAAGTCGCTTTTGAAGCCAATATGGTGCTACGGAATTCAGTTATGGGGCACTGCTTCAGCTTCTAACGTCGAGAGAATCCAACGAAGGCAAAACAAAATTTTACGTTTGATAACATCGGCTCCATGGTACATCAAAAACTCAAATCTACATCGTGATTTGAATATGCCACAAGTGATTGAAGAAATAGCAAAATATGTAGGCAAATATTTAACAAAGCTCGAGTCACATCCTAATCCGCTTGCTCGTAACATCTTGAATTTTACTGGCCACATCCGCTTGAAAAAGAAGGCCACAAGGGCTCTTATACTCAACACTCCAGATGGGACTGCTTGAAAATATTTTTTTTCTCTTTTTTTGATTATCACTACTTATGTATTATTTATAACTATCACTAAGTTTATGTCCGACAGTGGTCGGGCCTAATACTTATATTTTAGATTTAAGATTTGAATACTTATTGTTAGTTCATAATTGAAGATACAATAAATAAATAAATGTATTAAAAAAAAAAAAAAATTTATGAAATTTAAACGAAATTCTTTTTTAAACGACCACATGTTGTTTTCAACACGACCACGATCATATTTTAATATAACTCATGAAAATCAAACATAAAATTTTTTTAGCTATTCCAATGATGATTAGGGAAAGATATAAGAAGGCATTGCAAAGCGGCTAGAAGCGGTTTCAATATCAATTTTTAAAATTTTAATTTTAAAAAAGAGTTTTATTGCATTTTAACAAACATTTGGAAATTAAAACATAAAAAGCTCAGATTCAATACCTTCTTAACAAATATTTTGCCAATCATATGGAATTCAAAATAAGGTTAAGTCAAACTTTTATTTACGTAAATGAATATTTGTTTTGTAAATTGACGAATAACGAATAATTAACGTTTTACGTCAGTTATTATTATATAATGCTGCTGATTCGTTTGTTTAATTTTTTAATTTTTCGCTGTTTGAACTATAATGATGCAATATGTTGCATTTTTTAAGTCCATAGTTTTTTGTTTAATTTTATCTAATTTATTTCTAATTTGTTATTTATTGTACCTTTCATAAAACAAATTGTTTTACCGCATCTTCAATTAATTCAACTTAGCGTGTTAATAATCAAAACCATATAATTGAAAGATATACTACGTATGTCCGTAAAAATATCAATTCAGTACTTAAGTTTTTTTTAACTTTAAAATTTCCTTAACTTGTTAAAGAAAATATGCAAATATATGCACTAACAAATCGATGCCATTTTGTCGCAAATTTGTTGAATCGCAAAGATATTTTATTTACGTTGAACTGCGACAAAAAACATGTATTTACAGGTCAAATAAGTAACTTGCATCGTTAGTCCTTAATCAGAATTTAAAAACCTTTATGTGGTAAGGTAGGGAGGTAGTTGTATGTTCAGCAGCCTGTTTAATAATTTCGTTAAGATTGGCAATGTTAGTTCAATGTCATTGAGTGTTCTTAACGCAATATTTTCCGTGCAATGATTACTAAGATATTTTTTGAATCTCTGCCAATTAACACGATTGGTCATCTTTATATATGGGTGAGGTAAGTCACTTCTTAGTGGGTCACAAATTGTAACGATAGTGGGGGAGTGATCGGAGGAGAGATCTAGAGAAGTTTCAACATTAATTAAATCCCTAGAAATATTTTTCATTACGCCAAAATCAATAACATCAGGAATTTTTCGTACGTCAATAGGCCAATAAGTGGGCTCCCCACTCGAAATAACATCTAAGCCCATTTTTGATTTTGTATTAAACAAAGCTCGACCTCTAGGTGTTACAAGGCGCGACCCCCAGTACGTATGCTTTGCATTGTAGTCTCCAGCTGCCACGAAACAAGATCCAAGCGATTTGTAGAACTTCTCATACTGATCTTCGGTAACTGAAAATCTTGGAGGTGAGTAAATTGATGATATCACGAAATTAGAACAAAAATTTTCTACAAAAATATTCGTAGCTTGCATATAGTCTTCACTAACGTTGTCAAGTACATGTGTATGTATATACACACATACTAACTTTGGAAAGAATTTCATAATTTTTTGTTTTTATTATATTTATTATATTTTTTCTTTGTTTCTGTGTAGGGTGTTGATTACTTATTTTGCTTGTTTTTATTATGAACGAGTTAAGTTGAATTCTTCTAATTTACTTTTACTGATTAAAACATTGGAAAAAATTACATAAAACAATACTGCGAAAGGGTTAAGAAATATTTATTACTTACCATTAACTATTTCTTTTTTATTCACTCTCTTAGAATTGCTTACAAATTATTTAGAAAATTTTGTTTTTTTGCTAGATATTAAAAAATGAAGCGTCAACCAATATTTATGTAATGAAAGCGGAGGCGATAGATTTGCTAACCGTCGCGAATTGGCTGCAACCAAAATTTTTAATTTCTGAAGCTGTCGGATTTCTCAAGCTAGTAGGTTTAGCTTAGAATCTAAATCCATACTCTAAACTGTAGATGCAGTAAGTTTTCAGCAACAATTGTTAGTTTTATTCCTAACATATTTATTTTTATTAATAGAAATAAATATGTTGCTAGGCTTGTGTCCAACAGCTCTTTTTAAAATAGTTTGAGGGCGTAGGAATCAAAAGTTGTTTCAAACCAATTTAATTTACATTAACGTGTTTGGCCGGACCTGTTTCCTAGAGAACTAGTTTAAAAAGAGATGTTGGATACAATTTTATATGTTGCTATGTTCTGGGTTGAAATAATGAGCTACAGAGCAAATTCAATTTAGGTATTTGACTCCTTTTTATTCCTCTTTCTCCTCCGTTAACAAACAACGTGGGAACAGAATAATACTTGTACTCAGTATTGTTAAGTGTCTAGGAGACACACTATGTTTACACGGACAGCAATTATCGAGGTTCCCTCTCTCATTCACAGTTCACAGTCGAAACTTGATTGAATCAACATGGTTCGCCATACAAATTTTTAAGAGCGAACTATCTTGGTTCATTTTGAACCATTCAAAAATTGCTAGCGATGAATAGTTTCGATAAAAAATTATCGCTTATTTATATATGTTCAGTTTCAGTGGTTAATTAAGGCTCTTATTAAATTAGTACGGCAACACTAAAAATTTCCAAATATTATGGAAAGTTTTCTAAAGAACCAAAACAAAAAAGTTAGGTTACCAACATGTAGAACGTTAAAATTGCATAATAACACGTTTTATAATACCAAACGAATATCATGATGCATTTTTTATTTATTTATTCTATGATCTGAATCTAAGTATTATCTTGTATACCATTTATGAAATTTTTTTTTTTTCGAGTTCTCGTTGTACATTCATAGTGAACAGTCGATTTAGCGGAGTTTTTATTTCATACTAAACAAAAAAAAATCAAACGAAAAAAATATTCGGAATACATATTGTTTTTGACAAATTAAGCTTCATTTGCGTTGCTAATATTTTTTTACATAGTTATAAATAACAAAAACAAAAAAACCGTAAACAAAAACAACAACAAACAAACAAAGTGCCCTTGAGGAATACTCTATATGAGTACCTCAAAAACAAATAACTTTGAAGTGAGTTCTAATGGCAGAAATGCCTATTTTACTGTGAGCTCTGAAGCTCTTAATGAAAATAATAAAAATAAAAAATCTGATAATAGACTTACTGAGACCTCTGAAGCTCTTAATGATAACAAATTAAATAAGAAATCAGATAGTAGCCTTTTTTTAACGGCGAGGCCACTTTTTCGTCAGCGATCAACTTCGCTTTGTCCAATGCCAACTAGTGATTCGTTAACATTACCGTTGCCTAGTACTTCTACATTTAACTCAGCGATATCATCCGCTTCGGGCTCGTGGTCATCAATTAACCAAGTTTTTACTGAAGTTAAGAGCAGCCCAAAACCCAAGGTCCAAGTGGGAATGGACAGATATATTACAGTGGTAAAGCGCGGACGAAGCCCAAAGTCTTCGAAAATTTCATCTGCTCCAAAAATGTCTAGGGATAACAGCGCATCCTCTATTAACCGCCAAAATCGTTTTCAAATATTACAAGTTGACAACAACGAACCCTATGTATCTACGAACAAAACATTTAAGCCGCCACCTATCTATTTGAGAGAAAAAAATTCAAACGCTATTATAAAAAATTTAATTTCAGTCATTGGTGAGAATAAATTTCACATCGTTCCAATAAAACGTGGAAACATTGATGAAACCAAAATTCAAATTTATGAAGAAAAAGATTTTCGCAAACTGATTACTGAATTTGAAAAAAGTAAGAAAAGTTTCTACACATATCAGCTTAAAAGTGCTAAAGGCATGCAGATCGTATTGAAGGGCATCGATTCCTATGTTGCTCCCGAAGAAATAAAAGATGCACTCGTCCTCCAGGGATTTAAGGTAAAAAATGTATCTAACATAATAAATAGGGAGAAGATTCCTCAGCCTCTATTTCGCGTCGAACTTGAGCCAAACGATATAAAATTGAAAAAAAGCGAGACTCATCCAATTTATAATTTGAAATATCTCTTATATCGAAAAATAACAGTTGAAGAACCCCACAAGCGTTCTGGACCCGTACAGTGCCATAATTGTCAAGAATATGGTCACACAAAAACTTACTGCAAGTTACCTTCAGTTTGTGTTATCTGCGGTGAATTGCACGGTACTGCTGGTTGTACTAAGCCTAAAGATTTAGCAGAAAAAAAATGTAGTAATTGTGGAGGTAATCACACCGCTAACTACAGAGGATGTCCTGTCTATTCTTTCGTTAAACAGACTATGGGGCAAAAACCTAAATTAGCTCCAGCACAAACAGCAAACGCTCACTCCGCCACTTTTGCTCATATGAGCCAACCTGTCACTTCACGTATTTCGTATGCCGAACACAAAACACGAATGCAAACTCAAGCTTTAATTTTAGTCGCCTTGAAGCTACTATTGAAAATCTAGTGCTGACTATAAATAATTTTACAACAAATATGACTAGCATGATGCAAGAAATGCTACGAATGCAGTCTACACTGCTTCAAGCATTAGTTAACAAGCCATGAACACGTTAAAAATATGTTTCTGGAACGCAAACGGCATTCGCCAACATAAAAATGAACTTGAGCACTTCCTTACGGAAAAAAATATTGATATAATGTTGGTCTCTGAGACACATTTGACTTCGAGAAGTCTATTTAGGATTAATGGCTACATTTTATATGATTCAAAGGACCCAAGAGGAAGAGCTTGCGGGGGATCAGCAATTTTAATAAAGTCAAGACTCAAGCATTATATTCTTGACAACATTTGTGAAGAACATGTACAAGCAACGAATATTTGTATCGAAAATTTTTGCACAAATTTTGTCATATCATCAATTTACTCTCCTCCTAGATTCGCAATTACTGAGGATAAATACGAGGATTTTTACAAATCTCTTGGCCCTTGTTTCATAGCAGCTGGAGACTATAATGCAAAACATACTTTCTGGGGTTCGCGTCTTATCACACCTAGAGGACGATCGTTGTTCAACACAATTTCAAAAATGGGCTTGGACGTCATTTCGAGTGGAGAGCCCACTTACTGGCCTACTGACATACATAAAATTCCGGATGTTATAGATTTTGTCGTCATGAAAAATATTTCTAGGGAATTAATTCATGTTGAAGCTTCCCTAGATCTATCGTCCGATCACTCTCCCACGATCGTTACAATCTGTAGCCCACTGAGAAGTGCTCTACCTCACCCATATGTGAAAATGGTCAGTCGTGTTAATTGGCTGCGATTCAAAAAATATCTTAGTACTCATTGCACTGAAAACATTAAGCTTAGAACTCATGACGATATTGAATCTAATATTGCTAATCTTAACGAAAACATTAAGCAGGCAGCTGAACATGCCACTTCCTCCCATCCGCAGACTGGGTTTAACAGAATATATTCTACAGATATTGAACATCTCGTATGTGCAAAAAGAAGAGCTAGAAGAGAGTGGCAACAGCACAGATCACCCCAAAATAAAATTAGATTAAAAGAGTGCACTAAAAGACTCCAAGAACTGCTTGCATATGAAAAAACTGCATCTCTTAAAAACTATCTGGAAAATCTCGACGTAACACCAGCATCTAATTACTCTTTGTGGCGCGCTGCGAAAAAAATTAAAACACCCGTTGAGTTTAAACCACCTCTGCGCACTTCTACCGGAGTTTGGGCCAGGAGTGATATTGAAAAAGGTAACTTGTTTGCAAAGCATTTAAAATCCGTATTTACCCCAAACACATGTACTGGTGTTGTTGATTTCCCGAGTGTAGTTGCGCTACCCCCTCGACCCATAAAATTTAAAATGTGTGATGTACAAAATCTAATTGCTGAACTCAACCCGAAGAAAGCACCGGGTATTGATGGAATTAGTAACCAAATGCTAATAAAATTGCCTAGTATTGCATTTAGAATCATGTTATTCATTTTTAATGCCATTTTACGACTAGAGTATTATCCCCACAGCTGGAAGCTTGCCAAAGTTAAAATGATTCCAAAGCCAGGCAAAGATCTGACCAAGGCAGAATCATACAGGCCAATAAGTCTGCTATCAACAATGTCAAAACTTTTCGAAAAACTGCTCATGTCAAAATTGTCCCCAATTCTAATTAGTAGTGGATGCATCCCAGACCATCAGTTTGGTTTTAGAAGTCAGCATAGCACCATTGAACAAACGCATAGATTGGTTCAATGTTTAAGAAGAACATTTGAAGAAAAGAAGTACTGTTCTGCACTGTTTATTGACGTTTCGCAGGCATTTGATAAAGTGTGGCATGACGGCCTAATTTTAAAATTAAAATCATATCTACCAACAAATTTGGTGAATTTATTAGAAAGTTACATTACTATCCGGAAGTTCACGGTTGTGGAAGGAGAATTCATGAGTGTGCCCGAAACTATATCATCCGGTGTGCCACAGGGGAGCATACTGGGGCCAGTTTTGTATTTGATTTATACTTGTGATATGCCACTGAGCAGTAATATCCATACATCTACGTTTGCCGATGATACAGCCTGCCTTAGTATGCACGAAAATCCTCATGAGGCTTCCCGATATCTACAAGAACATATTAGTCAACTGGAACTATGGTTAAAATTATGGAGAATTAAGGTAAACGAGCAAAAGTGTGTTCAGGTAACATTTACCCTGCGAAGAGATACTTGTTCCCCAATTCGAATCAACAATCAAGTTATTCCTCAGCATTCACATGTAAAATACCTTGGTATACACCTTGATCGACGACTTACATGGAAACACCATATTGACTCAAAGCTAGTACAAATGAAACTTAAACTAACTCAGATATATTGCCTGATTGGTCGAAATTCAATACTCACCCTAGACTGCAAACTCTTATTATACAAGTCGCTTTTGAAGCCAATATGGTGCTACGGAATTCAGTTATGGGGCACTGCTTCAGCTTCTAACGTCGAGAGAATCCAACGAAGGCAAAACAAAATTTTACGTTTGATAACATCGGCTCCATGGTACATCAAAAACTCAAATCTACATCGTGATTTGAATATGCCACAAGTGATTGAAGAAATAGCAAAATATGTAGGCAAATATTTAACAAAGCTCGAGTCACATCCTAATCCGCTTGCTCGTAACATCTTGAATTTTACTGGCCACATCCGCTTGAAAAAGAAGGCCACAAGGGCTCTTATACTCAACACTCCAGATGGGACTGCTTGAAAATATTTTTTTTCTCTTTTTTTGATTATCACTACTTATGTATTATTTATAACTATCACTAAGTTTATGTCCGACAGTGGTCGGGCCTAATACTTATATTTTAGATTTAAGATTTGAATACTTATTGTTAGTTCATAATTGAAGATACAATAAATAAATAAATGTATTAAAAAAAAAAAAAAATTTATGAAATTTAAACGAAATTCTTTTTTAAACGACCACACGTTGTTTTCAACACGACCACGATCATATTTTAATATAACTCATGAAAATCAAACATAAAATTTTTTTAGCTATTCCAATGATGATTAGGGAAAGATATAAGAAGGCATTGCAAAGCGGCTAGAAGCGGTTTCAATATCAATTTTTAAAATTTTAATTTTAAAAAAGAGTTTTATTGCATTTTAACAAACATTTGGAAATTAAAACATAAAAAGCTCAGATTCAATACCTTCTTAACAAATATTTTGCCAATCATATGGAATTCAAAATAAGGTTAAGTCAAACTTTTATTTACGTAAATGAATATTTGTTTTGTAAATTGACGAATAACGAATAATTAACGTTTTACGTCAGTTATTATTATATAATGCTGCTGATTCGTTTGTTTAATTTTTTAATTTTTCGCTGTTTGAACTATAATGATGCAATATGTTGCATTTTTTAAGTCCATAGTTTTTTGTTTAATTTTATCTAATTTATTTCTAATTTGTTATTTATTGTACCTTTCATAAAACAAATTGTTTTACCGCATCTTCAATTAATTCAACTTAGCGTGTTAATAATCAAAACCATATAATTGAAAGGTATACTACGTATGTCCGTAAAAATATCAATTCAGTACTTAAGTTTTTTTTAACTTTAAAATTTCCTTAACTTGTTAAAGAAAATATGCAAATATATGCACTAACAAATCGATGCCATTTTGTCGCAAATTTGTTGAATCGCAAAGATATTTTATTTACGTTGAACTGCGACAAAAAACATGTATTTACAGGTCAAATAAGTAACTTGCATCGTTAGTCCTTAATCAGAATTTAAAAACCTTTATGTGGTAAAACTAAGACATTGAAAATTGCGAAAAAAAATTTCTATACCACGTAATATGTATGATAGATGGAATTGGCGAAAATATAAAAAGATTAGTTGGATAGAATATGATGATGAAATGAAATATCGTGGAATGGAGAAAAAATAGGTTATCTGCAGATATAACTGTATTCAACTAGTAATGTTTGTTTATTTTCTGTACGTTACGCTATTTCTCTAAGCGTGACAAAATATAAAAACCAATGTTTAAATATAAATATGTAATTTAATTAATTTTTTTTTCGCCAACACCAAGCGTGCTTTTTAGTTCTGATTTGCTTCTTATGCACTTTTTCGCTGTGTGTGTCAGAGTTTCACTGAAAATTGCATTTAATCATTCATTCATTCATTTCAAATATTGGTGGACTCGAACTGTCCCACACGTGACAGAATGTTTTTTAATTTTTTCCTCATTAATTCTTAAATCATTGAAAAACTTACTACGTAGGATTGAGGACTAGTATGCCTTCTATTAAATAACAGAAATAAATTATAATTTATATAAACTATGTTATCGTTTAAGAACTATAACATAGTTTATAAGTAATGTAGAAATACATAAATTTGTCTGTACGTGACAGTGGAATGTTCCATATATAGAAATGTATACTAACATATTTGTGTGTATCAGTGAGGGGAAAGTTGGTACTCAGGTACTACTTGACATGAAATGGTACCGTAGTACTCCCCCAACACATTTGATACTCAACTTAGAAATCCAGTCAGAAAACACGCGTATGCATATATTTTTTACCAAAAATTAAATTCTTTTGTCGACAAATGCAACGGAACTTTATTAGTGAAGATATTTTAGAAAACTGATATCTTTAACAATTAAGCATACACGAAAACCATATTTCAGTCAATGATATTTTCTGTGGCACAAAAGTTGATTTAAGAAATTTATTGACGAGAAAAACCAGAAGAATTTACCCCAATCAACAGGATCTAAGCCAAAAGGTAGCTATTTAGGTGATGGAATGATGGAATTTAATATTCATAAGCCAAACTATATATACTGGTATGATCCAAATGAGTTAGTAGATCGACTTCGACTACTGCTCGCATCACAAGGTGCAGGTCATACTAATCACAATAACGAGATTGTATCAATTATTGAAGAGCTACGTGAAGCGAATATAATACATTAACTTTAATAAAGTATATAAAGCATGTCTGTTGATAAATTTGGACACTACTTAAACGATACTAGCAACATAATTTCTTTGAAAAATGCACCTAAACTGTTTGGGTTATTTGTGGATACGAACAACAACATTGATGTCCAAAACAAAAGGATCAAAAATGTTGCAAAAGCTCTGGAGGAAAACGATGTTATCAATAAATTGTTTCTGCAAACTCAAATCGAAAAACTAGAAGAGAAATTATTACCATACTTTAAGGCAGACAATACTGTAATTCAAGCAGATCTTCAAATGCAAATCGACGAACTACAACGTGAAATAAAATTAGATATAGAAGAAAATTATAAAATTGAAAAAGATATCCAAAAAATTAAAACATCCTTTGAAGAACAAATTGAGCAGCTTAATGAGAAAATTTATAGATTGGAAAATTACATGTTTGTATCAATAGCTGAAAGTCCTTCAAGTAGATCACAACACTCTCCAAAAAATCTGTAAAAACAACTTAATGTCTTCAAAAAGAAATTTAGTAAACGAGCAAGCACGAAAACATTTTGTGCGTCGCAGAGTTGTAATGAAAGGAATTGATGATCTTTGGCAAGCTGATTTAGTTGAAATGGGGAACTATTCTAAAGAAAATAAAAATTATCGATTTTTTTTTACTGTAATCGACACATTTTCAAAATTTGCATGGGCAGTACCGCTAAAAACAAAAACTGCACTCGAAACAACCAAGGCAATGGCAGATATTTTTGAATTGGGGCGAGTACCAAAAAACTTACAAACAGATGATGGTAAAGAATTTTTCAACAAAAACTTTGAAAAATTAATGCATAAATACGATATTAATCACTACTCAACATATAGCAGTATGAAAGCATCAATTGTAGAACGATTTAATAGAACATTGAAAGGAATGATGTGAAAAGAATTTAGCTATAATGGTTCATATAAGTGGATTGATATACACAAAGATTTAGTTAATGCATACAATAAAAAATTTCATCGACAATGTCAACAAATGAGCAAAAGCTGCTTAATACAGTATACAGTCATTTGAAGATGTATAAAATGTTGGAATTTAATGTAGGAGATCATGTTCGCATAAGCAAATATAAGCATATCTTTGAAAAAGGTTATACTCCAAATTGGACCACAGAAATTAATGAGAAAATTTATAGATTGGAAAATTACATGTTTGTATCAATAGCTGAAAATCCTTCAAGTAGATCACAACACTCTCCAAAAAATCAGTAAAAATAACTTAATGTCTTCAAAAAGAAATTTAGTAAACGAACTCCATAAGCAAGCACAAAAACATTTTGTGCGTCGCAGAGTTGTAATGAAAGGAATTGATGATCTTTGGCAAGCTGATTTATTCTAAAGAAAATAAAAATTATCGATTTTTGTTTACTATAATCGACACATTTTCAAAATTTGCATGGGCAGTACCGCTAAAAACAAAAACTGCACTCGAAACAACCAAGGCAATGGCAGATATTTTTGAATTGGGGCGAGTACCAAAAAACTTACAAACAGATGATGGTAAAGAATTTTTCAACAAAAACTTTGAAAAATTAATGCATAAATACGATATTAATCACTACTCAACATATAGCAGTATGAAAGCATCAATTGTAGAACGATTTAATAGAACATTGAAAGGAATGATGTGGAAAGAATTTAGCTATAATGGTTCATATAAGTGGATTGATATACACAAAGATTTAGTTAATGCATACAATAAAAAATTTCATCGTACAATTAAAATGTCTCCTATTAAAGTCAACTCAACAAATGAGCAAAAGCTGCTTAATACAGTATACAGTCATTTGAAGATGTATAAAATGTTGGAATTTAATGTAGGAGATCATGTTCGCATAAGCAAATATAAGCATATCTTTGAAAAAGGTTATACTCCAAATTGGACCACAGAAATATTCACAATTACCAAAGTTCAAAATACAAATCCTGCAACATACATATTAGAAGATTATCTTGTTAATCCTATTAAAGGTGGATTCTATACTGATGAACTTTCAAAAACTAGATTTCCAAATACATATTTAGTTGAAAAGGTTCTCAAAACTAAAGCGAAGGAAGTATATGTTAAATGGCTATGATTTTCAGATCAACACAATTATTGGATAAAAAGTAAAAGTAAAAGTAAAGATGAAATATTATAGTTGGAAGAAAAACTAAATCACCAACAGTATCATATCAAGAACAATAATAGCATTAATATTAAAAAACTAATGTTAATTTTAAAATAAGAAAATTAAATAAATATGTAAATTATGCTTATAAACCATACTATGTACTAAACTTTATTTAATTGTAATCAGTCTGTTATAATGTCAATAACACTTACTCTGAGCTCTAACTCATCAGAATTATCTGCTAGTTACTTTCCTCCTATTGAATTACATGGTGCATATGAGTGTGCTCTAACTGATTTTCATTCATACAACAGTATCCCAAATGTAGACACTTACAACAATTTGTTTCATATAGGAGAATATAAAATTGAAATACTAATTGGATCTTACGAATTAAATGATATAGTTGATTTTATAGAAGAGCAATACAAACGACTTTGCCCAACAAATAAGATTTTTATTGAAGCCAATAACAATACAATGCAAGTTAAAGTTAATAATTCCAAGGATCCTGTATATTTTAATAAGGACAACACAATTGGAATACTTTTAGGATTCAATAGCAAAATCCTAACACCAAACAAATATTATTACTCAGATCTTCCAGTTAATATTTTTAAAGTGCATTTCTTGCGAATTGAAAGTAGTATCGCTATTAACACATATATGAATAACTCCAAATCGCATGCACTTCATGAATTTCCGATAAATGTGCCTCCAGGCTATAAAATAGATGAGGTTCCAAGAAATATCATCTATTTACCTGTGAACACCAGAGAGATAAGCTTACTAGCGCTGCGCGTACTTGATCAACACGGTGATTTAATTTATTTCCGAGGAGAGGAAATTACAACACGAATACATTTAAGGTCAACTAAATAATGCTAATATACAACACAAATACATTGAAAAATATAGCAGCAAAAACAACAACAACATTAAAGCGAACAGCTAAACAAAAATATATATAACAACATCAAATAAAAATTTTCTGAAGTCATTGAATTTGAAATTAAAGACAAAATGAGTTCAATAATAGATGTCTTTTAGATAAACCTTTGTCTAATGAAAATATAATCAAAAAAATTTCCAATTGTGTAATATGTTCTTGTAGATATCGGAAAGCCTCGTGAGGGTTTTCATGCGGCAGGCTGTATCATCGGCAAACGTAGATGTATAGACATTGCTGCTCAAAGGCATATCACAAGTATAGATCAAATACAAAACTGGCCCCAGCATGCTACCCTGTGGCACACCGGATGATATCGATTCGGGCACACTCAAGAATTGTCCTTCCACAACCGTGAACTTCCGGGTAGTAATGTAACTTTCTAATAAATTCACTAAATTTATTGGTAGATATGATTTTAATTTTAAAATTAGACCTTCGTGCCACACTTTATCAAATGCCTGAGAAACGTCAATAAACAGAGCAGAACAATACTTCTTTTCCTCAAATGTTTTTCTTATAAATTGAACCAATCTATGAGTTTGTTCAATGGTGCTATGCTGACTTCTAAAACCAAATTGATGGTATGGGATGCACCCACTATCAGTTAAAATTGGGGACAATTTTGTCATGAGCAGCTTTTCGAAGAGTTTTGACATAGTTGACAGCAAACTTATTGGCCTATATGACTCAGCTTTAGTAAGATCTTTGACCGGCTTTGGAATCATTTTGATTTTTGCAAGCTTCCAGAGTTGTGGATAATAAATACTCCAGTCGTAATATGGCATTAGAAATAAACAGCAAGATTCTTATTGCAATATGCGTCAAGTTCATCAGCATCTTGTTACTAATTCCATCAATACCTGGAGCTTTCTTTGACTTGAGTTCAGCAATTACTTTATGTACATCACGCATCTTAAACTTTAAGGCTCGAGGGGGTAGAGCAACTACACTCGGCAAATCAGCAACACCAGTTCATGTATTTGGGGTAAACACGGATTTTAAATGCTCAGCAAATATTTTACATTTTTCCGTATCGTAGATGTGAGCAGAGGTGGCCTTAACTCAACGGGTGTTTTAAGCTTTCTAGCAGCACGCCACAAAGAGTAATTAGGTGTTGGTGTGACACAAGACCTTCCAAATAATTTTTAAGAGATGCAGTTTTTTCAGATGCAAGCAACTCTTGAAGTCGTTTAGAACATTCTTTAAGTCTGAGTTTATGTTGGTGTGATCTGTGCTGTTGCCATTCCCTTCTAGCTCTTCTTTTTTCACATACGAGATGTTCAATATCCCTGGAATAAATTTTATTAAACCCAGACTTCGGATGGGAGGTAGTTGTATGTTCAGCAGCCTGTTTAATAATTTCGTTAAGATTGGCAATGTTAGTTCAATGTCATTGAGTGTTCTTAACGCAATATTTTCCGTGCAATGATTACTAAGATATTTTTTGAATCTCTGCCAATTAACACGATTGGTCATCTTTATATATGGGTGAGGTAAGTCACTTCTTAGTGGGTCATAAATTGTAAATATAGTGGGGGAGTGATCGGAGGAGAGATCTAGAGAAGTTTCAACATTAATTAAATCCCTAGAAATATTTTTCATTACGCCAAAATCAATAACATCAGGAATTTTTCGTACGTCAATAGGCCAATAAGTGGGCTCCCCACTCGAAATAACATCTAAGCCCATTTTTGATTTTGTATTAAACAAAGCTCGACCTCTAGGTGTTACAAGGCGCGACCCCCAGTACGTATGCTTTGCATTGTAGTCTCCAGCTGCCACGAAACAAGATCCAAGCGATTTGTAGAACTTCTCATACTGATCTTCGGTAACTGAAAATCTTGGAGATATCACGAAATTAGAACAAAAATTTTCTACAAAAATATTCGTAGCTTGCATATAGTCTTCACTAACGTTGTCAAGTACATGTGTATGTATATACACACATACTAACTTTGGAAAGAATTTCATAATTTTTTGTTTTTATTATATTTATTATATTTTTTCTTTGTTTCTGTGTAGGGTGTTGATTACTTATTTTGCTTGTTTTTATTATGAACGAGTTAAGTTGAATTCTTCTAATTTACTTTTACTGATTAAAACATTGGAAAAAATTACTTAAAACAATACTGCGAAAGGGTTAAGAAATATTTAATACTTACCATTAACTATTTCTTTTTTATTCACTCTCTTAGAATTGCTTACAAATTATTTAGAAAATTTTGTTTTTTTTTTGCTAGATATTAAAAAATGAAGCGTCAACCAATATTTATGTAATGAAAGCGGAGGCGATAGATTTGCTAACCGTCGCGAATTGGCTGCAACCAAAATTTTTAATTTCTGAAGCTGTCGGATTTCTCAAGCTAGTAGGTTTAGCTTAGAATCTAAATCCAGACTCTAAACTGTAGATGCAGTAAGTTTTCAGCAACAATTGTTAGTTTTATTCCTAACATATTTATTTTTATTAATAGAAATAAATATGTTGCTAGGCTTGTGTCCAACAGCTCTTTTTAAAATAGTTTGAGGGCGTAGGAATCAAAAGTTGTTTCAAACCAATTTAATTTACATTAACGTGTTTGGCCGGACCTGTTTCCTAGAGAACTAGTTTAAAAAGAGATGTTGGATACAATTTTATATGTTGCTATGTTCTGGGTTGAAATAATGAGCTACAGAACAAATTCAATTTAGGTATTTGACTCCTTTTTATTCCTCTTTCTCCTCCGTCAACAAACAACGTGGGAACAGAATAATACTTGTACTCAGTATTGTTAAGTGTCTAGGAGACGCTAACACTATGTTTACACGGACAGCAATTATCGAGGTTCCCTCTCTCATTCACAGTTCACAGTCGAAACTTGATTGAATCAACATGGTTCGCCATACAAATTTTTAAGAGCGAACTATCTTGGTTCATTTTGAACCATTCAAAAATTGCTAGCGATGAATAGTTTCGATAAAAAATTATCGCTTATTTATATATGTTCAGTTTCAGTGGTTAATTAAGGCTCTTATTAAATTAGTACGGCAACACAAAATTTCCAAATATTATGGAAAGTTTTCTAAAGAACCAAAACAAAAAAGTTAGGTTACCAACATGTAGAACGTTAAAATTGCATAATAACACGTTTTATAATACCAAACGAATATCATGATGCATTTTTTATTTATTTATTCTATGATCTGAATCTAAGTATTATCTTGTATACCATTTATGAAATTTTTTTTTTTTTCGAGTTCTCGTTGTACATTCATAGTGAACAGTCGATTTAGCGGAGTTTTTATTTCATACTAAACAAAAAAAAATCAAACGAAAAAAATATTCGGAATACATATTGTTTTTGACAAATTAAGCTTCATTTGCGTTGCTAATATTTTTTTACATAGTTATAAATAACAAAAACAATAAAACCGTAAACAAAAACAACAACAAACAAACAAAGTGCCCTTGAGGAATACTCTATATGAGTACCTCAAAAACAAATAACTTTGAAGTGAGTTCTAATGGCAGAAATGCCTATTTTACTGTGAGCTCTGAAGCTCTTAATGAAAATAATAAAAATAAAAAATCTGATAATAGACTTACTGAGACCTCTGAAGCTCTTAATGATAACAAATTAAATAAGAAATCAGATAGTAGCCTTTTTTTAACGGCGAGGCCACTTTTTCGTCAGCGATCAACTTCGCTTTGTCCAATGCCAACTAGTGATTCGTTAACATTACCGTTGCCTAGTACTTCTACATTTAACTCAGCGATATCATCCGCTTCGGGCTCGTGGTCATCAATTAACCAAGTTTTTACTGAAGTTAAGAGCAGCCCAAAACCCAAGGTCCAAGTGGGAATGGACAGATATATTACAGTGGTAAAGCGCGGACGAAGCCCAAAGTCTTCGAAAATTTCATCTGCTCCAAAAATGTCTAGGGATAACAGCGCATCCTCTATTAACCGCCAAAATCGTTTTCAAATATTACAAGTTGGCAACAACGAACCCTATGTATCTACGAACAAAACATTTAAGCCGCCACCTATCTATTTGAGAGAAAAAAATTCAAACGCTATTATAAAAAATTTAATTTCAGTCATTGGTGAGAATAAATTTCACATCGTTCCAATAAAACGTGGAAACATTGATGAAACCAAAATTCAAATTTATGAAGAAAAAGATTTTCGCAAACTGATTACTGAATTTGAAAAAAGTAAGAAAAGTTTCTACACATATCAGCTTAAAAGTGCTAAAGGCATGCAGATCGTATTGAAGGGCATCGATTCCTATGTTGCTCCCGAAGAAATAAAAGATGCACTCGTCCTCCAGGGATTTAAGGTAAAAAATGTATCTAACATAATAAATAGGGAGAAGATTCCTCAGCCTCTATTTCGCGTCGAACTTGAGCCAAACGATATAAAATTGAAAAAAAGCGAGACTCATCCAATTTATAATTTGAAATATCTCTTATATCGAAAAATAACAGTTGAAGAACCCCACAAGCGTTCTGGACCCGTACAGTGCCATAATTGTCAAGAATATGGTCACACAAAAACTTACTGCAAGTTACCTTCAGTTTGTGTTATCTGCGGTGAATTGCACGGTACTGCTGGTTGTACTAAGCCTAAAGATTTAGCAGAAAAAAAATGTAGTAATTGTGGAGGTAATCACACCGCTAACTACAGAGGATGTCCTGTCTATTCTTTCGTTAAACAGACTATGGGGCAAAAACCTAAATTAGCTCCAGCACAAACAGCAAACGCTCACTCCGCCACTTTTGCTCATATGAGCCAACCTGTCACTTCACGTATTTCGTATGCCGAACACAAAACACGAATGCAAACTCAAGCTTTAATTTTAGTCGCCTTGAAGCTACTATTGAAAATCTAGTGCTGACTATAAATAATTTTACAACAAATATGACTAGCATGATGCAAGAAATGCTACGAATGCAGTCTACACTGCTTCAAGCATTAGTTAACAAGCCATGAACACGTTAAAAATATGTTTCTGGAACGCAAACGGCATTCGCCAACATAAAAATGAACTTGAGCACTTCCTTACGGAAAAAAATATTGATATAATGTTGGTCTCTGAGACACATTTGACTTCGAGAAGTCTATTTAGGATTAATGGCTATATTTTATATGATTCAAAGGACCCAAGAGGAAGAGCTTGCGGGGGATCAGCAATTTTAATAAAGTCAAGACTCAAGCATTATATTCTTGACAACATTTGTGAAGAACATGTACAAGCAACGAATATTTGTATCGAAAATTTTTGCACAAATTTTGTCATATCATCAATTTACTCTCCTCCTAGATTCGCAATTACTGAGGATAAATACGAGGATTTTTACAAATCTCTTGGCCCTTGTTTCATAGCAGCTGGAGACTATAATGCAAAACATACTTTCTGGGGTTCGCGTCTTATCACACCTAGAGGACGATCGTTGTTCAACACAATTTCAAAAATGGGCTTGGACGTCATTTCGAGTGGAGAGCCCACTTACTGGCCTACTGACATACATAAAATTCCGGATGTTATAGATTTTGTCGTCATGAAAAATATTTCTAGGGAATTAATTCATGTTGAAGCTTCCCTAGATCTATCGTCCGATCACTCTCCCACGATCGTTACAATCTGTAGCCCACTGAGAAGTGCTCTACCTCACCCATATGTGAAAATGGTCAGTCGTGTTAATTGGCTGCGATTCAAAAAATATCTTAGTACTCATTGCACTGAAAACATTAAGCTTAGAACTCATGACGATATTGAATCTAATATTGCTAATCTTAACGAAAACATTAAGCAGGCAGCTGAACATGCCACTTCCTCCCATCCGCAGACTGGGTTTAACAGAATATATTCTACAGATATTGAACATCTCGTATGTGCAAAAAGAAGAGCTAGAAGAGAGTGGCAACAGCACAGATCACCCCAAAATAAAATTAGATTAAAAGAGTGCACTAAAAGACTCCAAGAACTGCTTGCATATGAAAAAACTGCATCTCTTAAAAACTATCTGGAAAATCTCGACGTAACACCAGCATCTAATTACTCTTTGTGGCGCGCTGCGAAAAAAATTAAACCACCTCTGCGCACTTCTACCGGAGTTTGGGCCAGGAGTGATATTGAAAAAGGTAACTTGTTTGCAAAGCATTTAAAATCCGTATTTACCCCAAACACATGTACTGGTGTTGTTGATTTCCCGAGTGTAGTTGCGCTACCCCCTCGACCCATAAAATTTAAAATGTGTGATGTACAAAATCTAATTGCTGAACTCAACCCGAAGAAAGCACCGGGTATTGATGGAATTAGTAACCAAATGCTAATAAAATTGCCTAGTATTGCATTTAGAATCATGTTATTCATTTTTAATGCCATTTTACGACTAGAGTATTATCCCCACAGCTGGAAGCTTGCCAAAGTTAAAATGATTCCAAAGCCAGGCAAAGATCTGACCAAGGCAGAATCATACAGGCCAATAAGTCTGCTATCAACAATGTCAAAACTTTTCGAAAAACTGCTCATGTCAAAATTGTCCCCAATTCTAATTAGTAGTGGATGCATCCCAGACCATCAGTTTGGTTTTAGAAGTCAGCATAGCACCATTGAACAAACGCATAGATTGGTTCAATGTATAAGAAGAACATTTGAAGAAAAGAAGTACTGTTCTGCACTGTTTATTGACGTTTCGCAGGCATTTGATAAAGTGTGGCATGACGGCCTAATTTTAAAATTAAAATCATATCTACCAACGAATTTGGTGAATTTATTAGAAAGTTACATTACTATCCGGAAGTTCACGGTTGTGGAAGGAGAATTCATGAGTGTGCCCGAAACTATATCATCCGGTGTGCCACAGGGGAGCATACTGGGGCCAGTTTTGTATTTGATTTATACTTGTGATATGCCACTGAGCAGTAATATCCATACATCTACGTTTGCCGATGATACAGCCTGCCTTAGTATGCACGAAAATCCTCATGAGGCTTCCCGATATCTACAAGAACATATTAGTCAACTGGAACTATGGTTAAAATTATGGAGAATTAAGGTAAACGAGCAAAAGTGTGTTCAGGTAACATTTACCCTGCGAAGAGATACTTGTTCCCCAATTCGAATCAACAATCAAGTTATTCCTCAGCATTCACATGTAAAATACCTTGGTATACACCTTGATCGACGACTTACATGGAAACACCATATTGACTCAAAGCTAGTACAAATGAAACTTAAACTAACTCAGATATATTGCCTGATTGGTCGAAATTCAATACTCACCCTAGACTGCAAACTCTTATTATACAAGTCGCTTTTGAAGCCAATATGGTGCTACGGAATTCAGTTATGGGGCACTGCTTCAGCTTCTAACGTCGAGAGAATCCAACGAAGGCAAAACAAAATTTTACGTTTGATAACATCGGCTCCATGGTACATCAAAAACTCAAATCTACATCGTGATTTGAATATGCCACAAGTGATTGAAGAAATAGCAAAATATGTAGGCAAATATTTAACAAAGCTCGAGTCACATCCTAATCCGCTTGCTCGTAACATCTTGAATTTTACTGGCCACATCCGCTTGAAAAAGAAGGCCACAAGGGCTCTTATACTCAACACTCCAGATGGGACTGCTTGAAAATATTTTTTTTCTCTTTTTTTGATTATCACTACTTATGTATTATTTATAACTATCACTAAGTTTATGTCCGACAGTGGTCGGGCCTAATACTTATATTTTAGATTTAAGATTTGAATACTTATTGTTAGTTCATAATTGAAGATACAATAAATAAATAAATGTATTAAAAAAAAAAAAAAAAAAAAAAATTTATGAAATTTAAACGAAATTCTTTTTTAAACGACCACATGTTGTTTTCAACACGACCACGATCATATTTTAATATAACTCATGAAAATCAAACATAAAATTTTTTTAGCTATTCCAATGATGATTAGGGAAAGATATAAGAAGGCATTGCAAAGCGGCTAGAAGCGGTTTCAATATCAATTTTTAAAATTTTAATTTTAAAAAAGAGTTTTATTGCATTTTAACAAACATTTGGAAATTAAAACATAAAAAGCTCAGATTCAATACCTTCTTAACAAATATTTTGCCAATCATATGGAATTCAAAATAAGGTTAAGTCAAACTTTTATTTACGTAAATGAATATTTGTTTTGTAAATTGACGAATAACGAATAATTAACGTTTTACGTCAGTTATTATTATATAATGCTGCTGATTCGTTTGTTTAATTTTCTAAATTTTCGCTGTTTGAACTATAATGATGCAATATGTTGCATTTTTTAAGTCCATAGTTTTTTGTTTAATTTTATCTAATTTATTTCTAATTTGTTATTTATTGTACCTTTCATAAAACAAATTGTTTTACCGCATCTTCAATTAATTCAACTTAGCGTGTTAATAATCAAAACCATATAATTGAAAGATATACTACGTATGTCCGTAAAAATATCAATTCAGTACTTAAGTTTTTTTTAACTTTAAAATTTCCTTAACTTGTTAAAGAAAATATGCAAATATATGCACTAAAAAATCGATGCCATTTTGTCGCAAATTTGTTGAATCGCAAAGATATTTTATTTACGTTGAACTGCGACAAAAAACATGTATTTACAGGTCAAATAAGTAACTTGCATCGTTAGTCCTTAATCAGAATTTAAAAACCTTTATGTGGTAAAACTAAGACATTGAAAATTGCGAAAAAAAATTTCTATACCACGTAATATGTATGATAGATGGAATTGGCGAAAATATAAAAAGATTAGTTGGATAGAATATGATGATGAAATGAAATATCGTGGAATGGAGAAAAAATAGGTTATCTGCAGATATAACTGTATTCAACTAGTAATGTTTGTTTATTTTCTGTACGTTACGCTATTTCTCTAAGCGTGACAAAATATAAAAACCAATGTTTAAATATAAATATGTAATTTAATTAATTTTTTTTTCGCCAACACCAAGCGTGCTTTTTAGTTCTGATTTGCTTCTTATGCACTTTTTCGCTGTGTGTGTCAGAGTTTCACTGAAAATTGCATTTAATCATTCATTCATTCATTTCAAATATTGGTGGACTCGAACTGTCCCACACGTGACAGAATGTTTTTTAATTTTTTCCTCATTAATTCTTAAATCATTGAAAAACTTACTACGTAGGATTGAGGACTAGTATGCCTTCTATTAAATAACAGAAATAAATTATAATTTATATAAACTATGTTATCGTTTAAAAACTATAAGTAATGTAGAAATACATAAATTTGTCTGTACGTGACAGTGGAATGTTCCATATATAGAAATGTATACTAACATATTTGTGTGTATCAGTGAGGGGAAAGTTGGTACTCAGGTACTACTTGACATGAAATGGTACCGTAGTACTCCCCCAACACATTTGATACTCAACTTAGAAATCCAGTCAGAAAACACGCGTATGCATATATTTTTTACCAAAAATTAAATTCTTTTGTCGACAAATGCAACGGAACTTTATTAGTGAAGATATTTTAGAAAACTGATATCTTTAACAATTAAGCATACACGAAAACCATATTACAGTCAATGATATTTTCTGTGGCACAAAAGTTGATTTAAGAAATTTATTGACGAGAAAAACCAGAAGAATTTACCCCAATCAACAGGATCTAAGCCAAAAGGTAGCTATTTAGGTGATGGAATGATGGAATTTAATATTCATAAGCCAAACTATATATACTGGTATGATCCAAATGAGTTAGTAGATCGACTTCGACTACTGCTCGCATCACAAGGTGCAGGTCATACTAATCACAATAACGAGATTGTATCAATTATTGAAGAGCTACGTGAAGCGAATATAATACATTAACTTTAATAAAGTATATAAAGCATGTCTGTTGATAAATTTGGACACTACTTAAACGATACTAGCAACATAATTTCTTTGAAAAATGCACCTAAACTGTTTGGGTTATTTGTGGATACGAACAACAACATTGATGTCCAAAACAAAAGGATCAAAAATGTTGCAAAAGCTCTGGAGGAAAACGATGTTATCAATAAATTGTTTCTGCAAACTCAAATCGAAAAACTAGAAGAGAAATTATTACCATACTTTAAGGCAGACAATACTGTAATTCAAGCAGATCTTCAAATGCAAATCGACGAACTACAACGTGAAATAAAATTAGATATAGAAGAAAATTATAAAATTGAAAAAGATATCCAAAAAATTAAAACATCCTTTGAAGAACAAATTGAGCAGCTTAATGAGAAAATTTATAGATTGGAAAATTACATGTTTGTATCAATAGCTGAAAGTCCTTCAAGTAGATCACAACACTCTCCAAAAAATCTGTAAAAACAACTTAATGTCTTCAAAAAGAAATTTAGTAAACGAGCAAGCACGAAAACATTTTGTGCGTCGCAGAGTTGTAATGAAAGGAATTGATGATCTTTGGCAAGCTGATTTAGTTGAAATGGGGAACTATTCTAAAGAAAATAAAAATTATCGATTTTTTTTTACTGTAATCGACACATTTTCAAAATTTGCATGGGCAGTACCGCTAAAAACAAAAACTGCACTCGAAACAACCAAGGCAATGGCAGATATTTTTGAATTGGGGCGAGTACCAAAAAACTTACAAACAGATGATGGTAAAGAATTTTTCAACAAAAACTTTGAAAAATTAATGCATAAATACGATATTAATCACTACTCAACATATAGCAGTATGAAAGCATCAATTGTAGAACGATTTAATAGAACATTGAAAGGAATGATGTGGAAAGAATTTAGCTATAATGGTTCATATAAGTGGATTGATATACACAAAGATTTAGTTAATGCATACAATAAAAAATTTCATCGACAATGTCAACAAATGAGCAAAAGCTGCTTAATACAGTATACAGTCATTTGAAGATGTATAAAATGTTGGAATTTAATGTAGGAGATCATGTTCGCATAAGCAAATATAAGCATATCTTTGAAAAAGGTTATACTCCAAATTGGACCACAGAAATTAATGAGAAAATTTATAGATTGGAAAATTACATGTTTGTATCAATAGCTGAAAATCCTTCAAGTAGATCACAACACTCTCCAAAAAATCAGTAAAAATAACTTAATGTCTTCAAAAAGAAATTTAGTAAACGAACTCCATAAGCAAGCACAAAAACATTTTGTGCGTCGCAGAGTTGTAATGAAAGGAATTGATGATCTTTGGCAAGCTGATTTATTCTAAAGAAAATAAAAATTATCGATTTTTGTTTACTATAATCGACACATTTTCAAAATTTGCATGGGCAGTACCGCTAAAAACAAAAACTGCACTCGAAAGAACCAAGGCAATGGCAGATATTTTTGAATTGGGGCGAGTACCAAAAAACTTACAAACAGATGATGGTAAAGAATTTTTCAACAAAAACTTTGAAAAATTAATGCATAAATACGATATTAATCACTACTCAACATATAGCAGTATGAAAGCATCAATTGTAGAACGTTTTAATAGAACATTGAAAGGAATGATGTGGAAAGAATTTAGCTATAATGGTTCATATAAGTGGATTGATATACACAAAGATTTAGTTAATGCATACAATAAAAAATTTCATCGTACAATTAAAATGTCTCCTATTAAAGTCAACTCAACAAATGAGCAAAAGCTGCTTAATACAGTATACAGTCATTTGAAGATGTATAAAATGTTGGAATTTAATGTAGGAGATCATGTTCGCATAAGCAAATATAAGCATATCTTTGAAAAAGGTTATACTCCAAATTGGACCACAGAAATATTCACAATTACCAAAGTTCAAAATACAAATCCTGCAACATACATATTAGAAGATTATCTTGTTAATCCTATTAAAGGTGGATTCTATACTGATGAACTTTCAAAAACTAGATTTCCAAATACATATTTAGTTGAAAAGGTTCTCAAAACTAAAGCGAAGGAAGTATATGTTAAATGGCTAGGATTTTCAGATCAACACAATTATTGGATAAAAAGTAAAAGTAAAAGTAAAGATGAAATATTATAGTTGGAAGAAAAACTAAATCACCAACAGTATCATATCAAGAACAATAATAGCATTAATATTAAAAAACTAATGTTAATTTTAAAATAAGAAAATTAAATAAATATGTAAATTATGCTTATAAACCATACTATGTACTAAACTTTATTTAATTGTAATCAGTCTGTTATAATGTCAATAACACTTACTCTGAGCTCTAACTCATCAGAATTATCTGCTAGTTACTTTCCTCCTATTGAATTACATGGTGCATATGAGTGTGCTCTAACTGATTTTCATTCATACAACAGTATCCCAAATGTAGACACTTACAACAATTTGTTTCATATAGGAGAATATAAAATTGAAATACTAATTGGATCTTACGAATTAAATGATATAGTTGATTTTATAGAAGAGCAATACAAACGACTTTGCCCAACAAATAAGATTTTTATTGAAGCCAATAACAATACAATGCAAGTTAAAGTTAATAATTCCAAGGATCCTGTATATTTTAATAAGGACAACACAATTGGAATACTTTTAGGATTCAATAGCAAAATCCTAACACCAAACAAATATTATTACTCAGATCTTCCAGTTAATATTTTTAAAGTGAATTTCTTGCGAATTGAAAGTAGTATCGCTATTAACACATATATGAATAACTCCAAATCGCATGCACTTCATGAATTTCCGATAAATGTGCCTCCAGGCTATAAAATAGATGAGGTTCCAAGAAATATCATCTATTTACCTGTGAACACCAGAGAGATAAGCTTACTAGCGCTGCGCGTACTTGATCAACACGGTGATTTAATTTATTTCCGAGGAGAGGAAATTACAACACGAATACATTTAAGGTCAACTAAATAATGCTAATATACAACACAAATACATTGAAAAATATAGCAGCAAAAACAACAACAACATTAAAGCGAACAGCTAAACAAAAATATATATAACAACATCAAATAAAAATTTTCTGAAGTCATTGAATTTGAAATTAAAGACAAAATGAGTTCAATAATAGATGTCTTTTAGATAAACCTTTGTCTAATGAAAATATAATCAAAAAGGACTATCATACATATGTACCATACTTACAGTCTTACAACAATAATGATGAAATTAGAATTTCAATACAAAATCAAGATTTGTACGTGTTACCCAGTGAGAGCTACATTTATGTGGATGATAATACGACCAAATCTTCATCATCTTCAGAGAACTTTATACTAAAAAACGACTTTGTGGCATATCTGTTTGATGAAATTCGCTATGAGCTCAATGAAATTGAAATTGATCATACAAGATATTTAGGAGCCACAAGCACCATAAAAAATTTGGATTCTATGTCACCAACTGAAAGCAACGTGATGCAAAATGCTGGATGCAACAAAATTGACGATGTCACTCTTGTAAATGGATTTTTCAATTTCTATGTACATCTAAAAATGCTTATAGGATTCGCTGAAGAATACAACAAAGTTATACTAAATGGAAAACATGAATTGATACTCTTGCGCAATAAAAACGATGAAGATTTTGTGCGCTCGAGTGTTTCTACTGAAAAAGCTAAACTTACAATTTCACTCATCACATGTACAATTATCGGACTTTAGCAAATTGAATATGATAAAAATTATTAATAATGGTGCTTCTATACCTATGGCATTTCGCAGTTGGGATTGTCATATCAATCCACAATTAAACATAGGAACTAGCCATATTTGGAATGTTAAACTGGCTGCAAATAGAGAACGCCCACGTTTTGTATTGATTGCTTTTCAACAAGAAAATAAGTTTGTTCATTGTGATTTGACTAATTTAAAAGTACATTTAAATTCAGTCTCATATCCATATGATGATCTTAACATAAAGCTTAAAAATGAACGATATGCAATTCTATATGATATGTATATAAGATTTCAACAAAGTTATTATATGAAAGAATCTCAACCGCTTCTAACTGCACCAGAGTAAAAGATAAAAGCTCCTATTATTGTAGTAGATGTCAGTCATCAGAATGAATCACTCAATAATGGACCGATTAATATAAAAATAGAATTTGAAACAGCAACTAATATTGCAGCAAAAACAACAGCTTACTGCATTCTTGTTCATGATCGTATAATGGAATATATACCTATCAAAGGACAAGTTCGAAAAGTCTTATAAATTGACTAATATGGATAACAACATAATTTTTATAGACGTACAAGGTTTCAAGAGTAATTCAAATGATTTCATCGCAAAAGAAGTAGCGATTGTTTTCAACAATTATGAATATAACCATTTCATTATAAAATCCCCATTTGATTTTAAATGGTTATCAATAAAAAAGCAAAGCGAAGCAAAGTGGCTAACAAAAAACTATCATCACCTAAACTGGACTGCTGGATCAGTTTCATTTCAAAGCATTTGCAATTTTTAAAAGCCAACGCAAGATGTTCAACAATTTATGTAAAAGGTGAAGAAAAAAGACTATTGTTGGATAAAATGTTACACCGAAAAATTTCTAACGTTGAGGATATAGGCTGCATCAACTTTAAAAAACTGGAAATCAAGTATCCAGAATATCATTATTGTATTTATTATAATTTTAGTGTTTGCGCATTAAAAAATGCTATTAACAAAAAAATGCCTTGCCTGAAATGAACTTTTTTACTTCTTAAAATATGAGTTTACATATGTATGTATTATTATAAAACTTAAAAAAATGTTAAACAATAAATGAAAACAAAATAAAAGAATGTACAAGTGTTTTCTTACTTCAAATACAAACTACATAAATGAAAGAGAAGGAAGTGGCGAGGAGGAGAGTTAACTTTATTGCTTACTTGCAAATTTTTACTGGTTTTATTTCTCTGCTGATGATTGTACTTAATTGAAACTTTGCTGCTTTAAAATAATCGTAGACAAAGAAAATGATTATGTTGCAAAATATAAATGTATTCTACAAAATATTTTACGCACAAGCATCCTCAGTCATACATACAAATACATAAATACATACATACATACATACATACACATACAAATATACATACATACATACATACATACAAATATACATACATACATACATACAATTATATTTCTTAAACAAATAAATAAATACCAGCGACAAACAAGCAACAAGGGTGTTCATATACAAGAGAACATTTCATACATAAATAAAATAATTAAATTAATTGTTTATTAATTTATTTAATTATTTTATTTATAAACAATTTATTAGCGTGAGGAAATCAAACACACATTCTCCTGATTCATATGAGAATCGCGTAGTAGTCATCAAATCTATTTTCTCTGATATTACTGATATAGTATTACGATAACAAACTTTATAGTCTGGCAACACTGGCAATTTTCCCTTTGGTACTAGAAAATAATAATCATGTTATTGCCGTCGGCATTACGAAAACTTATCATGCATTGCCGTAGGCATTAGGAAAACTTATCATGCATTGCCGTAGGCATTACGAAAAATTATCATGCTTATCCGTAGGCATTACGAAAAATTATCATGCATTGCCGTAGGCATTAGGAAAACTTATCATGCATTGCCGTAGGCATTAGGAAAAATTATAATGCATTGCCATAGGCATTAGGAAAACATATCATGCATTGCCGTAGGCATTAGGAAAACTTATCATGCATTGCCGTAGGCATTAGGAACAATTAATATTCACTATTTTCACCATTGGTATTAGGAAAAATCATTTACATGATTTTCCCGTCGGCATATACCCACAAAAAAAATCATCCGTTATCACAATTAATATTACCCAAAAAAATCACCCGTTCCCACAAAATTAATGTAAACAAAAAACTCCTTATGTAAACAAAAATTTGGACGGACTTATTGAACCACCCTCGCAGGTATCAAATTTAAGAATTAAGAATTTACCAATTTTCAAATTTTAATTACCTAAATTTAACAATTTCACCAACAATTTTGCAAGTTTAAGTGACGTAGGATGGGCAGTTCACTACTACTAAGGATGCATATCCCATGCCTAATATCGATGTTATAATTTCTCTCTTATTTGCTGTTAGGATAATATCGAAAATTGATTTGAAGGATGCCTTCTGGCAAATTCCTCTGTCGGAAGAATCTAAACCAAAAACGGCTTTTGCTATACCAACTCGTCCCCTTTATCAATTTTGTCGAATGCCTTTTGGCTTATGCAATTCACCTCAAACTATGTGTAGACTCATGGATAAAACTATCACATACGATTTGAAAAGTCACGTATTTGTATACCTAGACGATTTACTAATAGTTTAAAAATCAGTTGAGGAGCATATTAATCAGTTAGTTCAAGTGGCATATCTTTTTAGAAAGGCTGGTCTGACAATTAACATTAAAAAGAGTGCTTTTGGATTAAGAGAAGTGAAATAATTAGGTTATATTGTCGGAAATGGGTCACTTATGGTAGATCCAGACAAAGTTAAAGCAATTTCATACTATCCTGTTCCAAAATCTGTTAAACAAGTTCGGCAATTTCTGGGACTGACCGGTTGGTATAGACGTTTTGTAGAAGATTATGCTACCATTACATTTCCTTTAACTGAACTCCTTTCTAAAAATAAATCTTTAACTTGGACCAACGAAGTTCAAGAATCTTTTGATAAGTTCAAAAGTATGTTAACATCAGCACCATGTTTGGTACATTCAAATTATAATGAACCATTTATTGTACAATGTGATGCCAGCCAGGTAGGAGTTGGTGCTGTATTGGCTCAAAAAGATGAGAACGGAGTTGAAAGGCCTATTTCTTATATGTCTCAAAAATTAAATAAGGCTCAACGAAATTATAGTGTGACGGAGTTAGAATGTTTTGCTGTAGTTCTAGCTATTAAGAAGTTTAGAAAATACATAGAAGGTCATGATTTTATTGTTATAACCGATCACGCCGCGTTAAAGTGGTTAATGAACCAGAAGGATTTGAATGGAAGACTTGCAAGATGGGCACTTAAATTACAGGATTATAATCTTAAGATAGAATATAGAAGAGGAAAGGAAAACATCGTTCCAGATGCGTTATCCAGAAGTTTTGATATTGCGCAAATTGGAAAAGATGAACTAGAGAATTTACCGATTATTAACTTAGAATCCGAGGCTTTTGAATCAGAAGAATACAAAGCACATAGAGTTAAATTCGAACAGGCTAATTTACCGGATTATACTATTATTGGAAAATTTATATATTATAATGCGGAGTTTAATGGTGAATTTAAATAGAAATTACTTGTTCCGAGAGAAATTCGTAAAGAAGTTATCTTTACCTGTCATAATCCCCTTCTTCCGCACATAATGGTATTAGCAAGACATTACAACGTATACGTAGATACTTTTACTGGACAGGAATGGTTGTTGATGTAAAGCATTATATACAGGAGTGTGAAAGTTGTAAAATATCAAAAACTCCAAATCAAATTTTGCGACCTCCAATGGGTAATATGCTTGAGTCAGAGCTTCTCTTTCAGAAACTGTATATTGATTTAATTGGACCGTTTCCCAGAAGTACACAGGGAAATATTGGTACACTTATTATATTGGATCATTTTTCAAAATTTACATTTATAAAACCTTTAAAAAAGTTTTGCTCTAAGCATATTATTCGAATTTTAAAACAAGATATTTTTCATTGTTACGGTGTTCCGGAAATAGTAATATCAGATAATGGTAGTCAATTTAGATGCAAATATTTTCAGGGTTTACTAAATGAGTTTGGTGTGAAGCACATTTTTACTGCCATTCATGCACCTCAGTTTAACGCTAGTGAAAGGGTTAATCGTAGTATTAATGAAGCTTTTAGGTCTTACATTCAAAATGATCGAAGGAAGTGGGATTTATATCTAAGTTGCATATATAGCTCATAACGAAATAGTATACACCAATCCTTAGGACAATCACCTTATTTTATTGTATTTGGTCAAAACATGATAACACATGGGAATGATTACCAGTTGTTGAAGAATTTAACTTTATTGCAGGAAAACCCTGAATTGAACAAGACTGACAGATTTAGTTATATTCGTGACATGATTGTAAAAAGAATGAAGGAGTCAAACGAAAAGAATAGGAAGTATTATAATTTGCGTAGTAAAAACAGAACATTTGATGTAGGTCAGATAGTAATACGCAGGAATTTTGCACAATGTAATTTTCTTAAACATTTTATTGCTAAATTAGCTCCATTTGGCATTAGAGCGAAGGTATTGAAAAAGATTGGTAACTGCAATTATCTTCTTGAAGATTGTGAATCGAAGCATTCGGCAACATATCATGCCAAGGATATTTCGTTATAGTAACTTAATTAATAATTTTTTTTTTTTTTTTTTTACGGTAGTGTATTTTGTAGTAAATTACTACCTTTACATAATATACTTTTTAAATAAAAAATTAAATAAAATAATATGCTTAGTTTTAAATTTTTTTGTGATGTCAAATTGAAAAATAAAAATTTTCATTATAATTTTTATTTGAATTTTGAAATCGGAAGGAAAATAAGTTTTGTGACCGTGGAAGAAATTTGGTCATATTTTAATAATAAATATTTTAACATATATAATTAATAGTGTAAAGGATATTTTCGATTCTTCGTTTCTACTGAAATATTCCCTGTCAAAACACAAAAGAAGTTAACAAACCAGCAGAAATAATCTATAACCTAAATTCAGGTTAGGATCCTTAATTGGGATCCTAAATGTTTTGATATTAAATTGCAATTAATTGACTTTGGGGTAGATAGTGCTCTAAAAGGAGAGAGTTAGAAAATAAATTACACTGAAGAACATAATCGTGAGATTAAACTACTACTTAATAAATAAACAAACCCAGATTGACCTAAAATAATACCTGATCAACCATAATTATTAAAATATAAACTAAAAATTTTATAATCTTAAATTTACACAGATAAAAAAAAGTTATTTGAATTGATAAGATTATATAAAATAGACTTGAATGATTTTACGTATTTCCTTAAACTTAATTTAACTTAAAATAGATCACACTAATAATTTTTATTATAATCTTTTAGTAATCTTCCTGTTTAATCTAAATTATGTTAAATATCAGATTTAGTTTCATATACTTAATTCAACTAATTTAAATCTACGAAACACTTTCTTCATCTTTTTACGTGAATGCAGTGATCACTAAATCAAGTAAACAAGTAAGTTACCCGTTACAACTTTAATTTATTATATATAATTACATATCAATAACAAAATAAGTTTATGAAATTAACCGTAGAATGAGCCTTGGAACATAAATGTTCCATAAGAAATTTGTTTTACTCTTTGTTTTTTTGTCAGTGAAGATTTTATTTCAATATTTAACGACTTTGTAAATACGTCGTGAGTAATTGGCTTTTTGCATTATTTAGACAAATTTATTGCAAAGTTTTGTTGTAATTTCAAAACTTCATAATTCGATCCTATGGTACAAAAATGTTCCATATGAAAATACATATGGGACGCTCGCCCTCTGTGGCAGAGAGCTTGGAATTGGTACTACCGTTATAATTGTTTTTACTTTATTTCTAATTCAGTCAGCCTTAGCGCGAATTCATAAGAGTTGAATGCAAGCAAATACAAATCAAATACATAAAAACAAAAAAGCCTTCTGTTTTTGCAAAATCATTATTTGATATAAAAAATGTATGCATAATAACTGTTGTGAGTTTACTCAGGTTGGATATTTAGTTTATGTAAAGTTCTGTTGATTCACCACGTGTTCGCTAAGCAATAAAGTAGTTTTGGTTTTTACTGCATTTCATTCGAAAATCCACAATAATGAGTACAGTACCTAGATATTTGACTGGTGAAGAAATCGAAAATATCCTTGAGGCAAGTGATAATGAGGAATTATCAGGCAGCGATTTCGAACCTGATGAGAGTACAGAGTCTTCAATTCAAAGTGAGAGTGAAAGTGAAAATATTCCAAATGTAGAAATTGAAGACGCACTCTACGTGTCCAAAGACAATACTGTTTGGAGCTCAATTCCTTTCTCAAGTGGTCGCTTGCGTGCATCCAATGTGATTGAAATGCGTCCCGGTAAGAATAATTTTCTCTTATTTTCTGAAGTCTCCGTCTACATTTGAATACATATTTACATAGGTATTACTAGATATGCGCTGAATCGAGTGACAGATATAAAAGATGCCTTTTTGCTATATTTTCCGCCCCAAGTCGAAAAAATTATAATCGAGAATTCTAATAAATATAGAAAGCATTTAGATGGAAATAACAATGTTGAACTTGATACAGATTTGTTGCATGCCTACTTTGGAGTGTTGATACTAGCTGGCGTTTATAAGTATGATTTCTCATTATATATTATAAACTATTTTCGTGAAATTATTCCAAATTCACGGCTAGAATGAAAATTTGCAAGACTTATTTGATGCTGACTATGGACGTCCAATATTCCGCTCTATTGTCGAAGAAGACGTTTCTAAATGTGCACAAAACTCTTCGCTTTGATGACATAATTAGTCGTCGCCAACAACGCAATGACGACAAATTTGCACCGATAAGGAACCTATGGGAACGTTGGGCGGAACTTCTTCCAATGTACTACAATCCGCATACTTGTGTCACAGTAGACGAGCAATTGCTTAGCTTCCATGGAAGATGCAAATTTCGGCAATATATGCCTGCTAAGCCCGAGAAATATGGCATCAAATTTTGGCTTATTGTCTCAGCTGAAACATGCTATGTGTGGCGAATTCAACCGTATTTGGGAAAAGGAATAAGTGGAATCCCAGAAAAAAATCAAGGAGAACGAGTGGTTCTCGACTTGACGGAAGGTCTAAAAGACCATAATGTCACAATGGACAACTTTTTTCGTCTCAGAGTCTAGCGCAAAAGCTTTTGGAAAGAAACATTACAATGGTAGGAACTTTACGCAAAAATAAGCGAAGTATTCCGCCGAAGCTGCTACTATGCAAAAATCTTCCTCTCTGCCAATCCACATTCGCTTTCACACAAGATACAACACTTGTGTCTTACATAAGTCGTAAAAATAAATGCACTGTTGTAATGAGTACCATGCATAACAAACCTGTTATCGGTAGTGATAAAAAAAGTTTGCCGGAGATAATTTCATTTTACAATTCTACAAAAGGTGGCGTAGACACGGTAGATAAAATGCTAAGTTGTTACAGCTGCAAGCGTAAAACGAATCGGTGGCCCATGGCAGTTTTTTCAAACATAATAGATATTTCTGCTTTGAATGCTTATATAGTATTCAATGAAGTATGTCCAGACTGGCAGCCGAAGCAAAAATACACCAAACGAAAAAATTTTTTGCATGAACTGGGTATTACATTAGCCCATGCTTATATGAAAAAGCGAACCCATGCACCAAGAAATAGTTCCTCATTATCCCTTCTTCAATCTATCACAAGAAACAATGAAGATATAATTGGAGATGAGATTCCCGAGACATCATCAACGAGAATCAGAAACTCGCAAAAGGGAGCTGTCAAACGAGGCCGTTGTTACGACTGTTACCATTCTGGTGGAAATAAGGATAAAAGAACTACTCTGTTTTGTTGTTTTTGTAATAAGGCTATATGTAAAGATACACATGCTGATAATATTTGTACATCATGCCTTCCAACCAAAAAAGTTAATAAATGAAGTTCGAAATAAGTAATAGTACGAGTAAATTTTTAATTTTTTTTATGAATTTGTGTAGGTAAATATGCGGATTTGTTTGTCTATATTTATAAAATAATGGATTGCAATCCGTTCAATTAGAGAAAGATAACACTAAAATATTTTTTGTTTATACTTAAAACTAAAATGTAATAGCTTGTCTTAAAATTTACATATGGAACAAAAATGTTCCAAAGGGTATAATTCCTATTTTTTTTAGGGGCAATCTACGGTTAAATCACATTTCACACAATTATATACTTATTATATATTGGCAATAACATATTTTAATTAAAATGTTAATAATGTTTTAAAATGAAAATTTAAATCAAGTTTAATTTATTGACGAAACATAACAATGACAGGTAAAGCTTCAAAAACAATTTTTTTTTATTCAAAGACCATCCGAGTATTACTTTAACCTCTATTATTATTTTTATTTCTGCTATTTTTTTTATTAAAATGAGTGTAACGGCCAACGAAGAACCACCCTATTTCCCTGAGCAAGGTCGAGCAAAGTGCAGTGTTGTTGGAATAAATTTCTTCTTCAATATGCTTTGATTGTCGACCTTGTTTTCTACATTCATTGGCCTTTGAAGTTGAAGTTTCGAAAAATGTTTCCTTTGACAACCATTCATGGTGACAATCGTACATCCTTTACTTGCTGTAAGAGAATTCAACGTACCGTTTTTCCAATGTTTTCTAAAATGTGTAACTTTTTGTTTATATAGTTCAATTTCTTCTATATTGCATTGTTAAAAAATTTATGGTTTAGTATGTGCAATCCCACATCATGTGCATTTTTCTGGAAGAAAATATTACCTAGATCTCTATAAGTGTATTAGCCATTTATTAAATTGTAATGAATCACAATTATTGAACATTTTACTTTAAATACTCTTTCTCGCAAATAAAAAATATATACAGGTAGATAGGCAACATCACAACCAAAAAACACATGTTATATTTTTTTTAACCATGAACTGAAAAAGCCTGATTTATTGTTAAATTTTTAAAATAAAAACCAATAGGTATATATAATCAATATACATATACATCAAAAAATACATTCTAAAGTTGGTGCGTTTTTTTTTGTAAATGGCGCGTTTTTTCGCCATTTTGGTGCGTTTTGAAATTTCAAAGTTGACAACATTGCAACTTTCAAAAGTTAAATAATTAGTAGTTTTGAATTTTTTGAAAGTTATACATTTTTTTAATTTTTATAAAAACATTAGTTTTTATTTTTTATTTTGCGAAGAACTAGACTGCTACTGATATTTTTAGCTTACCGTATTAAGATGATGTAAATTAAATTTTGTTAGATAGCGATCGTGTGTTACTGGTCGACGTCGGGCAAACTATATTCCAATTATGTTAAATTATAATGTCTTACGCTTACATTGCCTATTATGTATATTTTTTACACATTTGCTTTTACAGACAACTTTCAAAAGTTGAGTTATTAGTAGATTTACATGTTTTGAAAGTTATAAATTTTTTTTATATTTTTATAAAAACATTAGTTTTTCATTTTTATTTTACGAAGAACTAGAATGCTAGTGGCATTTTTAGCTTACCGTATTAAGATGATGTAAATTAAATTTTGATAGATAGCGATCGTGTGTTACTGGTCGACGTCGGGCAAACTATATTCCAATTATGTTAAATTATAATGTCTTACGCTCCATATTATCCGAATAAAATTCAACATTTTAACAGAGATTTTTATTAACTATAGGCCATATAGTGTTCTAAGCACCCCATTTACATACATGAGCTATAATTTCTCATTCACAATAGGTGCCAAAATCTTCGGACATGGCTATAAAAGTAGTCTATTCGTCGTTGAGCTCTGCCGGTTTGATAACTCGCCAACACAAGGAACTATCGATAGTAATATAAGAAATCTTCAAACTAAATTAACTGAAATTAGGAATTTGGAAAAAAAGACTAGTTGCATAATGAATGATTTTATATGTTATGAGAAATCCAGGAAGATGAGAAAAAATATATTCTGTATTATGGAGTGCTTTCAATTTCTTCAACATCTACGATAAGTATATTTCTAAGTCAGGTTTTTACCAAACTAAAGAGGAAAATTGCTTCCGTACAAGCATTTAAATAAAATTATTTTTAGGAAAGATTTTGTTAGAAGATCTATTTAAACTTATTATGACCTCACATACTTGTTAATTTTTAATAAATACATATATTTTTTTTTGAATTATTTTAAGACTTATTAGAAGTTTTTTTGTTTTACTAATAAACTTAAATTAATAAATAAATTATGCAATTTTATTTTATTTTATTTATTTTATGTTATTTATTTATCTAAAGCTTTATTAATCTGTTTGTCGGTTTATATACTGAAATTAAGTGATTATTAACCGATTAAGCAAAATCCACGATTAAATAATCGATCGATTAACCGATTAAAACAAAACCTTAGTGATATGGAAAGACCTCTGATCTTCATATTTATGTACATGTGTATGGTTGTATACACATATTTACACACATACTAACTTTGGAAAGAATTTCATAATTTTTTTTTTTTATTATATTTATTATATTTTTTCTTTGTTTATGTGTACGGTGTTGATTACTTATTTTGCTTGTTTTTATTATGAACGAGTTAAGTGAATTTTTCTAATTTACTTATACTGATTAAAACATTGGAAAAAATTACTTAAAACAATACTGCGAAAGGGTTAAGAAATATTTATTACTTACTATTAACTATTTCTTTTTTATTCACTCTCTTAGAATTGCTTACAAATTATTTAGAAAATTTTGTTTTTTTTGCTAGATATTAAAAAATGAAGCGTCAACCAATATTTATGTAATGAAAGCGGAGGCGATAGATTTGCTAACCGTCGCGAATTGGCTGCAACCAAAATTTTTAATTTCCTAAAGCTGTCGGATTTCTCAAGCTAGTAGGTTTAGCTTAGAATCTAAATCCAGACTCTAAACTGTAGATGCAGTAAGTTTTCAGCAACAATTGTTAGTTTTATTCCTAACATATTTATTTTTATTAATAGAAATAAATATGTTGCTAGGCTTGTGTCCAACAGCTCTTTTTAAAAGAGTTTGAGGGCGTAAGAATCAAAAGTTGTTTCAAACCAATTTAATTTACATTAACGGGTTTGGCCGGACCTGTTTCCAAGAGAACTAGTTTAAAAAGAGATGTTGGACACAATTTTATATGTTGCTATGTTCTAGGTTGAAATAATGAGCTACAGAACAAAATCAATTTAGGTATTTGACTCCTTTTTATTCCTCTTTCTCCTCCGTCAACAAACAACGTGGGAAGAGAATAGTACTTGTACTCAGTATTGTTAAGTGTCTAGAAGACGCTAATACTATGTTTACACGGACAGCAATTATCGAGGTTCCCTCTCTCTCTCAAAGTTCGCAGTCGAAACTTGATTGAATCAACATGGTTCGCCATACAAATTTTTGAGAGCGAACTATCTTGCTTCATTTTGAACCATTCAAAAATTGCTAGCGATGAATAGTTTCGATAAAAGATTATCGCTTATTTATACATGTTCAGTTTCAGTGGTTAATTAAGGCTCTTATTAAATTACATTGAAAATACGGCAACACTAAAAATTTCCAAATATTATAGAAAGTTTTCCAAAGAACCAAAACAAAAAAGTTAGGTTACCAACATGTAGAACGTTAAAATTGCATAATAACACGTTTTATAATACCAAACGAATATCATGATGCATTTTTTATTTATTTATTCCATAATCTGAATCCAAGTATTATCTTGTATACCATTTATGAAATTTAAACGAAATTCTTTTTAATACGACCACATGTTGTTTTCAACACGACCACGACCATATTTTAATATAACTCATGAAAATCAAGCAAAAAATTTGTTTAGCTATTCCAATGATGATTAGGGAAAGATATAAGAAAACATTGCAAGGCGGCTAGAAGCGGTTTCAATATCAAGATTGGTTTGGACTTTCTGTATGTAAAGAACCTTCACTAAAGTTGAGAAAACGTTAAAGTTTTATAGTCTGAAACCGAAAAAGCTATTGCTTATGAATAGGGAAAGTATTTGCATGCATTTAAAATCGCGTTTTATGTACATAAAATATACGTTAAAAATAAAAAAATATGTAGTTAAAAAACAAAATATACATTTATAAAACTCTCTTTTAAAATTAAAATTTTAAAAATTCAGTTTTATTGCATTTTAACAAACATTTGGTCATTAAAACATAAAAAGCTCAGATTCAATGCTTTCTTAGCAAATATTTTGCCAATTTGGAATTAAAATTTAAGAAATTTATTATTCGACATATTGTCATAATTATATTTTAATTTGAAATTTATTTGCTGGTGGTTCAGCTTGGTCTATATACGCATTTCATTGTTGCTGAAACAAATCATCAGTAGACTTCAACCACACATTTTGAACAGTCACAAAGCTTTTTACTTTATGCACAGACTTTCAAAAACTATATGAGAATTCATAAAATAATAATATTTTTGAAAATCACAAAGAAAAAATAAGCTTTTATTAGGTATTTGGTCAGTGGTATTAGCTATCTGGTGTCTTTTATCAGGTATCTGGTGTATGTTATTAGGTATCTGGTGTCTGGTATTAGGTATCTGGTGTCTGATATTAGTTATCTGGTGTCTGTTATTAGTTATCTGGTGTACGTTATTAGGTATCTGGTATTAGGTATCTGGTGTCTGTTATTAGGAATCTGGTGTCTGGTATTAGGTATCTGGAGTCTGTTATTATTTATCTGGTGTACGTTATTAGGTATCTGGTAATAGGTATCTGGTGTCTGGTATTATATATCTGGTGTCTGGTATTAGTTATATGGTGTGTGGTATTTGGTATCTGGTGTCTGGTATTAGGTATCTGGTGTCTGTAATTAGGAATCTGGTGTCTGGTATTAGGTATCTGGGTCTGTTATTAATTATCTGGTGTACGTTATTAGGTATCTAGGAATAGGTATCTGTTGTCTGGTATTAGATATCTGGTGTCTGGTATTAGTTATCTGGTGTGTCGTATTAGGTATCTGGTTTCTTTTATTAGGTATCTGGTATATGTTATCAGGTATCTGGTGTATCTTATTAGGTATCTGGTGTCTGGTATTAGGTATCTGGTATTAGTTATCTGGTGCCTGTTATTAGGTATCTGGTGTACGTTATTAGGTATCTGATATTAGATATCTGGTGTCTGTTATTAGGAATCTGGTGTCTGTTATTAGGTATCTGGTCACTGGTATTAGCCATCTGGTGTCTTTTATCAGGTATGTGGTGTATGTTATTAGGTATCTAGTGTCTGGTATTAGGTACTTGGTGTCTGTTATTAGGTATCTCGTGTCTGGTTTTTGTATCTGGTGTCTGGTATTAGGTATCTGGTGTCTGTTATTAGGAATCTGGTGTCTGGTATTAGGTATCTGGTGTCTGTTATTAGTAATCTGGTGTACGTTATTAGGTATCTGGTGTCTGGTATTAGATATCTCGTGTCTGGTATTGGTTATTAGGAATCTGGTATTAGGTATCTGGGTTCTGGTATTAGGTACCTGGTGTCTGGTTTTAGGTATCTGGTGTCTGTTATTAGGAATCTGGTGTCTGTTATTAGGATCTGGTGTCTGTTAATAAGTATTTGGTCACTGGTATTAGTTATCTGGTGTCTTTTATCAGGTATCTGGTGTATGTTATGAGGTATCTGGTGTCTGGTATTTGGTATCTGGTGTCTGATATTAGTTATCTGGTGTCTGTTATTAGATATCTGTTGTACGTTATTAGGTATCTGGTATTAGGTGTCTGGTGTCTGTTGTTAGGAATCTGGTGTCTGGTATTATATATATGGTGTCTGGTATTAGTTATCTGGTGTGTGGTATTAAGTATCTGGTGTCTGGTATTAGGTATCTGGTGTCTGTTATTAGGTATTTGGTCAGTGGTATTAGCTATCTGGTGTCTTTTGTCAGGTATCTGTTGTCTGGTATTAGATATCTGGTGTCTGGTATTAGATATCTGGTGTCTGGTATGAGTTATCTGGTGTCTGTTATTAGTTATCTGGTGTCTGGAATTAGGTATCTGGTATTAGATTTATTAATTGATACTGCCGAGAACCGTAACGTTTATTATAAGTTTATTTATTATAAAATTTAAAAATTAGATGACAAATTTATAAAAAACATTTTAAATGAAATTCGAAGCCTATTATATTTATATTTTATACAGTAAGAAATAATATAGTGTATAAAATAATAAGTGAATGTTCATACTCCAACACTCCTCCTCATTCACTTTAAATTACATTTGTCGCATAAATACTTATGTTTGTTGAGTGGTAAAGGCTTCGTTAAAATATCCGCTATCATTTCTTCTGTTGGACAGTAGCATGAAGTTATGATACCTTTTCTAACTAAATCTTTCGTCATTTTATATTTTGTATCCATATGTTTAGTTTTAAAAGAAAATTTATCCTCTTTTAAAAGGCGTAAGCAGCTTTGGTTATCATTGAATATTATTGTTGGTTTATCTGCTGATTGATGAAAATCTTCCAGAAGTTGTTTTATCCATTTAGCTTCTTTAGCTGCTTCTGATAATGAAATATATTCTGCCTCACATGTTGATGTAGCAACATCAACATTGACAGGACCAGGAAATTGTTCCACCATTGTAGAAAAATATTCTTCCACTATTTGACTTTCTTTCAATTCTTTCTTCTGCCCAGTTGGCATCAGCATATCCAACTAATTCTTGTTTCTCTTTTTTATTAGTTTAGTAGTAGTAGTTTAATGTTTGCTGTGGTTTTAAGATATTTCAAAACACGTTTGCGTTGCTCCCAATCTTCGTTCGTGGGATTTGATTCTTTCTGAGCTAAAATGCTTATTGGTGCTGCGACATCAGGTCTGGTATTTACTGACACATATAATAAACGGCCAATAAGTTTTCGATATTTGTTATTATTTTCGAGAGGAACAGTTTCTCCTCCTTTCCCGTAACTCAGATCCATAGGAGTTTTAGTAGGCTTTGCATCTTGGAGTCCAAATTCTCTTGCAGTTTTATTTATATATGCAGATTGACAAAGTTGAAAATTATAATTCTCATCTTTTAATATTTCAATACCTAAGGCCGAGGCCACGTTCTAAGCGTCTAAGCGGTAAGCGGCTGAGCGGTGAGCGGAAAAAAATTAAAACATATGGAATACTACTGAAGCGGCCACGTTATGAGCGAAATTTCTGAGCGGCTAAGCGGAATTTCTGAGCGGCTAAGCGGCGCCGCTCAGGAATAGAATGTGTTCTAATTTTTAGTTGATTTCTGAGCGGCAAAGTATAAACATGGCAAAATTGAATGCGGAGCTTATAATTTCATCTCTACAAAGTCGACCGCTATTATGGCAAGATAGGTTACCAAATTTTAAAAATAAAAATATTACTGATAAATTATGGAGTGAAGTTGGTGAAATTTGTGGTTGCACAGGTAAGATTTTATTTAATTTATGTACATACATATATATTTATTTAATACATTTCATTTATTGTCTAAAATCCCAAAAATACTGTGTTAATTCATTTCTAATATTCAACGCTCTACTGCTGCTTCTGTTGTAACGGGATTGTTCATCCGTATTTATTTCTGTTGACTCATTGTTTAACGTTGCAGTTACTTGTACATAATCAAGATCACTGTCCCCATCACATTCTCGTACAAAATTGTGCAATATACATGCACATTTTATAAGATTAATTGCAGTTTTTGGTTTTGTTTCAATGCTACCAAAACAGTTTGGAAACCTCCAACGCCTGTAATATTCGCTTATCACTTTTTTAAGGTGCTCTTCTGTTGGTATAGACATGTATTCCTGAACAAGTTCTTCCCATATGATAATGCATGTCTCTGAAATGATATTGTTGACGGTGCTTCTACCCATTCGAAAAGCAAACGCTAAATCTCGGAAGGAATGTCCTGTAGCTAAAAACCTGCAAATATACATGTACACAATTCAAAGCAAATAAATAAAAAATTAACTTACCTCAAAGTTAAAACAAGCCTTTGCTCTACAGAAATTGCTTGTCCATGTTTTTTCAATCTGGTGTTAACTTTTTGCAACAGCAAATCAAAGGATTTCACCGACATACGGCAGTATTGCCAAAATCTGTCTGGAAATTTGCGCAGATTTGTATATAAATGGTTAAATTCGCCGTAATGTCGCCTTACTTGATTTATAGGATGAATGCCAAATCTTCTTTTTTTTCTTAAACGCATTAAATTCTTGTAAATATGAATACGATTTTCGCGTAAAAACATTAAACAAACCTCTCTTGACAAGGGCATTTTAACAATTAACTGCACTAACCGCTCAGAAATGACGCTCATTGCGTGGCCACTTGCCGCTCAAATTTGCCGCTCAGACGCTTACCGCTCAACCGCTTACCGCTTAGACGCTTAGAACGTGGCCTCGGCCTAAGTAGTGTTTTAAGTTTCCCAAATCTTTTAAAACAAATTTACTAGATAGTTTATCAATAACGAAATCTGTTTGCTCTTGAGTATAGCAAGCTAATATAAGATCATCAACATAAACTATTATATAACATTCTTTCCCAAAAAACTGAGCATAATACAAGCATGGATCATTCAGACTTTGCCCAAAACCACCGCTCAAAATGATTTCGTGTAAGGTAATGTTCCAAGATCTTGCCTTCACTCTTCTTTAACAAGCATACTAGATTTTCGTTTCCTTGTTGGAATCCTTGAGGTTGTTTCATAAAAATTGTTTCAGACAATTTACCATTTAAAAATGCTGTTTTAGCATCAATGTGGTTAAGAACAAAAACCTCATCATAATCAATTCCATACTTCTGTGAAAACCCTTGAGCCACAAGGCGAGCTTTAAAACGGCATATATCACCATCAACATTTCTCTTTATTTTGTAAACCCATTTACTGCCAACAGCATTTGACTTCTCAGGCAATAAAACAAGCTCCCAAGTTTTATTATTTTCCATTGATTCCATCTCTTCCTGCATAGCCGCAAGCCAATGCTCCCTTTCATCACTCTTGATAGCTTCTTGATAAGTTGTTGGCTCCTTAACCTCTTTCGTTGACCAAATTTCATCTATATATCTTCTTGCTTCTTTTCCTTTATTTAATCTACTGGAAATCCTAGTAGCTACCTGAGTATTTGAAATCTCTTGTTCTTCAGTATCATAATCATCAGCAGTTACTGAAATGTTTTTATTGATTGCTATATTTTTTTCAGTTTCACTGTTATTCTCCTCCTCAATCAATAACGGTGTGAAATTATGATTATTGCGTGTATCAAAACTTAAGGATACTTCTTTATCAATAGAATTGCATGTAACTTCTGTAAATCGAACATCACGGCTTATAACAAGTTTTTTAGTGCTACTGTTGTAACAACGATAAGCTTTTGAACTGTTATCATAACACAGAAATATCATTTCCTGTGACGTATTATCTAGTTTACGTCTTCTTTCAGAAGGAATATGCACAAAACATTTAGATCCAAAAATATGGAAATTTTTTAATCTCGGTTTTGATCGGTACCATAGTTCATACGGTGTTGTGTTTACAACCTTTGAAAAAATCCTATTTTGAATGTAATTTGCAGTTGATATAGCCTCACCCCAAATTGTATGCGGTAAATTAGCATCAATTAGCATACACCTTGCCATCTCAACCAAGGTTCTATTTTTTCTTTCTGCCTTCCCATTCTGCTGTGGACTATATGGAGCGGTTAATTGAACTTCAATTCCTTCAGACTTTAGAGACTTTGTCAAATTCTTTGACATATATTCTCCACCTCTATCAGACCGAAAAACTTTAGGAATACGACCAAAATTCGTCCGACAAAACGAGATAAACTCTTTTATAATATCCTCAACTTCAGAATTTCTTGATATTAAATGTATTGTTGTGAAACCAGAGTAATCATCTATAAAACTTATGATATATTTCTTCCCCGATGGAGTAACGGTCTGCATTGGTCCACATATATCTGTATGAATTAACTGCAATGGCTCTGTTGATTTAGTAAAGGACTGTTTTGGGAATGGAGTTCTAGTTAATTTCCCCTTAGAACAACTTTCGCAAATTTCTTTTATGTTACATTCAACAATTTTAAAATCGTTTACTAATTTGTCTGAAATCATTTTACGTATTGCTGTTGGGTCGCGATGCCCTAATTTACGATGCCACTGATGAATGCAATTTTCATTATGTTGCATTATGACGTTTATTGTTACATTCAACAATTTTAAAATCGTTTATTAATTTGTCTGAAATCATTTTACGTATTGCTGTTGGGTCGCGATGCCCTAATTTACGATGCCACTGATGAATGCAATTTTCATTATGTTGCATTATGACGTTTACATTTTAACACTGGCGTAAAATGTACATCTCTCCATCAATATCAGCAACTCCAACGTTTTTAGTTTTGAAATTTATAAAGCAAAGATTTCTTTTAAACGATACATCAAAACCAACCTTCGTTAACTGCCTCACTGATATAATATTCCCCACTAAACTAGGTGCATATAAAACTTCTTTTGCCAAAAATGAATTTTTGTTTCCTTCTGTGTCATAAAATGCAAATTCACCAGACCAGATGCCCTCAATTGTTACCATTTCTCCATTTGCTAATTCAATAGAACTCTTATATGATTTATCCAATTTTTGAAAAAATTTGGAATCGTTAACCGCATGTCGCGTAGCACCTGAATCTACTAACCAGCAAAATTTCTTATTTTTACCAAATTTAAAAAGAAAGTCTTCAGATTTTAGTTTTTCTTCAGCAGAATTGATTTTGTTAAAATTCTTATTAATTGGTTGCTTTTGTTTCCAATTTTTATATTTGCCACAATTTTTCTTTAGGTGGCCAGGTTTTTTACAAAAATAACAAATAGCATTACTCTTACCAATCATTTTTAAGACAGCATCATTATTTCCATTATTACCAGCATGTAATCTTCTTTCATACTCCGCAATTACCTTCTGTTGAACCAAAGCAAATGTAAGTTCATCTTCCTTTCGAGACTCTAAAGAAGTAGTTAAGGTGTCATAACTCTCTGGCAAGCTACTTAATAACATCGCGGCACTCCACTTGTCTGACAAGGCTTCTTCACCAACATCACATAACTTCGAAAACAGATCGTTCATTGCTGAAATATGTGCAACTGCATCACCACCTTCTTCAAGCTTTAGAGTGCATATTGACCTCATTAAATGAACTTTATTACTCAAAGTATTCTTTTCATGGTACTCTTTCAATGCCTTCCAGGTATCTGCAGCAGTTTTTGAATTTCGAATGTGGCATAATTGATCATCCATCACTAGCAAACCAATAGTTCCTGTAGCTTCATCATCTTTATTGTCCAAGTCATTTAAGATTGGCTGATTTGTTACAACATTGTTGACTGTAACTACTTCTGGACGTTTACCCTCAATCACTTGCTTCCAAAGATTATTCTTCCGCAGCAAAAGTTCCATTTTAAATTTCCAATTTGCATAATTTTCATTATTTAGTTTTGCAAACTTCTGCTTTGTGTCCGCCATGTTTTCCTTAGTATCTTAGCAATATTCTCTTTCTCCTTTAGTTTTTCTGATTGATATTTAGCAAAGGCCCATAACCTATTAGATTTATTAATTGATACTGCCGAGAACCGTAACGTTTATTATAAGTTTATTTATTATAAAATTTAAAAATTAGATGACAAATTTATAAAACATTTTAAATGAAATTCGAAGCCTATTATATTTATATTTTATACAGTAAGAAATAATATAGTGTATAAAATAATAAGTGAATGTTCATACTCCAACATCTGGTGTCTGGGTATTATGTATCTGATGTCTGTTAGTACATAGGTAATGGTGGCCTGAGTCCTGTTTTGGGAATTAAAAACCGGGAAAACAGGACTCAGACCCCCATTAATACAAAAGTGATAGCAACCCTGTTCCGAATGTGGGGGATTTTGGGGATTTTCATGCTGAGATTTTGTGTGTGTGTGTGACTTTGATTCTATGTATGTATGTATGTACTTGTGTGTACAGCTTTTGTTGTTATTGTAGAGAAACGGTGTGCTTACAGTAGATGGATGTATGGATATGTTGGTGTTTGTATGTGTGTATGTATGTGTGTGTGTGTTTATGTATTTAATTATGTATGTGTGTGTTTATGTATTTAATTGTGTGTCTGCCGGTGTCGGATACTTTTGTTGTAGTGGTAGACAAACATTATACCCATGTAGGAAATACCGATTTTGAAAATGTACTGACTCGCTTTTCACTTGCAACCAGTACTACTCTATATTTATCACCCATACAATACTTTGTGCTTTAGACATATAGCATATGCTTGTTATTGAAAACCTACTAGTAATACTGAAACAATTGACAAGGTAGTGACTACGTAGTTCTTATAGGATGTGGAGTCATACCAACCAGGCAGTTAGTTACTGATACATTTCTATAATTTACGTACGTAAAAATGAATTTATGTATATTGGCAAAATGATAGAAAATAACTTATTATACTACAATTGCCTCTAGAATTTTAGTGTTGCTACAAAGACACTTGTCAGTAGCAACACTAACACTACCCTTCTGAGTCTGACTGTAGGGTAGTGACAAGGGATTTGTGTAATTGTGTGTATGTAGTGATTGTTATTTGATAGACTTTGGTTTGCTGTTTAAGTTACCGCATTTATGTTAGCGATTTCTAGGGAAATAATAATCTATTTTTTCTACTATAAAAAATAGTGATTCCTAAATAGAGTTTTAAAACAAGCCATTTCAAATGGCCTTATCTTAAAACAAATCCATAGAATACTCAGATTGGCTTAAAAAATATATTGACTATATTGAAACACATTACATGGGACAAATGCTAAAAACAATTTTGAAAAAGATTTCTTCAAACTTTTGAACAACGCTGTTTATGGGAAGACAATGGAAAACATTGAAAAACGTAGGGACATGAATTGCTTCATCTTGGGAAACAACAAACAGGAATCATTTATGTCTCAGAGCATTAATTTCGAAACCAAATTTTATGCAGTTGACAAAATTTTCTGATGATATGTATGCGGTAGAGTTAGAAATAATGGAACCACTATATGATAAACCCATACATGTTGGCTTTACAGTACTGGAGTTATCCAAGTGGAGAATGTATGACTTCCATTATGGCTTCATGAAGCCTAAATTTGGAGAAAACAACTATACCATATATCAACTATATGGATACTGACTCGCTTATTTATTCAATTAAAACTGATGATTTTTACGATCACATCCGTAATGATATTATTTTGAATTTTGATACGTCAGAATATCCTATAGATAATCAATTTCGTTTGCCGCTACTCAATAAGAAGGTTTTAGGTATGATGAAAGATGAAAACAGTGGGGATATAATGACAGAGTTTGTTGGTTTAAGAGGAAAAATGTATTCTCTGTCGACTCTTCGCTCGGAAGCGGTTAAAAAATCTAAAGGGGTCAAAAAGTCTGTAATTAAAAAGTTTTCGATTAATAATTACAAAAGTTGCTTATTTGAATCCAAAATTATCTCAGATGAAATGTTTTTGTTTAGGTCTAAAACACATCAACTATATACTCAAAAACTAAATAAAATACCTCTTAGCTTTTCTGATGATAAAAGAAATATAATGAAAGATAACATAAAAACGCGTGCATGGGGGCATTACATAGACCGAAATAATGAAACAATGGATATAGAATGGAATGCTTCCTACTAAATTGCATGTAAGATGAAAACAAGAATTTAATTTTGTACTAATTATAGTTATTTAATTATTTATTAATTTATTTATTATTTACTTATTTGTATGTTAATTTATTTATGTATTTATTTCTGTATTTATTTATTAATTTATTTATTGGTTTATGAATGTATATCTATTAATTTTAGTATTATTCACACAAAATCATGTTAAAATTGAATGGTCTAAAACTTTTATCTTTTTGCTTATACCTAAATTATTTTTAAATAAGAATCAAGTATTCGATTAATGATCTTTTTTTTCTCTCGTTCTTTTTATATCATATTTTTTTAAAAAGTTAAAGTTGTATTAGTACTAAGATTTTTAAGAAAAAATTTTAAATAAAATATGGAAAAAAGAATTAAATATGTGAATGGTTTTTATTTCTTTATTGGCTTTACTTCGTTGGATTATACATTTTTTTTTCCTTATGTGCTAATTTCTGTTCTTATATTGCATTAACATGCAAAATCATGTTTTCTTTGAAAGGTTCTATACAAGAGGAATTGAATTTCACAATATTATGAAATTCCATTAAATTTCATCAGATATTTTCTTATCCACACTAACTGATTTAACACCTATTTCAGCTATCAGATCAGCTTTTCAGGACCTGGCCTGGTTTTCAGATCAGCTGTTCAGGACCTGATCTGGTTTTCAGATCAGCTTTTCAGGACCTGGTCTGGTTTTCAGATCAGCTGGTCTGGTTTTCATATCAGTTTATCAAATATCAAATCAGCTTATCAGGTAGCTGGTCTGGTTTTCAGATCAGACTATCTGATTCAGATTGAATTATCAGTTTACAAGTAGCTAGCCATTTATAAAATTTATATGAATGAAGTTTCAGGTCAGATGAATTAACTAAAGTGAATCTTTTATGAGCAGTAATTTGTTTATGAAAATATATAAAAACTGAAGAACCTTATTTATCCTTAAAACACTCTCTACAAACTTCTTAAAACTTTTAAAAATTCATATTACATACAACATGATGCCTATAAACGTCCTTAATTTATTTTTTTCTCATCTTGCATGTTTATAATGCAAATGTAATTATAATGTTTATTATAATTACATTTGCATTGTCTCTTATTAAATGCTTACAACCATATTCATAAAAATATTAAACAGCATTTCGAATTTTGTTTAAGCAAAATTCACTAAAATTGTATTCATAATAGAAATTTAGCTTAAAAAAATCTTTTAAACCTTGACCATGGTATAATTTTGCTTCATGTTTATTTGTATATTTAACTTTGCCTGTATGTATGTCCATATGTATGCATGCATGTATTAGGAATAATGCTACAAGTTTGGTACAAGTAGAATGATGACTCATTCTACTTGTGCCCCATATAAAAAATATACACGTACATATATGTATGTATATTATTCTGCTTTTCAGATGCAACATCATCAAATATCATAATTAAAATGCTTTAAGCTTTACTATAATATCTCATTCTTTTAAAAATGAAATTAACTCCTTCAGATATTCATATTTGGCTTGATATGTACATACATACAGGCAAATTTAAATACACAAATAAACATGAAGCAAAATTATACCAAGGTCAACTCAAAATTATTTTAAATATGAGTGCAGTCAACTTTAAAATTAGGTAATTTATATAAGGTTTAAAAGATGTTTTTTAAGCTAAATTTCAATTATGAATACAATTTAAGTGAATTTTGCTTAAACAATATTCGAATCAGATAGTCTGATCTGAAAACCAGACCAGCTACCTGATAAGCTGATTTGATATTTGATAAGCTGATCTGAAACCAGACCAGCTCTTGAAAAGCTGATCTGAAAACCAGACCAGGTCCTGAAAAGCTGATCTGAAAACCAGATCAGGTCCTGAACAGCTGATCTGAAAACCAGACCAGGTCCTGAAAAGCTGATCTGATAGCTGAAAAAGCTGATCTGATAGCTGATACCTGTTCTACTAAAGCAGTTAGTGTGGATAAGAAAATATCTGATGAAATTTAATGGAATTTCATAATATTGTGAAATTCAATTCCTCTTGTATAGAACCTCTCAAAGAAAACATGATTGCGCATGTTTATGCAATATAAAAACAGAAATTAGCACATAAGGAAAAACAAAAAATTTAAGATCCAACGAAATAAGTCGAATAAAGAAATAAAAACCATTCACATATTTAATTCTTTTTTCAATATTTTATTTAAAACTTTTTCTTAAAAATCTTAGTACTAATAAAAATTTAACTCTATGTATATATAAAAAATTATATATAAAAAATTTAACTTTATGTATGTATAGAAAAAAAATATGATAAAAAAGGACGAGAGAAAAAAAAAGATCATTAATCTAATACTTGATTCTTATTTACAAATAATTTAGGTATATGCAAAAAGATAAAAGTTTTAGACCATTCAATTTTAACATGCTTTTGTGTGAATAAAATACTTAAATTAATAGATACATTCATAAACAAATATATATAACCAATAAATAAATACATAAATAAATTAATATACAAATAAGTAAATAATAAATAAATTAATAAATAATGAAATAAGTATAATTGGTACAAAATTAAATTCTTGTTGTCATCTTACATGCAATTTAGTAGGAAGCATTCTATTCTATATCCATTGTTTCATGCACGCGTTTTTATTTTATCTTTCATTATATTTCTTTTATCATCAGAAAAGCTAAGAGCTATTTTATTTAGTTTTTTAGTATATAGTTGATGTGTTTTAAACCTAAACAAAAAAATTTCAGGATAATTTTGGATTCAAATAAGCAACTTTTGTAATCATTAATGGACAACTTTTTGACCCCTTTAGATTTGTTAACAGCTTCGAGCGAAGAGTCGACAGAGAATACATTTTTGCTCTTAAACCAACAAACTCTGTCATTATATCCCCACTGTTTTCATCTTTCATCATACCTAAAACCTTCTTATTGAGTAGCGGCAAACGAAATTGATTATCTATAGGATATTCTGACGTATCAAAATTCAAAATAATATCATTACGGATGTCATCGTAAAAATCATCAGTTTTAATTGAATAAATAATCGAGTCAGTATCCATATAGTTGAGAGAAATGTTCTTTCCCAATTTAGGCTTGATGAAGCCATAATGGAAGTCATACATTCTCCACTTGGATAACTCCAGTACTTTAAAGTCAACATATATGGGTTTATCATATAGTGGTTCCATTATTTCTAACTCTACCGCATACATATCATCAGAAAATTTTGTCAACTGCATAAAATTTGGTTTCGAAATTAATGCTCTGAGACCTAAATGATTCCTGTTTGTTGTTTCCCAAGATGAAGCAATTCTAATGTCCCTACGTTTTGCAATGTTTTCCATTGTCTCTCCATAAACAGCGTTGTTCAAAAGTTTGAAGAAATCTTTTTCAAAATTATTTTTAGCATTTGCCAAGGGGATTGCTTAAGTCTGAGTATTCTATGGATTTGTTTTAAAATGGCTTGTTTTAAAACTCTATAGTGCATTGTGTAATTTGTTTTTGCGTGTAAGTCAGCAACTAATTTTTTGATTTTGGATCCCCCCACTGTCTTATTTTGATGACAAAATGGTAAATCATTATGTAGATCATGCACTGAATCGGGATAAGGTTAAGTTGGTGAAATCAATTGTTGTTCCATTTGTTAGTGTTATTAAGCTTTGTGTGATAACATTACTATAATGTGAATATTTTGGATTTAAATGATTGTTTTCTAATGCGGCTATAAGAGTCCATTTGAAACAATAATTATCATTATTTTTAATGTTGATGCACGCTTTTTTATTTCTGATAAATATTGGTAGTTCTAAATATTTAGATCCTTTTATAGGACAATACTTGTTAACGTTTATTTCAATTTTATTGATACAAACTAGAGACCAACCACTGTCTCTCTTGAAATTCATCCATTTTGATTGCTATTTCTATACTATGATTATCGTACATGTCTGATAGATCTTGTTCTAATTGTACTATTACCATTTTCGTTTGAAAAGATTTCACACTAATTAGTGCACTATCATCATCTTCAATTTCATTAGTTTTTGAGAATTTTATATATTCTGCAAAAACTTCTATATTAAATTTTATATTTTGATGTTCTAATAACATATTTTTTTAAATATTTATAATACTTTCTTTTGCATTCGAAAATAAAATGTTTATTGAAAGCTCATCTACCTTTTTATTTTCGTATACAAAAGTTTTAATACGCTTAGTAAATAAATTTTTAGTTATATTTTTTTTTATGTTCATTAGTTCTCAAATGGTCTCTTGGTCTCAGAACCTTTTCTTATATTTAATTTACAAGTTTCACATCGTATATAGCTACACGATGGAGTTTCTTCAATATTATCAACTTTAACAATTTTTTAATTTTTTAAATTTAGTTTTGTTTTGCTTGATTTTGGGTTAATATGTTTATTATTAAAATGTCTCTTGAAATTAAATTTGGATACGAAAGACGTTCCACAAACTTCACAGATGTACATGGTATAACACCATCGAAGTAATGTACTGAAAGTATTTGAAATTAAAATAAACACAAATTATAGATTTGCTCTTAATATCTACAACATACCTGGACTTAGTGAAGATGTTTATATAAATATTTACATATATAGATCACAATTTCGGTTAAAAGATTACTTTTTAGAATTTAGCTTTTACGTAGTTTTTAATAAAAACAAATACCGTTTCAACTTTTTATATAAATATAATTTTAAAAAGTTTTTAAATTATATATAAATTATAATTTTCTGTTTTAAGAATACTTGTTTAATAGTTTTCAATCACATATCGGTTTTTGAATATTTTTTTTTATTTTTTTTTTGTGTGTAACACGTGTTCTCAGAATTATGTAAATCAATTGTTTCATTAAAACTCATTAACAAATGTTCTTATATACTTTATATTCTTACTAAAATACAAGTTTAATAAAAAGTTGCGGTCAAGTACATAAATAATAATAAAATTAAAAAAAAAAATTAACAAACAAATGCTTAAATTAAAATTGTAACCACATTTATTATTAACATAATAACAGCATTCAGAGCAAATAATTTTTCCTTCTGTTTGTCGTTGGCTTCAATGACATTCAATATTCAATTTACTTCTTTGGTGTATCTTGAGCTAAAATGATAATAATTTTAATTTAATTATTAGATTTAATAATAAATAAATAAATAAAAACTTTTTTACCAAAAATTACCTGTTGTTTCCGCATTTATAGTTAATTCGTAATTTAACTCATCTAGGGTATCATTAAATATACTGGGTAGGTATATATATTGATTTCCTTCCACCAAACAACGAATTTTCTTCATAAAGCGTGTCTTTACACGCTCCATCTTCGTAATTTGGTAATTGTGATTAAAAACCATCTCATTTATAGGGAGAATGGTTTTATTTTGGCATTTTTTAAATATTGTTTTTAAATGCGTTTCCATCTTTAGTGATTTACTTAACTTGAATAACACTTAAAGTAAAACTAGAGGGGGTTTTTATACAAAATTCAGAAATGTAATTTTGTTTCTAAACATGAAAAATGTGGTAGAAATTTTAATGTTGTGGGTTTTAATTTTAAAAAGCTTCCGTTATGGTTTTTCATTTTTATAAAGGTCCTAATTTATCAAATACGTGAGAAATTTTAATGTTGTGGGTTTTAATTTTAAAAAGCTTCCGTTGCGGTTTTTCATTTTTATAAAGTTCCTAATTTATCAAATACGTGAGAAATTTTAAATTTTGTGGGGTTTTATGTTACATATGTACATATGTTTTTATAATTTTAAAAAAGTTTCTGTTTCCAGGTTTATTTAAAATGTGTTTTCTATTTCATCATCATGATCATCATCATCTTCTTCTTCAGTACTGTCATACAAGTTGTTGTAGAATACATATTGCTTCTTCTTTTTAACGATTACAGTATATAATCCCTTCACTTCTTTAACTTTCTTTAAAATGTGTGGAGTTGTGTTTAGATATTCCATCTGATTTTTAGTAATAATCAGAAATCGTTTAGGTAAATAAATGTAATATTCTTTATTTAGAAGACATCTTATTTTGTATCTACTCGATCTATCTCGTTGATTTCATATATAGTATTTTCTTCCATATCCTTTAAAGGTAAGTTGTAATATTAGGATTTTGAAACAATTTTCTTAAAGCTTGCTCTCATTTTTTTTTTTGCTTTCGACTTTTCACCGTAAAACAAAATTTTAAACTGATTCTTTATATTCAATAATTGATAGTATAAGACGTTTTTAGATATTTCAATAACTTCTTATCAATTGCGGTTAAGTATATATATATACATATATATATATATTTTATTTTATATATATATATATATATGTATATATATAAAGATATTCAGTTAAATTAAAAACTTTGATGAATATGTATTGGGGTCAATTTTTAAAAACTGGTGATAAATATTGCACTTGTCATGTACAGTGGAAAACTTTTCAAATAATAAATGCAATAGTTTTGGATATTATGATGCAGGTGTTTCTAACCGCAGAAGGAGGGACTAGAACGCAAATTTTTTCTCTTAATAGAGGACAACAAATGCCAACAAATATTCCAATATTTCAATTTAGTCACAATCAACATATAAAAATTGAGGTTATTGATGGTATGATATCACTAGTTGGAACAGTCTATGAGGGTGGTTTTAAAGATATAAATGTATACTCATACAAACCATCATGTGTTTATAGTGAAATAGATGAAAATGTTTTTAGTTTTTTTTTTTTTAATACATTTATTTATTTATTGTATCTTCAATTATGAACTAACAATAAGTATTCAAATCTTAAATCTAAAATATAAGTATTAGGCCCGACCACTGTCGGACATAAACTTAGTGATTGTTATAAATAATACATAAGTAGTGATAATCAAAAAAAAAAGAGAAAAAAAATATTTTCAAGCAATCCCATCTGGAGTGTTGAGAAAAAGAGCCCTTGTGCCCTTCTTTTTCAAGCGAATGTGGCCAGTAAAATTCAAGATGTTACGAGCAAGCGGATTAGGATGTGACTCGAGTTTTGTTAAATATTTGCCTGCGTATTTTGCTATTTCTTCAATCACTAGTGGCCTATTCAAATCACGATGTATATTTGAGTTTTTTATGTACCATGGAGCCGATGTTATCAAACGTAAAATTTTATTCTGCCTTCGTTGGATTCTCTCGACGTTAGAAGCTGAAGCAGTGCCCCATAACTGAATTCCGTATCACCATATTGGCTTCAAGAGCGACTTGTATAATAAAAGTTTGCAGTCTAGGCTGAGTGTTGAGTTTCTACCAATCAGCCAATATATCTGAGTTAGTTTAAGTTTCATTTGTACTAGCTTTGAGTCAATGTGTTTCCATGTAAGTCGTCGATCAAGGTGTATACCAAGGTATTTTACATGTGAATGCTGAGGAACAACTTGATTGTTGATTCGAATTGGGGAACAAGTATCTCTTCGCAGGGTAAATGTTACCTGAACACACTTTTGCTCTTTTACCTTAATTCTCCATAATTTTAACCATAGTTCCAGTTTTGTTATATGTTCTTGTAGATATCGAGAAGCCTCATGAGGATTTTCGTGCATACTTAGGCAGGCTGTATCGTCGGCAAACGTAGATGTATGGATATTGCTGCTCAAAGGCATATCACAAGTATAAATTAAATACAAAACTGGCCCCAGTATGCTCCCCTGTGGCACACCGGATGATATAGTTTCGGGCACATTAATGAATTCTCCTTCCACAACCATGAACCACCGGAAAGTAATGTAACTTTCTAATAAATTCACCCAATTTATTGGTACTCTATGCGTTTGTTCAATAGTGCTATGCTGACTTCTAAAACCAAACTGATGGTCTGGGATACACCCACTACCAATTAGAATTGGGGACAATTTTGACATGAGCAGTTTTTCGAAAAGTTTTGACATTGATGATAGCAGACTTATTGGCCTGTATGATTCTGCCTTGGTAAGATCTTTGCCCGGCTTTGAAATCATTTTAACTTTGGCAAGCTTCCAGCTGTGGGGATAATACTCTAGTCGTAAAATGGCATTAAAAATTAATAACATGATTCTAATTACAATACGAGGCAATTTTATTAGCATTTGGTTACTAATTCCATCAATACCCGGTGCTTTCTTCGGGTTGAGTTCAGCAATTAGATTTTGTACATCACACATTTTAAATTTTATGGGTCGAGGGGGTAGCGCAACTACACTCGGGAAATCAACAACACCAGTACATATGTTTGAGGTAAATACGTATTTTAAATGCTTTGCAAACAAGTTACCTTTTTCAATATCACTCCTGGCCCAAACTCCGGTAGAAGTGCGCAGAGGTGGTTTAAACTCAACGGGTGTTTTAATTCTTTTCGCAGCGCGCCACAAAGAATAATTAGATGCTGGTGTGACATCGAGATTTTCCAGATAGTTTTTAAGAGATGCAGTTTTTTCATATGTAAGCAGTTCTTGGAGTCTTTTAGTGCACTCTTTTAATCTAATTTTATTTTGGGGTGATCTGTGCTGTTGCCATTCTCTTCTAGCTCTTCTTTTGTTTTGCACATACGAGAAGTTCAACATCTGTAGAATATATTCTGTTAAACCCAGTCTGGGAATGGGAGGAAGTGGCATGTTCAGCTGCCTGCTTAATATTTTCGTTAAGATTAGCAATATTAGATTCAATATCGTCATGAGTTCATAGCTTAATGTTTTCAGTGCATCGCAGCCAATCGCAGCCAATTAACACACTGACCATTTTCACATATGGGTGAGGTAGAGCACTTCTCAGTGGGCTACAGATTGTAACGATCGTGGGAGAGTGATCGGACGATAGATCTAGGGAAGCTTCGACGTGAATTAATTCCCTAGAAATATTTTTCACGACGCCAAAATCTATAATATCCGGAATTTTATGTATGTCAGTAGGCCAGTAAGTGGGCTCCCCACTCGAAATGACGTCCAAGCCCATTTTTGAAATTGTGTTGAACAACGCTCGTCCTCTAGGTGTGATAAGACGCGAACCCCAGAAAGTATGTTTTGCATTATAGTCTCCAGCTGCTACGAAACAAGGGCCAAGAGATTTGTAGAAATCCTCGTATTGATCCTCAGTAATTGCGAATCTAGGAGGGGAGTAAATTGATGATATGACAAAATTTGTGCAAAAATTTTCGATACAAATATTCGTTGCTTGTAGATGTTCTTCACAAATGTTGTCAAGAATATAATGCTTGAGTCTTGACTTTATTAAAATTGCTGATCCCCCGCAAGCTCTTCCTCATGGGTCCTTTGAATCATATAAAATGTAGCCATTAATTTTGAATAGGCTTCTTGAAGTCAAATGAGTCTCAGAAACCACCATTATATCAATATTTTTTTCCGTGAGGAAATTTTTATGTTGGCGAATGCCGTTTGCGTTCCAGAAACTTATCTTTAAAGTGTTCATGGCTTGTTAACTTGAAGCAGTGTAGACTGCATTCGTAGCATTTCTTGCATCATGCTAGTCATATTTGTTGTAAAATTATTTATAGTCAGCACTAGATTCTCAATAGTAGCTTCAAGGCGACTAAAATTCAAGCTTGAGTTTGCATTCGTTGAATTATTTTGAGGCGGAATATTTTGTGTTGGAATATAACTAGTCTTAGCTGCATCGGCATACGATATACGTGAAGTTACAGGTTGGCTCATTTGAGCAAAAGTGGAGGAGTAAGCGTTTGCTGTTTGTGCTGGAGCTAATTTAGGTTTTTGCCCCATAGTCTGTTTAACGAAAGAATATACGGGACATCCTCTGTAGTTAGCAGTGTGATTACCTCCACAATTACTACATTTTTTTCTGCTAGATCTTTAGGCTTAGTACAACCAGCAGTACCGTTCAATTCACCGCAAATAACACAAACTAAAGGTAACTTGCAGTAAGTTTTTGTGTGACCATATTCTTGACAATTGTGGCACTGTACGGGTCCAGAACGCTTGTGTGGTTCTTCAACTGTTATTTTTCGGTATAAGAGATATTTCAAATTATAAATTGGATGAGTCTCGCTTTTTTTCAATTTTATATCGTTTGGCTCAAGTTCGACGCGAAATAGAGGTTGAGGAATCTTTTCCCTATTTATTATGTTAGATACATTTTTTACCTTAAATCCCTGGAGGACGAGTGCATCTTTTATTTCTTCGAGAGCAACGTAGGAATCGATGCCCTTCAATACGATCTGCAGGCCTTTAGTACTTTTAAGCTGATATGTGTAGAAACTTTTTCTACTTTTTTCAAATTCAGTAATCAGTTTGCGAAAATCTTTTTCTTCATAAATTGGAATTTCGGTTTCATCAATGTTACCACGTTTTATTGGAACGATGTGAAATTTATTCTCACCAATGACTGAAATTAAATTTTTTATAAGAGCGTTTGAATTTTTTTCTCTCAAATAGATTGGTGGCGGCTTGGATGTTTTCTTCGTAGATACATCGGGTTCGTTGTTGTCAACTTGTAATATTTGAAAACGATTTTGGCGGTTAATAGAGGATGCGCTGTTATCCCTAGACATTTTTGGAGCAGATGAAATTTTCGAAGACTTTGGGCTTCGTCCGCGCTTTACCACTGTAATATATCTGTCCATTCCCACTTGGACCTTGGGTTTTGGGCTGCTCTTAACTTCAGTAAAAACTTGGTTAAGTGATGACCACGAGCCCGAAGCGCATGATATCGCAGAGTTAAATGTAGAAGTACTAGGCAACGGTAATGTTAACGAATCACTAGTTGGCATTGGACAAAGCGAAGTTGATCGCTGACGAAAAAGTGACCTCGCCGTTAAAAAAAGTCTACTATCAGATTTCTTATTTAATTTGTTATCATTAAGAGCTTCAGAGCTCTCAGTAAGTCTAACATTAGATTTTTTATTTTTATTATTTTCATTAAGAGCTTCAGAACTCACAGTAAAATAGGCATTTCTGCCATTAGAACTCACTTCACAGTTATTTGTTTTTGAGGTACTCATATAGAGTATTCCTCAAGGGCACTTTTGATTGTTTGTTTGTTTTTTTTTTGATTACGGTTTTTTTGTTTTTGTTAATTATGACTATGTAAAAAATATAAACAATGCAAATAAAGCTAACAATAACAATATGTATTCCGAATATTTTTTCGTAAAATTTTTTTTTTGTTTAGTATGAAATAAAAACTCCGCTAAATCGACTGTTTACTATGAATGTACAACGAGAACTAATCAACAATCAAGTTGTTCCTCAGCATTCACATGTAAAATACCTTGGTATACACCTTGAATGACGACTTACATGGAAACACCATATTGACTCAAAGCTAATACAAATGAAACTTAAACTAACTCAGATATATTGGCTGATTGGTAGAAACTCAACACTCAGCCTAGACTGCAAACTTTTATTATACAAGTCGCTCTTGAAGCCAATATGGTGCTACGGAATTCAGTTATGGGGCACTGCTTCAGCTTCTAACGTCGAGAGAATCCAACGAAGGCAAAATAAAATTTTACGTTTGATAACATCGGCTCCATGGTACATAAAAAACTCAAATATACACCGTGATTTGAATATGCCACTAGTGATTGAAGAAATAGCAAAATACGCAGGCAAATATTTAACAAAACTCGAGTCACATCCTAATCCGCTTGCTCGTAACATCTTGAATTTTACTGGCCACATTCGCTTGAAAAAGAAGGACACAAGGGCTCTTTTACTCAACACTCCAGATGGGATTGCTTGAAAATATTTTTTTTCTCTTTTTTTTTTGATTATCACTACTTATGTATTATTTATAACTATCACTAAGTTTATGTCCGACAGTGGTCGGGCCTAATACTTATATTTTAGATTTAAGATTTGAATACTTATTGTTAGTTCATAATTGAAGATACAATAAATAAATAAATGTATTAAAAAAAAAAACTGTATAGTTATTCATGATCGGTTAATTGAATACTCACCTCTAACAAGCTAAATTAGAAAAATTATTTAATTATAATATTTCTTTCAAAATTTTTAATATATGAAAAAAAAAAATTTTTATATATATATATAAATAAAACAAGGTCTTTTTAATTCTTAATCGATGTATTTTATTAAAACATTTATAGTTTCTTTTTAGTTTAGCTTCGAAAACAAAAATTTTAAACATAAATCACCACAATTTATTGTATTAAAATTTTGATATCTATTATAATTATAACTAATGTTTTTTCCTAAATATTTTATTAATTGTTTTGGTGGCTGCAAATTGCCAAAGCTATCAAAATATTCGATTTGATTGTTGTTTTTCCAGTATGCTACCCAATGTGTGCCAGGTCCCTTTGAAGTATCCAGATTGATTATTCCACATTCTTTTTTAAATGGTTTGCTTGGAAGAGTGTTACACATAAACACACCTCTAAAATTTGGAATATGTTTTGCATATTTTCTCAAGTCTACATCAGAAAGAGCTCGTTTAGGTAGCTTCATTAAAAATTTTGTTGATAAGGTTTTAAATATAATCCAAATCCTTTTTTATATGGTTTTAAGAACATGCCTTTGCCCATCGCAATGGCTTCCATTGTACTATTATGTCGTTTTGCTTCAGTCAATTGTTCCTTTCCATTTTTGACTCCATTGATTGCTTTTGTAATGCCACCACCAGCTAAACCACCAAGTGCGCCCAGTGCAGCGAATATAGGTGCAAGTGGAAGAAAACCTCCAGATTTAGGTAGAGGTATTATTCGAGGTGTTTTTATTAACGATTTTTTTTCCCTTGAAAATATTGTTTACTACTTTTCGTGAAATCTTTATAGCATCTTTCAAGTTTTCAGTTTTTTTATATTCTTTCTTGCACTTTTCAATGCATGTCTAAATAGTTGATGTTTATTTACTGAATCTTTTAGTTTTACTAATAACGTTACCCATTCCGTATTTTGTTTTTGTTTTCATTGCAGTAGTAACAAACCAAGGGTTTGATTTTTCACCGAAACTACTATCACTAGCATTAACCCTTTGCCAAGCCTTTTCAGTTAAGATTTTATCAGCAATATGTCCTTTCTCTAAATCTTTATTATTTGAGTATGCTATATCGTGCTATCTGCAAGCAGTATCCAATGGATTGATTGATTGATCACCTCTTTCAAAACGTTTCTTTAATTTTGTTCCAGGTCTACAAAATTGATAACCGGGTAAATGAAGTTCAATAGGAAGTTTATTAATTATTTTATTCAGAAAACCTTTACCGATGAAGTATGGATGACGACTGAATATCTTTTTATAAATGATTGTAATATCTATTGATACTTTATCGATTAAAGATTAAAATCAAATTGATTGAAAACAAATAAAAGAGACTGGTTTATATATTATGTTATCATTAGATTTCAGAATGCGTTTTTTTAAACAACATAAAAGGATTAATGTAAAGAATATCGAATCAAAGTTCGATTCTACAAATAAAATTCGTCATATTTCATTACTACCGAATTCTATTCGAGCTCTTATTGTGGGTCCATCATATTGTGGAAAAACAAATGTGATGATCAGTCTTATTGAAAGTCCTCATGGATTGAAATTTAAAAATATTTACTTATATTCAAAGTCAACACAACAACCGAAATATAAGTACTTAGAAAATCTAATTAAACCTATCAAAGAGATAAATTTTTCATCATTTTCCAATAATGTTGAAAGACGAAGTTAAACCAAATTCAGTATTTATATTCGACGATATAGCTTGTGAGAAACAAAATCATGTACGAGTAGTAGTGAACTGCCAATTCTGGCGCCGACTAAAATTGTTAAATTGTGGCTGAAATTGTTAAGTTTGGGTAATTAAAATTTTAAAATTGTTAAATTCTTGGAAATTTGTGAAATTTGGTACCTGCGAGGGTGGTTCAATAAGTCCGTCCAAATTTTTGTTTACATAAGGAGTTTTTTGTTTACATTAACTTTGGGAACGGGTGATTTTTTTTGGGTAATATTAATTGTGGGAACGGGTGATTGTTTTGTGGGTGTGGTTTAAGGGGTTTTATAAGATTAAGATTTCACAAGTGTATATGCCGACGGGAAAATCATGAAAATGATTTTTCCTAATACCAATGGTGAAAATAGTGAATATTAATTTTTCCTAATGCCTACGGCAATGCATGATAAGTTTTCCTAATGCCTACGGCAATGCATGATATGTTTTCCTAATGCCTATGGCAATGCATTATAATTTTTCCTAATGGCTACGGCAATGCATGATAATTTTTCGTAATGCCGACGGCAATACATGATTATTATTTTTTTCAAATGCCGACGGCAAAACATGATTATCTAGTACCAGAGGGAAAATTGCCAGTGTTGCCAGACTATAGAAATTCGTTATCGTAATACTATATCAGTAAAATCAGAGAAAATAGATTTGATGACTACTACGCGATTCTCATATGAATCGGGAGAATGTGTGTATGATTTCCTCACGTTAATAAATTGGTTATAAATAAAATAATTAAATAAATTAATAAACAATTAATTTAATTATTTTATTTATGTATAAAATGTTATCTTGTATATGAACACCCTATACTTGTGTGTAGATGATCCAGCTTGTTTGTCGCTGGTATTTATTTATTTGTTTAAGAAATATAATTGTATGTAAATATAATTATATGTATGTATGTATGTATGTATGTGTATGTATGTATGTAAGTATGTGTGTATATTTGCATGTGTATGTATGTATGTTTGTATGTGTATTTGTATGTATGACTGAGGATGCTTGTGCGTAAAATATCTTGTAGAATACATTTATATTTTGCAACGTAATCATTTTCTTTGTCTACGATTATTTTAAAGCAGCAAAGTTTCAATTAAGTACAGTCATCAGCAGAGAAACAAAAAGTAAATATGCTGCAAGGATAGTGCTACTAATTTTTGTATAAATACGCCAACTTTTCTAACCATCACATCAGTACTTCATTGTATTTACAACCATCATCAGAAATTGTGTTAAAGTGAAATAATAAAAATAAAATAATTAAAAATGAGTTCTTCAGGTTATCAGTGTGAAAGATGCCATAAGGTATATAAATACCAAAAGTCCTTTTTGGATCATGTCAAACATCATAGTGTGCAGGATGAAGTGGTCGTAAGCCGGAACAGAAATCAAGAACAACCGCAGACATCTCTTGAAAATTATCAACAGCACCTAAATATGTCTTATCATCAGCAACATCCTTCTCTACATTACCCCCAATATCAAGTGCCAATGAATTATCAACAATACGGTATGCCATGGAATAATTAGTTTTTGGGATTAGGAGTGCCAATGCAATATGAGCACCCAATTTACAATTATAATCCCATCACACCAGATAATCAAATGCAGCAGTATTCCAATTTGATGCAATGGCAACCTCTTAATTATCATCAACAAGAGCAGCAGCAACAACAATCTCAACAACAAGGTGTGGATATCCATGGAGGGAATTTGTACAACGTTGCTATGGACATAAGTTTACCGGAAAGTGATGGAGAAGAAGAAGAAAGAAGAAAAGAAACTCTACCAACTCCAATGAGTGCTTCACATTCTAGGACAGAAGAAGTAGCAGAGAATGTGAGATGTTTCAAAATATCGAAAGCCTTCAAAAATCATATCGCCACATATGCTATTTTAAATAGAAAGGACCAACTTCTTCTGGAAGAGTTTATGAAGGAAAACATAAATATTTTTATTGAGAGACTTCACATGACTTTGTGTAAGCATTCAATTATTAAATTTCATTTGAGTATTGTGGCGGAGTATATCAAAATTGTTGAAGAAGATTTGGAGTTGTGTGTTATAACACATGTAGCTAAAATGAGTTTGGTGACGAAGGCAGACAACATAAAAGAAACATTCCGTAAACAGATTGAGGAGATTTCAACCAAAATGTCCCAATTTGAAGAGCGTGATTCTGGTTATCACGCATAGTCCGAGCAGAAATCAACATCAACAAATCGTCGCTCGTCAAAGGATCAAGTTGGATATCCACACCTCAAAAACTAGGAAAAAAAAAGCTTGCATCAATATACAAAACGATGATGAATACTGCTTCAAGTGGTGTTTGATTGCTGCCATGGATACCACAACATACAATCAAGAACGGTGCAGTTCTTATGGTATTCAGGACATTTCTGCAGACATTATTTTTACGCGAAATGGCGAAGTGCTAAATTTCAAAAATTTAAGCTTCCCATTAACTCTAAAAAAAATTAACGTGTTTGAGGTGAACAATCCTACAATAAGCGTTAACGTATTTGGGTATGATGAGGGGGCAAATGAGATCATTGGTCCTTATTATGCGACTAAGGAAGAGAAAATTACTCATGTAAACTTGCTTTTTTTGGAGAATGGTGAAGTTCATCACTATATTTTGATAAAGGACATATCAAGGTAAGTTAAAAAATTATACTACACTTTAATTTAATGATACATATACTTGTTTTATATATTTTATAATAGATACATTTTACTAATAAATTTTTATCTATTTTTTATTATTCATAGACTTTTACGAAGTCAGATAACGCAGAATGCACACAAACTGCATTTCTGCAACACCTGTCTGCAGTACACTCATAGAGAGAGTGGAATAAGTCATCATAAGATGGAATGCGGCAAAATCGTGTCAAGAATGCCATCAGGTCCGGATGCAATTCTCAGCTTTAAGGGGCATCAAAGGAAAATGGATGTCCCCTTTGTGGTTTACGCTGACTTCGAATGCATCCTGGAAGATATAAGTGATAATGTAAGTAATAAAACTAGTTTAATTAAAAAGCACACTCCTTGTGCATTTAGTTATTATATTAAGTGTCTCCATAACAGTAAGCTAGATAAGTTAGGGGTTTATACTGGGAAAGATGCCTCCAAAAAATTTGTATCATATTTAGTTAATGATTGTGAGGATATTTATAGTAATTATTTAGTTAATAATAGGCAAATGGATACTTTATCCCCTTCTGATGTTTATAATTTTTATAGTGCGGTAAATTGTCATATTTGTCAAAAATGCTTAGGTAAAGATCGCGTTAGAGATCATTGCCACATTAGTGGTAAATATAGAGGTGCAGCCCACAAAAATTGAATTAGAATTATTGACAGACACAGGCATGTATACATTTTATGAAAAAAGGTATACGTGGGGGGATCGTACAGTGTAGCCAAAGATATTCGAAAGCGAATAACAAATATTTGGAAGATTTCGATGCATCAAAACCATCAGAATTTCTTGCCTACTTAGACGCAAATAACCTTTACGGTTGGGCAATGTCGGAATATCTTCCTCATGGTGGATTCAGATGGTTATCGCAAGACGAGCTGAATCTGGATCCAAACAGCATAGCTGATAATGGAACAGACGTTTATGTATATGAGGTAACGTTGGATTATCCCTCTCATTTACACGACTTGCATAATGATCTTCCTTTTTGCGCTGAAAATAAGAAACCTATGCAAGCAAAGTACAACAAGTTGATAACCGATTTCTCTACAAAGCAATCATATGTGATACACTTTAGAGTTCTAAAACAGTGTTTAGAATATGGCTTAGTTATAAAGAAAACTCAACGTATTCTAGCATTTAAACAATCTCCATGGTTAAAAGGCTACATTGACTTAAATACCAGACATAGGGCAACTGCTAAAAATGCTTTTGAAAAAAATTTTTTCAAACTACTCAATAATGCTGTGTATGGTAAAACCATGGAAAATGTGGACAAGAGGAGAGATGTTAAAATTGTCAATAGTTGGGAGAGAATGAACTCTAATCATTTGGGTGCCCAAGATTGGATATCAAAACCAAATTGTCATAGTTTATCTATATTTTCAGAGGACCTGGTAGCAATTGAAATGACAAGAGTCAAAACCTGCTACAATAAACCAATTTACTTAGGATTTTGTGTACTCGAGCTGTCCAAATGGAAAATGTATAATTTCCATTACGGGTACCTGGAACCAAAGTTTAAGACAAAACTCTCCTTAAACTATATGGACACGGACTGTTTTATATATTCAATAAAGACGGACGATGAAAGATGATGACGGTATGATGAAAGATGAAAATTGTGGAAAAATAATGAAAGAATTTGTCGGGTTGCGATCTAAAATGTATTCATTTAGTGTTCAAGATCAAAATGATGTAAAGAAATCGAAGGGGGTAAAGAGAGCCATATTAGATAAATATAGTTTAGCTACTTATAAAAATTGTTTATTCAATAAGACCAATGTATATGATAGTATGTTAACATTTAAATCTAAGCTACATCAAATATATACTAGTGAATTAAATAAGGTAGTATTAGTTATGGAGACGATAAGAGAAAAATTAGGTCAAATAACATTAACACATATGCATGGTATCATTTTCGTATTAAGGAAACTAACCCTGAATACGAACTTGACATGTTGCTCGATGAGATTGCTAGAATGCAAGGAAATGGTTAAAATTAATTAATTTTTAGGTAATAACTTTTAAATTTTTAAATAATATATAAAAAATCTTTGTTATTAAGAAAAATTATTGTAAATAAAATCCTATTTATTAAAAGAAAAATTATTGTAAATAAAATCCTATTTATTAAGAGAAAAATTGATGTATATAATATCCTATTTATTTTTGTAAAACTTATATAATTATAATTATAAAATCCTATTTATTTATTTATTATTTTATTATTATTTTTTTCAAATGCCGACGGCAAAACATGATTATCTAGTACCAGAGGGAAAATTGCCAGTGTTGCCAGACTATAGAAATTCGTTATCGTAATACTATATCAGTAAAATCAGAGAAAATAGATTTGATGACTACTACGCGATTCTCATATGAATCGGGAGAATGTGTGTATGATTTCCTCACGTTAATAAATTGGTTATAAATAAAATAATTAAATAAATTAATAAACAATTAATTTAATTATTTTATTTATGTATAAAATGTTATCTTGTATATGAACACCCTATACTTGTGTGTAGATGATCCAGCTTGTTTGTCGCTGGTATTTATTTATTTGTTTAAGAAATATAATTGTATGTAAATATAATTATATGTATGTATGTATGTGTATGTATGTATGTAAGTATGTGTGTATATTGCATGTGTATGTATGTATGTATGTATGTTTGTATGTGTATTTGTATGTATGACTGAGGATGCTTGTGCGTAAAATATCTTGTAGAATACATTTATATTTTGCAACGTAATCATTTTCTTTGTCTACGATTATTTTAAAGCAGCAAAGTTTCAATTAAGTACAGTCATCAGCAGAGAAACAAAAAGTAAATATGCTGCAAGGATAGTGCTACTAATTTTTGTATAAATACGCCAACTTTTCTAACCATCACATCAGTACTTCATTGTATTTACAACCATCATCAGAAATTGTGTTAAAGTGAAATAATAAAAATAAAATAATTAAAAATGAGTTCTTCAGGTTATCAGTGTGAAAGATGCCATAAGGTATATAAATACCAAAAGTCCTTTTTGGATCATGTCAAACATCATAGTGTGCAGGATGAAGTGGTCGTAAGCCGGAACAGAAATCAAGAACAACCGCAGACATCTCTTGAAAATTATCAACAGCACCTAAATATGTCTCATCATCAGCAACATCCTTCTCTACATTACCCCCAATATCAAGTGCCAATGAATTATCAACAATACGGTATGCCATGGAATAATTAGTTTTTGGGATTAGGAGTGCCAATGCAATATGAGCACCCAATTTACAATTATAATCCCATCACACCAGATAATCAAATGCAGCAGTATTCCAATTTGATGCAATGGCAACCTCTTAATTATCATCAACAAGAGCAGCAGCAACAACAATCTCAACAACAAGGTGTGGATATCCATGGAGGGAATTTGTACAACGTTGCTATGGACATAAGTTTACCGGAAAGTGATGGAGAAGAAGAAGAAAGAAGAAAAGAAACTCTACCAACTCCAATGAGTGCTTCACATTCTAGGACAGAAGAAGTAGCAGAGAATGTGAGATGTTTCAAAATATCGAAAGCCTTCAAAAATCATATCGCCACATATGCTATTTTAAATAGAAAGGACCAACTTCTTCTGGAAGAGTTTATGAAGGAAAACATAAATATTTTTATTGAGAGACTTCACATGACTTTGTGTAAGCATTCAATTATTAAATTTCATTTGAGTATTGTGGCGGAGTATATCAAAATTGTTGAAGAAGATTTGGAGTTGTGTGTTATAACACATGTAGCTAAAATGAGTTTGGTGACGAAGGCAGACAACATAAAAGAAACATTCCGTAAACAGATTGAGGAGATTTCAACCAAAATGTCCCAATTTGAAGAGCGTGATTCTGGTTATCACGCATAGTCCGAGCAGAAATCAACATCAACAAATCGTCGCTCGTCAAAGGATCAAGTTGGATATCCACACCTCAAAAACTAGGAAAAAAAAAAAGCTTGCATCAATATACAAAACGATGATGAATACTGCTTCAAGTGGTGTTTGATTGCTGCCATGGATACCACAACATACAATCAAGAACGGTGCAGTTCTTATGGTATTCAGGACATTTCTGCAGACATTATTTTTACGCGAAATGGCGAAGTGCTAAATTTCAAAAATTTAAGCTTCCCATTAGCTCTAAAAAAAATTAACGTGTTTGAGGTGAACAATCCTACAATAAGCGTTAACGTATTTGGGTATGATGAGGGGGCAAATGAAATCATTGGTCCTTATTATGCGACTAAGGAAGAGAAAATTACTCATGTAAACTTGCTTTTTTTGGAGAATGGTGAAGTTCATCACTATATTTTGATAAAGGACATATCAAGGTAAGTTAAAAAATTATACTACACTTTAATTTAATGATACATATACTTGTTTTATATATTTTATAATAGATACATTTTACTAATAAATTTTTATCTATTTTTTATTATTCATAGACTTTTACGAAGTCAGATAACGCAGAATGCACACAAACTGCATTTCTGCAACACCTGTCTGCAGTACACTCATAGAGAGAGTGGAATAAGTCATCATAAGATGGAATGCGGCAAAATCGTGTCAAGAATGCCATCAGGTCCGGATGCAATTCTCAGCTTTAAGGGGCATCAAAGGAAAATGGATGTCCCCTTTGTGGTTTACGCTGACTTCGAATGCATCCTGGAAGATATAAGTGATAATGTAAGTAATAAAACTAGTTTAATTAAAAAGCACACTCCTTGTGCATTTAGTTATTATATTAAGTGTCTCCATAACAGTAAGTTAGATAAGTTAGGGGTTTATACTGGGAAAGATGCCTCCAAAAAATTTGTATCATATTTAGTTAATGATTGTGAGGATATTTATAGTAATTATTTAGTTAATAATAGGCAAATGGATACTTTATCCCCTTCTGATGTTTATAATTTTTATAGTGCGGTAAATTGTCATATTTGTCAAAAATGCTTAGGTAAAGATCGCGTTAGAGATCATTGCCACATTAGTGGTAAATATAGAGGTGCAGCCCACAAAAATTGAATTAGAATTATTGACAGACACAGACATGTATACATTTTATGAAAAAAGGTATACGTGGGGGGATCGTACAGTGTAGCCAAAGATATTCGAAAGCGAATAACAAATATTTGGAAGATTTCGATGCATCAAAACCATCAGAATTTCTTGTCTACTTAGACGCAAATAACCTTTACGGTGGGCAATGTCGGAATATCTTCCTCATGGTGGATTCAGATGGTTATCGCAAGACGAGCTGAATCTGGATCCAAACAGCATAGCTGATAATGGAACAGACGTTTATGTATATGAGGTAACGTTGGATTATCCCTCTCATTTACACGACTTGCATAATGATCTTCCTTTTTGCGCTGAAAATAAGAAACCTATGCAAGCAAAGTACAACAAGTTGATAACCGATTTCTCTACAAAGCAATCATATGTGATACACTTTAGAGTTCTAAAACAGTGTTTAGAATATGGCTTAGTTATAAAGAAAACTCAACGTATTCTAGCATTTAAACAATCTCCATGGTTAAAAGGCTACATTGACTTAAATACCAGACATGCTAAAAATGCTTTTGAAAAAAATTTTTTCAAACTACTCAATAATGCTGTGTATGGTAAAACCATGGAAAATGTGGACAAGAGGAGAGATGTTAAAATTGTCAATAGTTGGGAGAGAATGAACTCTAATCATTTGGGTGCCCAAGATTGGATATCAAAACCAAATTGTCATAGTTTATCTATATTTTCAGAGGACCTGGTAGCAATTGAAATGACAAGAGTCAAAACCTGCTACAATAAACCAATTTACTTAGGATTTTGTGTACTCGAGCTGTCCAAATGGAAAATGTATAATTTCCATTACGGGTACCTGGAACCAAAGTTTAAGACAAAACTCTCCTTAAACTATATGGACACGGACTGTTTTATATATTCAATAAAGACGGACGATGAAAGATGATGACGGTATGATGAAAGATGAAAATTGTGGAAAAATAATGAAAGAATTTGTCGGGTTGCGATCTAAAATGTATTCATTTAGTGTTCAAGATCAAAATGATGTAAAGAAATCGAAGGGGGTAAGGAGAGCCATATTAGATAAATATAGTTTAGCTACTTATAAAAATTGTTTATTCAATAAGACCAATGTATATGATAGTATGTTAACATTTAAATCTAAGCTACATCAAATATATACTAGTGAATTAAATAAGGTAGTATTAGTTATGGAGACGATAAGAGAAAAATTAGGTCAAATAACATTAACACATATGCATGGTATCATTTTCGTATTAAGGAAACTAACCCTGAATACGAACTTGACATGTTGCTCGATGAGATTGCTAGAATGCAAGGAAATGGTTAAAATTAATTAATTTTTAGGTAATAACTTTTAAATTTTTAAATAATATATAAAAAATCTTTGTTATTAAGAAAAATTATTGTAAATAAAATCCTATTTATTAAAAGAAAAATTATTGTAAATAAAATCCTATTTATTAAAAGAAAAATTGATGTATATAATATCCTATTTATTTTTGTAAAACTTATATAATTATAATTATAAAATCCTATTTATTTATTTATCAGGATAAATGATTGTATATATGTAAATAAATTTTTAAGAAAAAATTTGAAATAAAATATTGAAAAAAGAATGAAATATGTGATTGGTGTTTATTTCTTTAATGGTTTTACTTCGTTGGATCAAAAAATTTTTTGTGTTGGCTTATTTGCAAATTCTTGTTTTCATATAGCTAAAACATGCACAGTCTTGTTTTCATATCATTTAAGCATGCTCAGTCTTGTTTTCTTTGAGAAGTTCTGTACAAGAGAAATTGAATTTCACAATATTATTAAATTCCATTAAATTTCATAAAGAGAAACAACCAAGACAATGGAAAATATTTATCAATTGAGATGAATACTAAAAAAACTTACAAACAAATGATTCCTAATTTTCCTTTAGAAAAAATAATACAAAACGAGGAATATTTTAATAATACAATTTTATTTTATATTTAATTCTTTTGTTTCTTTTATTAGTACAATTTAATCTAATTTTTATTTATTTTATTTATAATGATGGAAACATTTCGTAGTATCCAAGTATTAGATGTTCTAATATACTTTTTCGTAAAAAATATATTGTACATCTACAACTATCGGGTCCTTCCTCACACTCAGGATCATACCAAGGACAGCTTTTGAAGTGCCCTTCTCTGTTGTCTTCATCTTCCATAACTCCATATTCTTCGTTCTCATCCAGCATATTTTGGAAAAATTTAAAATCTCCCAATGATCAGAAAGCCTTAAGCTTTCAAAATCTCTCATAAATTGGTTTAGAGTACGTCTAATTTGGCTCATTTTATTTGCTGATAAATGAATGATGATGAATGTTGGAAGGTTCCTTAAAGAATAATTTTCTCAGTAAATTTTTAAACATCTCTATTCCATTATTCTTTTTAGCACTCTATCTTTCTCTATCCCTTTTTTTCTCTATAACTATCTCTTTCTGTCTATCACTATCCACCACTTATTCACTATTTCACCATAATTATTTTTGATTAGTCTTCTTGAAGTCATCATCGCTTCTTTTAAGATCATTTCCAGTTAAACATTCAAAGTGAGAAGAACTAATTAAAAAATGGACTCCACATCAAATCTTATTTCAAAATTTAATAATCTAAACAGCAAAACTTTAATCCACATAAAGGAGCTTGAATCATCAACGAAATACACTATTAAAAATGTGTTACGTGTAACAACTAAATATGGACCAACTCTAAAAGTGGAAATGAATAAACACATACTGTTCCTGCCTAAACGGTATAATATTTTAACAGATGACGATATTAAAGATCTATCCAGTGGATCTTATTGCTTAAGCAGAGAAGGTGAAAAAATCTAATCGTTGAGAGTGAGCTGAGTGAATTTCTAATTCAAAATTCCCAATTTCCTATTTAGCAATAAAATATATTAGCTTTGTATTTTAAATTATAAATAAAAAGACATTACAGAGTTTTGTAAGATATAAATGTTTGTGTTTTTATTTAATATTTTCAGTTATTTTATAAAGAAATTTAAGACATAAGTGACCACAGGTAAATGTATTAAAATTCTGATGTTGGTTATAGTTGTATTTTACATTTGTACCAAGATATTTGACTACTTCTGAAGGAGGTTGTAAGTTTCCAAATCTATCGAAATATTCTTTTTCATTGTTGTTTTTATAATATGCTACCCAATGTGTACCAGGTCCTGTTGATACATCTAAGTTGATTATTCCACATTCAATTTTCATTGCTCGTTTTGGTAGAGTATTCAACATGAAAACTCCTCTAAAATATGGAATATTTATAGAGAAACGGTTTAGGTCCCTATCAGATAGTGGTCTGCTGGGCAGCATCTCTAAGAGTTTTTTGATTCTTCTTTGTGAACTAAGCCATAACCTTTTTTATATGGTTTTAAGTAAAGTCCTTTGCCAACTGCTATAGATTCCATCGCTCTATTATGTCTAGTTGCTTCATCAAGTTGATTTTTCTTTGTTGCATTTGCAGCTTTAGCTATGGCAGCACCTCCAGTTGTTAGACTACCAATTGCACCCAGAGCAGTTAAAATCGGTATTAGAGGCAAAAATCCACCAATTTTTGGGACACGTATTACACGTGGTACTATAATTTGAGATTTTTTTCCTTTTAATGATTTGTTGATAGTTTTTCGTGCAATTTTAATAGCTGAGTTAATATCTAATGGCTTTTCCTTATTTAGTATTTTTGTTGCAGCTCTAATTGATGTTCTAAACAGTTTTTTATCATTTAGCTTGTTCTTTCCAACATTTTGCTTTTTCTCCACACCCATACCAAATTTGGTTTTTTTTGCGTTAGTAACCATATATGCAAATGATTTTTCAGCAAGACTACTATCTTTTGATAAAACTCGATTCCAAGCTTAATTTTCCAGTATTTTATCAGCTTTATGTCTAGTACTTAAATCCTTATTTTTTGAATACGCAATATCGTGATTTTTACAAGCAGAGTCCAATAAATTAATTCCTTTGTCACCTCGATTTAAACGTTTTTGTAGTTTTGTAGAGCGTTTATTATTTTATCTACTATACCTCCTCCAACGAAGGTGTTTTTATGACTAAACGTTTTCTGATATCGTATAACCATATTATCTAATTTTTTTCTATAATAAGAGGTAACAATTATGAAATGCATTTAGTTACAAAAAATCAGTTAGTGAAACAACATAAAAATATTTTAGTTCGTAATATTGATCAATCATCGAACATTACTTCAAAAATAAAGCACAGCCCCCTCTTACCAAATTATATTCGTGCTCTAATAGTGGGACCATCAAATTGTGGAAAGACTAATGTTATGATTGGCTTACTAGAAAGTCCTAATGGACTCAAGTTTGAAAACATCTATTTATACTCAAAATCTTTATATCAGCCCAAATATGAATATCTGAAGAAACTAATTTCACCAATTAAAGGAATGGGATATTATACATTTACAGATAATGAATCAGTTATTCCACCTGACGAAGCTAAAACTAATTCAATTATGATATTTGATGATGTTGCATGTGAAAAGCAGAATAATAGACGTACATATTTTTGTATGGGGCGACATAGGGATGTTGATTCATTTTACTTGTGTCAAACTTATACTAGAATTCCCAAGCATTTAATATGAGACAATGCAAATGTTATTATAATGTTTCAGCAAGATGAGACGTATATGAAGCATGTTTATAGGGATCATGTTGGGAGCGATATGAGTTATGAAAAGTTGCAAGAAATTTGTCGAGAGTGTTGGAAGGATAAATATGGATTTTTGGTGATAGGCAAAGATAATGAATTAAATAATGGTCGCTACAGAAAGCAATTTGACTATTTCATAACTATATAAACTACTCTTGATAAACATTCACTTTAGTTATTAATCTAACTTTAAACTTCATACATCTATTTGCTATAAGCTGAGCTGCTACCTGATAAACTGATCTGAAAACCAGACCAGGTGCTAAAAAGCTGATCTGATAACCAGACCAGGTCTTGAAAAGCTGATCTGATAACCAGACCAGGTCCTGAAAAGCTGATCTGATAACCAGACCAGGTCCTAAAAAGCTGATCTGATAACCAGACCAGGTCTTAAAAAGCTGATCTGAAAACCAGACCAGGTCCTAAAAAGCTGATCTGATAACCAGACCAGGTGCTAAAAAGCTGATCTGAAAACCAGACCAGGTGCTAAAAAGCTGATCTGATAACCAGACCAGGTCCTGAAAAGCTGATCTGATAACCAGACCAGGTCCTGAAAAGCTGATCTGAAAGCCAGACCAGCTCCTGAAAAGCTGATCTGATAACCAGACCAGGTCCTAAAAGGCTGATAACTAATCTAATAGCTGATACCTGTTATTTACTATTATTAAGTATGGATGAGAAAATTTTAAAACAATTGGTGTTGACAAGAAATGTCTGAAAGAAAAAGCTTCGTAGTATAAAAACTGGTGAAATACATACACATGAACAACTAAGAGATACATTTAAACCTATAACAGAACCACTCAAAGAATTCATAAATAGTTCTAAAAAAATTAAAAGAATTCCTATCAAAGAAAAAAAATGAAGGTAGAAGTTGAAAATAATACAAGTCTTAAGCCTGAAAAAACATCAGTCAAGATAGAGTCAAGTACACCAAAGAAACTAGCAGAAGGAACAATATTTGATAATATCATCTCATTAAATGATACTAATGATGATGATTTTTACTCACAGACTTCCAATACAGAAGATACTTATACTGACTTATCAGTCTTGGAGGGAAGAAATGAACTAGATACAAACTATGGTCCAAATAAAGATTTCAATAATGCATGGAAATTTGGTGATAGTACGCTCAAACTTAATGAAGATAAAATACAAGTTGGTGGTCAAATATGGGCCCTAACACCAGGGCTATTTTCTCTAATGTTTCATAAAATACCAAAAAATTATGATAAATTTGAACTCGAAATCTATAAAAAGATTTTAATTACTACTAATGCATATAGAAGAGACTATACACTTGATGGTCAAATAAAGGGTACAAGAGGATATAAATATAAACATATTAAGAAATTTTTTTTTTTTTTTTTTTTTTTTTTAATACACGTATTTATTTATTGTATCTTCAAATATGAACTAACAATAAGTATTCAAATCTTAAATCTAAAATATAATTATTAGGACCGACCACTGTCGGACATAAACTTGTTAATAGTTATAAATAATACTTAAGTAGTGATAATAAAAAAAGAAAAAAAAAATTATAAAAAGTATAAAAAAGTATTTTCAAGAAATCCAATTTGACGTGTTGAGTAATAGTGCCCTTGTGTCCCTCTTTTTTAAGCGGATGTTTCCAGTAAAGTTCAAAATATTACGAGCAAGCGGATTAGGATGTGACTCGAGTTTTGTTAAATATTTGCCTGCGTATTTTGCAATTTCTTCAGTCACTAGTGGCATATTTAAATCACGATGTATATTAGAATTTTTGATGTACCATGGAGCCGATGTTATTAACCGTAAAATTTTGTTTTGCCTTCGTTGGATTCTCTCTACATTGGAAGCTGAAGCAGTGCCCCATAACTGGATACCGTAACACCATATTAGCTTTAAAAGCAACTTGTATAATAAAAGTTTACAGTCCATGCTAAGTGTTGAATTTCTGCCAATCAACCAGTGTATTTGAGATAACTTAATTTTCATCTGAGTTAGCTTAAAGTCAATATGATGTTTCCATGTAAGCCTTCGATCAAGGTGTATACCAAGGTATTTCACTTGGGAGTGTTGAGGAATATTTTGATTATTGATTCGAATTGGGGAACAAGTATCTCTTCTTAGGGTAAACGTTATATGGACACACTTTTGTTCATTTACCTTAATTCTCCATAAGTTCAACCACATTTCCAATTGTGTAATATGTTCTTGTAAATATCGGGAAGCCTCGTGAGGGTTTTCATGCATACTAAGGCAGGCTGTATCATCGGCAAACGTAGATGTATGGATATTGCTGCTCAAAGGCATATCACAAGTATAGATCAAATACAAAACTGGCCCCAGTATGCTCCCCTGTGGCACACCGGATGATATAGATTCGGGCACACTCATGAATTCTCCTTCCACAACCGTGAACTTGCGGGTAGTGATGTAACTTTCTAATAAATTCACTAAATTTATTGGTAGATATGATTTTAATTTTAGAATTAGACCTTCATGCCACACTTTATCAAATGCCTGAGAAACGTCAATAAACAGGGCAGAACAATACTTCTTTTCCTCAAATGTTTTTCTTATAAATTGAACCAATCTATGAGTTTGTTCAATGGTGCTATGCTGACTTCTAAAACCAAATTGATGGTCTGGGATGCACCCACTATCTGTTAAGGTTGGGGACAATTTTGTCATGAGCAGCTTTTCGAAGAGTTTTGATATAGTTGACAGCAAACTTATTGGCCTATATGACTCAGCTTTAGTAAGATCTTTTCCCGGCTTTGGAATCATTTTGATTTTTGCAAGCTTCCAGAGTTGTGGATAATACTCCAGTCGTAATATGGCATTAGAAATAAACAGCAAGATTCTTATTGCAATATGCGACAAGTTCATCAGCATCTTGTTACTAATTCCATCAATACCTGGAGCTTTCTTTGACTTGAGTTCAGCAATTACTTTATGTACATCACGCATCTTAAACTTTAAGGCTCGAGGGGGTAGAGCAACTACATTCGGCAAATCAGCAACACCAGTACATGTATTTGAGGTAAATACGGATTTTAAATGCTCAGCAAATATTTGGCATTTTGCCGTATCGCTTCTTGCCCAATCTCCGGTAGATGTGCGCAGAGGTGTCTTAAACTCAACGGGGGTTTTAAGCTTTCTAGCAGCGCGCCACAAAGAGTAATTAGATGTCGGTGTGACATCAAGACCTTCCAAATAATTTTTAAGAGATGCAGTTTTTTCAGATGCAAGCAACTCTTGAAGTCGTTTAGAACATTCTTTAAGTCTGAGTTTATGTTGGGGTGATCTGTGCTGTTGCCATTCCCTTCTAGCTCTTCTTTTTTCACATACGAGATGTTCAATATCCCTGGAATAAATTTTATTAAACCCAGACTGCGGATGGGAGGTAGTGGCATGTTCACCAGCCTGTTTAATAATTTCGTTAAGATTGGCAATGTTAGTTTCAATGTCATTGGGTGTTCTTAACGCAATATTTTCCGTGCAATGACTACTAAGATATTTTTTGAATCCTAGCCAATTAACACGATTGGTCATCTTCGTATATGGGTGAGGTAAGTCACTTCTTAGTGGGTTACAAATTGTAACGATAGTGGGGGAGTGATCGGAGGAGAGATCTAGAGAAGTTTCAACACTAATTAAATCCCTAGAAATATTTTTCATTACGCCAAAATCAATAACATCTGGAATTTTTCGTACGTCAGTAGGCCAATAAGTGGGCTCCCCACTCGAAATAACATCTAAGCCCATTTTTGAAATTGTATTAAACAAAGCTCGACCTCTAGGTGTTAAAAGGCGCGATCCCCAGTACGTATGCTTTGCATTGTAGTCTCCAGCTGCCACGAAACAAGATCCAAGCGATTTGTAGAACTTCTCATACTGATCTTCGGTAACTGAAAATCTGGGAGGTGAGTAAATTGATGATATTACGAAATTAGAACAAAAATTTTCTATTGAATTTGGAGGTGGAACATTTTGTGCGGGAATAGAATTTGTTCTAGCAGCATCGGCATACGATACACGGGAAGTAACTGGTTGGCTCCTTTGCACAAAAGTGGCGGAGTAAGCGTTTGCTGATTGAGATGGAGCTAATTTGGGGTTTTGCACCATAGTCTGTTTGACAAAAGAGTACACAGGACAACCTCTGTAGTTAGCGGTGTGATTACCTCCACAATAACTGCATTTTTTATCACTTTGATCTTTTGGCTTATTGCAACTAGCAGTGCCGTGTAATTCGCCGCACACAACACAAACAGTGGGTAATTACAATGTTTTTGTGTGGCCATATTCTTGGTAATTATGGCACTGTACGGGACCTGATTGCTTATGTGACTCTTCAACTGTGATTTTTCGGTATAAGAGGTATTTTAGGCTATAAATTGGGTGTGTCTCGTTTTTTTCAGCTGTATATCATTCGGCTCCAATTCAACACGAAATAGAGGCTGGGGGATCTTCTCCCTATTGATTATGTTGGTAACATTTTTTACCTTAAATCCTTGTATAATGAGTGCATCTTTTACTTCTTCGGGATTAACATAAGAGTCAATACCCTTCAATACGATCTGCATACCTTTGGCACTTTTAAGCTGGTACGTATAAAAACTTGTTTTATTTTGTTCAAATTCAGTCACTATTTTACGGAAATTTTTTTCTTCGTATATTTGAATTTTAGTTTCGTCAATATTACCACGCTTTATTGGAATAACATGAAATGCGTTTTCACCAATGGCCGAGACTAATTTTTTAATTAGGGCGTTAGAATTTTTCTCTCTCAAATATATAGGTGGTGGCTTAAAAGACTTTTCCGATGATGCAGCGGGCTTGTCGTCGGTGACTTGCAATAATGAAAAACGATTTTGACGATTGGTAGATGATGCGCTATTATCCCTAGACATCTTTGGAGCAGATGAAATTTTTGAAGAATTCGGGCTTCGCCCACGCTTTACCACTGTTATGTATCTGTCCATTCCGACTTGTACCTTGGATTTTGAGCTACTTTTATCTGTATTGATAACTTTATTAAGTGATGAACACGAGCCTGAAGGAGATGATATTACTGACTTATATGACGAAGTACTAGGCAACTGTAATGTTAATGAATCACTATTTGGCATTGGACAAAGCGAAGTTCATCGCTGACGAAAAATTGGATTTGACGTTAAAAAAATATTTTCATTAGATTTATTGTTTGTATTATTTTCATTGAGAGCTTCAGAACTCACAGTAAAATAGGCATTTCTGCCGTTAGAACTCACTTCATAATTTTTTGTATTTGAGGTACTCATATAGAGTATTCCTCAAGGGCACTTTTTTGTGTTTTTTTGCTTACGGTTTTTTTTTTGTTTTTGTAATTTTTGATTGTTTATTTGTTTTTGAGTTACTCGTATAGAGTATTCCTCAATGTCACAGTTTATGTTTTTTTTTTTTGTTTCTGTTTTTTTGTATTTGTTATTTCCACATGTAAAAAATATTAACAAAGCAGTAAAGCTTATATATTAAAGTCAGTATGTGCCTATTACGAATAATATGTACTACGAATATTTTTTGTATAATTTTTTGTTTGTTTGGTATGTAAGAAAAAATTCCGCTAATCGACTGTTCGCTATGAAGGTACCACGAGAACGAAGAAGAAAGAAGAAATTTATTGACGACATAAACCAGAAGAATTTACCCCAATCAATAGGATCTAAGCCAAAAGGTAGCTATTTAGGTGATGGAATGATGGAATTTAATATTCATAAGCCGAATATATATACTGGGATGATCCCAATAAGTTAGTAGATCGACTTCGACTACTGCTCGTATCACAAGGTGCAGGTCATACTAATCACAATAACGAGATTGTAATAATTATTGAAGAGCTACGTGAAGCGAATATATTATTAACATACTTTAAGGCAGACAATACTGTAATTCAAGAAGATTTTCAAATGCAAATCGAAGAACTACAACGTGAAATAAAATTAGATATAGAAGAAAATTATAAAATTGAAAAAGATATCCAAAAAATTAAAACATCCTTTGAAGAACAAATTGAGCAGCTTAATGAAAAAATTTATAGATTGGAAAATTACATGTTTGTATCAATAGCTGAAAGTCCTTCAAGTAGATCACAACACTCTCCAAAAAATCTGTAAAAACAACTTAATGTCTTCAAAAAGAAATTTAGTAAACGAGCAAGCACGAAAACATTTTGTGCGTCGCAGAGTTGTAATGAAAGGAATTGATGATCTTTGGCAAGCTGATTTAGTTGAAATGGGGAACTATTCTAAAGAAAATAAAAATTATCAATTTTTGTTTACTATAATCGACACATTTTCAAAATTTGCATGGGCAGTACCGCTAAAAACAAAAACTGCACTCGAAACAACCAAGGCAATGGCAGATAATTTTGAATTGGGGCGAGTACCAAAAAACTTACAAACAGATGATGGTAAAGAATTTTTCAACAAAAACTTTGAAAAATTAATGCATAAATACGATATTAATCACTACTCAACATATAGCAGTATGAAAGCATCAATTGTAGAACGATTTAATAGAACATTGAAAGGAATGATGTGGAAAGAATTTAGCTATAATGGTTCATATAAGTGGATTGATATACACAAAGATTTAGTTAATGCATACAATAAAAAATTTCATCGTACAATTAAAATGTCTCCTATTAAAGTCAACTCAACAAATGAGCAAAAGCTGCTTAATACAGTATACAGTCATTTGAAGATGTATAAAATGTTGGAATTTAATGTAGGAGATCATGTTCGCATAAGCAAATATAAGCATATCTTTGAAAAAGGTTATACTCCAAATTGGACCACAGAAATATTCACAATTACCAAAGTTCAAAATACAAATCCTGCAACATACATATTAGAAGATTATCTTGGTAATCCTATTAAAGGTGGATTCTATACTGATGAACTTTCAAAAACTAGATTTCCAAATACATATCTAGTTGAAAAGGTTCTCAAAACTAAAGCGAAGGAAGTATATGTTAATGGCTAGGATTTTCAGATCAACACAATTCTTGGATAAGTAAAGATGAAATATTATAGTTGGAAGAAAAACTAAATCACCAACAGCATCATATCAAGAACAATAATAGCATTAATATTAAGAAACTAATGTTAATTTTAAAATAAGAAAATGAAATAAATATGTAAATTATGCTTATAAACCATACTGTGTACTAAACTTTATTTAATTGTAATCAGTCTGTTATAATGTCAATAACACTTACTCTGAGCTCTAACTCATCAGAATTATCTGCTAGTTACTTTCCTCCTATTGAAATACATGGTGCATATGAGTGTGCTCTAACTGATTTTCATGCATACAACAGTATTCCAAATGTAGACACTTACAACAATATGTTTCATATAGGAGAACATAAAATTGAAATACGAATTGGATCTTACGAATTAAATGATATAGTTGATTTTATAGAAGAGCAATACAAACGCCCAGCAAATAAGATTTTTATTGAAGCCAATAACAACACAATGCAAGTTAAAGTTAATAGTTCCAAGGATCCTGTATATATTAATAAGGACAACACAATTGGAAAACTTTTAGGATTCAATAGCAAAATCCTAACACCAAACAAATATTATTACTCAGATCTTCCAGTTAATATTTTTAAAGTGAATTTCTTGCGAATTGAAAGTAGTATCGCTATTAACACATATATGAATAACTCCAAATCGCATGCACTTCATGAATTTTCGATAAATGTGCCTCCAGGCTATAAAATAGACGAGGTTCTAAGAAATCTATCTCATCTATTTACTTGTGAACATCAGAGAGATAAGTTCACTAGCGCTGCGCGTACTTGATCAACACGGTGATTTAATTAATTTCCGAGCAGAGGAAATTACAATACGAATACATTTAAGGCCAACTAAAAAATGCTAATATACAACACAAATACATTGAAAAATATAGCAGCAAAAACAACAACAACATTAATGCGAAAAGCTCAACAAAAATCTCTAACAACATTAAATAAAAATTTTCTGAAGTCATTGAATTTGAAATTAAAGATAAAATGAGTTCAATAATAGATGTCTTAGATAAACCTTTGTCTGATGAAAATATAATCAAAAAGGACTATCATACATATGTACCATACTTACAGTCTTACAACAATAATGATGAAATTAGAATTTCAATACAAAATCAAGATTTGTATGTGCTACCTTGTGAGAGCTACATTTATGTGGACGGGTTTGTTGCCGATGATAATAAGCCAAATCTTCGTCATCTTCGGAGAACTATATACTAAAAAACAACTTTGTGGCATATCTGTTTGATGAAATTCGCTATGAGCTGAATGGAATTGATATTGATCATACAAGATATTTAGGAGCCACAAGCACCATAAAAAATTTGGTTTCTATGTCACCAACTGAAAGCAACGTGATGCAAAATGCTGGATGGAACAAAATTGACGATGTCACTCTTGTAAATGGATTTTTCAATTTCTATGTACATCTAAAAATGCTTCTAGGATTCGCTGAAGACTACAACAAAGTTATACTAAATGGAAAACATGAATTAATACTCTTGCGCAATAAGAACGATGAAGATCTTGTGCGCTCGAGTGTTTCTACTGAAAAAGCTAGACTTACAATTTCACTCATCTCATGGAGAATCCCACATGTACAATTATCGGACTTTAGCAAATTGAATATGATAAAAATTATTAATAATGGTGCTTCTATACCTATGGCATTTCGCAGTTGGGATTGTCATATTAATCCACAATTAAACATAGGAATTAGCCATATTTGGAATGTTAAACTGGCTTCAAATAGAGAACGCCCACGTTTTGTATTGATTGCTTTTCAACAAGAAAATAAGTTTGTTCATTGTGATTTGACTAATTTAAAATTACATTTAAATTCAGTCTCATATCCATATGATGATCTTAACATAAAGTTTAAAAATGAACGATATGCAATTCTATATGATATGTATATAAGATTTCAACAAAGTTATTATATGAAAGAATCTCAACCGCTTCTAACTGCACCAGAGTTTAAGACAAAAGCTCCTATTATTGTAGTAGGTCAGTCATCAGAATGAATCACTCAATAATGGACCGATTGATATAAAAATAGAATTTGAAACAGCAACTAATATTGCAGCAAAGACAACAGCTTACTGCATTCTTATTCATGATCGTATAATAGAATATATACCTATCAAAGGACAAGTTCGAAAAGTCTTATAAATTGAGTAATATGGATAAAAACATAATTTTTATAGAAGTACAAGGTTTCAAGAGTAATTCAAATGATTTCATCGCAAAAGAAGTACCGATTGTTTTCAACAATTATGAATATAACCATTTCATTATAAAATCCCCATTTGATTTTAAATGGTTATCAATAAAAAAGCAAAGAGAAGCAAAGTGGCTAACAAAAAACTATCATCACCTAAACTGGACTGCTGGATCAGTTTCATTTCGAAGCGTTTGCAATTTTTTAAAAGCCAACGCAAGATGTTCAACAATTTATGTAAATGGTGAAGAAAAAAGACGATGGTTGGAAAAAATGTAATACCGAAAAATTTCTAACGTTGAGGATATAGGCCTGCATCAACTTTAAACAAATGGAAATCAAGCATCCATAATATCTTCATTGTAGTTATCATAATTTTGGTGTTTGCGCATTAAAAAATGCTATTTTACTAACAAAAGAAATGTCTTGCTTTAAATGAACTTTTTTACTTCTTAAAATATGAATTTACATATGTATGTATTATTATAAAACTTAAAAAAATTTTAAACAATAAATGTATACCAAATAAAAGAATGTACAAGTGTTTCTTATTTCAAATACAAACTACATAAATGAAAGAAAAGGAAGTGGGGAGGAGGAGAGTTAACTTTATTGCATACTTGCAAATTTTTACTTTTTGTTTCTCTGCTGATGACTGTACTTAATTGAAACTTTGCTGCTTTAAAATAATCGAAGACAAAAAAATGATTACGTTGCAAAATATAAATGTATGTATTGTATTACGCACAAGCATCCTCAGTCATACATGCAAATACACATATACATACATACATACATACATACACATGCAAATATACACACATACATACATACAATTATATTTCTTAAACAAATAAATAAATACCAGCGACATACAAGCTGGATCATCTACACACAAGTATAGGGTGTTCATATACAAGAGAACATTTTATACATAAATAAAATAATTAAATTAATTGTTTATTAGTTAATTTAATTATTTTATTTATAACCAATTTATTAGCGTGAGGAAATCATACACACATTCTCCCGATTCATATGAGAATCGCGTAGTAGTCATCAAAACTATTTTCTCTGATATCTGATATCATTTTCAGGATTTTCCGTTGGCATTAGGAAAAATAAAAAAAATTTGGACGGACTTATTGAACCACCCTCGTAGGTATCAAATATGACAAATTTCCAAGAATTTAACAATTTTCAAATTTTAATTACCCAAATTTAACAATTTCAGCCAACAATTTTGCAAGTTTAATTGACGCCGAATTGGTAATTCACTACTACTAATCAAGTCCGAATATTTCTATTTATACTCAAATTATCTATATCAAGCCAAATATGAATATCCGAAGAAGTTAATCTCATTTTTAAAAGAATGAGATATTATAATAAAGCTTAAAGCATTTTAATTATGATATTTGCTGATGTTGCATCTGAAAAGCAGAATAATATACATACATATATGTACGTGTATATTTTTGTATGGGGGGCACAAGTAGAATGAGTCATCATTCTACTTGTGCCAAACGCACATTCATACAGGCAAAGTTAAATATACAAATAAACATGAAGCAAAATTATACCAAGGTCAACTCAAAATTATTTTAAATATGAGTGCAGTCAATTTTAAAATTATGTGATTTATATAATGTTTAAAAGATTTTTTTTAAGCTAAATTTCTATTATGAATACAATTTTGCTTAAACAAAATTCGAAATGCTGTTTAATATTTTTATGAATATGGTTGTAAGCATTTAATAAGAGACAATGCAAATGTAATTATAATGTTTATGCAAGATGAGAAAAAAATTAAGCACGTTTATAGGCATCATGTTGTATGTAATATGAATTTTTAAAAGTTTTAAGAAGTTTGTAGAGAGTGTTGGAAGAAAAATTATATAATATTTTCTTAAGGTTCTTCAACTTTTATATGTTTTCATAAAAAAATTACTGGTAATAAAAGATTGACTTTAGTTGATTCATCTAACTTTAAACTCCATTCATATAAATGTTATAAATGGCTAGCTACTTGTAAAATTTGGTTTCGAAATTAATGCTCTGAGACCTAAATGATTCCTGTTTGTTGTTTCCCAAGATGAAGCAATTCTAATGTCCCTACGTTTTTCAATGTTTTCCATTGTTTTCCCATAAACAGCGTTGTTTAAAAGTTTGAAGAAATCTTTTTCAAAATTATTTTTAGCATTTGTTCAAGTCAATATATTTTTTAAGCCAAGGGGATTGCTTAAATCTGAGTATTCTATGGATTTGTTTTAAGATGAGGCAATTTGAAATGGCTTGTTTTAAAACTCTATAGTGCATGGTTTAATTTGTTTTTGCGTGTAAGTCTGCAACTAATTTTTGATTTTGGATCCCCCCACGGCCTTATTTTGAGGACAAATCATTATGTAGATCATGCACAGAATCGGGTTAATCTATATCCACTTCCAAAATGTACCCATACTCTGCAGTATCAGAAATTTTCTTAACGTCAAAATCAGTATCACATACCCACTCAAATTCACCGTAAGGAAGATATTCCGACATCGCCCAACCGTAAAGGTTATTTGCGTCTAAATAGACAAGAAATTCTGATGGTTTTGCTGCATCAAAATCTTCGCTTTCGAATATCTTTGTGAGCATTGAACTAGTCCACCTCTAATTCCGTTTTGCATAAACATATACATTTCGGAATCAGTGAACTGTTCCAGTGAAACTTCTGTGGTTTTTAACATTGAATCCCAGGATAAGCCTGGTGCTGTATAATAATGACAGGGGTCCAAATCGTATATACCTCTACAAATTTTACTAAAATTTTCAAACACGTCAGTTAGAAGAAGAACATCTGTCTTTAAGTAGAGTTCAGTATAGTCAAGGAGGGTTTTACAGTTAAACTCTCTCCATATTTTTTGAGCATGTTCATACTCGACAACATCACATTTTTCATTCGTTAGAATATTGAAGAACTCTTCTCTACTAGGGAGTTTAATTTCCTTAAACTTAGTCATGGAATCCATATAAGAGTAGGGAAATACACCCTTTCTTCTAATCAGGTTGAAATGAGCTTCATCAACGAAACATGATCGAATAGTATTAAAATCATTGCTATCAAGATTTTTTGCTAACGTATCTAAACTCGAAGCCATAAATCTAAACGAGTCTATAAATCTTATTTCGAATCCATGTTTTTCATATAATCTGATAAAAATTGAAAGAGAAATATAACGTTCTGTGTTCTGGGGAATCACTTTTATTGTGCCATTTTTTATAGTAGAAAGTTTTTTGAAAAATAGGTGCATATCATATGCAGAAAGATTATGAAAAATAACCGGAATAAACTGAGGTGTTTTATAATTTAAATTACATTCGCTATGAGCTGCCCCACGATAATTGCCCGTAAGATGACAATGATCTCTAACTTTATCGTTATTTAATATTTTCTTACATATATGACAATTTTTTGCATTATTATGTTGAGCTATTTCTATTGGGGTCATGAACATTTTCTTAACTTTTAGTAAATAATGTAAATATATGTCTGTACAATCTTCAACTATTTTTTTGATAAAGACATTTGCCGAATCTTCACCAAAATAATGTCTATATAAGTTATTTTCCTTCTTAAAACTACAATTAATAAAATAGCCGAATGCACACGCATGGTGTTTCTGTACATTTGTAGTGCTTTTACTTACAGGATCATGGAGTTTTTCTAAAATAGACTCGAAGTCTGCGTAGATGACAAATGGTACATCTAGCTGTTTGTAGTAGTTTTTGTACTTAATAATACATCCATCTTCGGGCATCCTGATGACTTTTTTACCACAAAGATGTTTATGTTGATAATCATCATGTGAATGATACAGGCAGGTGTTGCAGATATAAATCTTGTGGTCATGCATTGTAATGCTGGAACGAAGAAGTCTAAAGAAGAAGAGAGAAAAATAAAATAATATATAAATTAATATGACAATAAGAAATAACTTTTTAAATAGGGAACACATTTTGTATATGCACTAATGAAACTTACTTTGATATATCTTTGATGAGCACATAGTGGAAGTTCTCATTAGACTGGAGCAATAAGAGATTAATATGAATGTTTTTTCTCCTTTTGTTATGTAGTATGGCCCTATAAGCGATATTCCATTGTGACCAAATACATTTATGCTCATATCATTTTGATTCTCGAATTGTTTTATCTGCTTCAATGGGAGTGGAAACTCTAGTCCTTCAAAATTTAATGCAATTGCTCCTATATTAATATTCTCATCAGAAATGTTTGCAATATTGTAATTTCTACAGTTTTTCCGTTGTTTAGGACTCAGGCCACTATTTCCATTCAAAGCAGCAATGAGAGACCATTTAAAGCAATAACTGTCATTATTCTCAACATTTATGCATGCATGTTTTGCTGCAATATTTTTTGGGAGAGGGATAAAGCTCGATCCTCTTATTATCGATGCCTTGTTTATATTAACTTCAAGGAAATTTATTGAAGTCAAAGTCCATCCGCTATCCCTCTCTTGAAATTCTTCCATTTTGGCTCTTAGCTCCTCCGTCTGTTTCTTGTACATGTCTTCTATGTCATCAGACAAAGTCACCAACATCATTTTCGAAATATGTACAAGTTGGGAAACATTCATCTCATCATTCACCATGTTCATATAATCACATGTGAGCTCCATATTAAATTTAAATGTAGTATGTATCCTACTACATCATTGAGTTGTTGTACTATGGAGCTCTTGGCAGAATTCAGAATTCCTCTGGAAACAAGATAGCCACATTTTTGTTGAGGAGGATATATGTCTCGATCCTTCCGTTGAAGTTGCTCACTCTTTTAGTGAGAAAATCACCAATCCGTTCTTGGTGACAACTGTTTTTATGTTTTGTGGTTCTGACATGAGCCATATAACCATTTGATGGGATCATCTCATCACAATCCTCACAATATTTGTTTTGAAGATTTAGCTTATTAGTTCCAAGGTGAGCCTTTGATTGGTTAGCATATGAGTGCGTTTCCATATGCTGATTTAGTTTTGTTTGAGTCATAAAGACTTTATTGCAGATGGTACAACTTGCAGTATTCATTTTATTTAATTATTTATTTGTTTTATTAGTTAATTTAATTATTTTATTTATAAACAATTTATTTAATTATTTTTTATACACTATAACCTGGTTTATCAAACAGTAGTTAGTTCTAGCACTTTTATAGTTTTTGGATTTTAAACACTTTAGAAATTTTTGTTGGGGGGAAATAGGTTGTCACTTGTTGAGATATCAGAGCAGACTGATAGCAATCTACATTATTTCTTCTACTTATATACTTTATATTCGAAGTAGTCACCAAATCTAATTTATTACGGTATATGATGAAATTCATACACACACATACACACATGTACGTTCTCACACACACATACACATTTCCAGAATTCTCTGTTGGTATTACGATATATGATGAAATTCATATACATAACAAAATCGCTAGCGTCAGTTTGTAATACACACGTACGAGAAAAATTGGGACATGTGAAAGTAGGTGCTTCTATAATTTTTTGCTGCAGTCTCCAAAAGCTATTTCCTATAATTGTTTCATTAAAGTGAAAATATACTGAAATAAAAATATCATTATCCCTATTCAAAAGCTTTTCCTATCAACCTGATAGGATTCAAAGCATTTAACATCTGAAATTCACCTGTATATACATATAAAACTTATGCCAACACAATATTTTTTATCTCCATAAGAATAGCAACGCAAATAGTCTAGAAGACATACATATATACGAAAAAGTATTGATGTAATTCACACAAGCAATTATATTTTTTAAAGCAAAAATAGATACGATCAAATACATTACGCCAATGGCATATATTTACATACATTACCAAATAGATTCCCTATCTACCTCCATTCCAAACAGCTATCAGGGTTGCCACTACTTGCAGCTGTTAGATTATTTCCCCAGAGATCATTAACATAAATGCATACATAAAATAACCCTACATAAGTATACCAACGATAACTCAAAACAGCAAACCAAAGTCAATCAAATAACGATTACTACATACCTACAAATACACCGATTCCTTGTCCCTACCCTGCAGTCAGAGTGGGACGAAGTGTCTTTGTTGCAACACTAAAATTCTAGAGACAATTGTAGTATAAAAAGATATTTTCTATCTGTGATTATAAAAGAAAGAGAGAAAGCAGATTGATCACCACGAATACGGTGGAATTGTCAACAACTTGTCAATATACATACATTTGTACGTACGTAAATTAAAGAAATATACCAGTACTAACTGTCTGGTTGATATTTCTCCATGCTGGTGTCTGGATGGTTTTTGAAAATTTTCTTTTTTTTATTTTTAATTAAATCAAAGAAAAAAAATATTTTATATATCAAATAATTTTATATTAAATAGTTTTTACATTTTGTTTTTTTTTTTTTGGATAAATAAATTGAAAATGTTATTGTTATTCTTCAATATGATTTAAATTTTTTTTATTGCCCAAAATGATGGGTTAAGGTAAATTTTCCAGGCTGTAGAGACTAGTGGTAAGTAACCATCCTGAAGGAATGGGATAACCCACAGACGAACATAGGCCGGGTTATCATGGTGAAATCCAGTAGGATTTCAGAGGGAGGAGGCCACAGTTAGCCAAAGAGAACGGACTTGTAAGTATGCGTGATTTGGGGTATAAATCTTTTAGTTTTTTTATCAACAGTTTTTTTTTTAATCCAGAAAAATTCCACTTTCGGGCTCCAAATTCCATATATTTATCAACAGTATTCCAAATGTAGACACTTACAACAATATGTTTCATATAGGAGAACATAAAATTGAAATACGAATTGGATCTTACGAATTAAATGATATAGTTGATTTTATAGAAGAGCAATACAAACGCCCAGCAAATAAGATTTTTATTGAAGCCAATAACAACACAATGCAAGTTAAAGTTAATAGTTCCAAGGATCCTGTATATTTTAATAAGGACAACACAATTGGAAAACTTTTAGGATTCAATAGCAAAATCCTAACACCAAACAAATATTATTACTCAGATCTTCCAGTTAATATTTTTAAAGTGAATTTCTTGCGAATTGAAAGTAGTATCGCTATTAACACATATATGAATAACTCCAAATCGCATGCACTTCATGAATTTTCGATAAATGTCCCTCCAGGCTATAAAATAGACGAGGTTCCAAGAAATCTCATCTATTTACTTGTGAACATCAGAGAGATAAGTTCACTAGCGCTGCGCGTACTTGATCAACACGGTGATTTAATTAATTTCCGAGCAGAGGAAATTACAATACGAATACATTTAAGGCCAACTAAAAAATGCTAATATACAACACAAATACATTGAAAAATATAGCAGCAAAAACAACAACAACATTAATGCGAAAAGCTCAACAAAAATCTCTAACAACATTAAATAAAAATTTTCTGAATTTGAAATTAAAGATAAAATGAGTTCAATAATAGATGTCTTAGATAAACCTTTGTCTGATGAAAATATAATCAAAAAGGACTATCATACATATGTACCATACTTACAGTCTTACAACAATAATGATGAAATTAGAATTTCAATACAAAATCAAGATTTGTATGTGCTACCTTGTGAGAGCTACATTTATGTGGACGGGTTTGTTGCCGATGATAATAAGCCAAATCTTCGTCATCTTCGGAGAACTATATACTAAAAAACAACTTTGTGGCATATCTGTTTGATGAAATTCGCTATGAGCTGAATGGAATTGATATTGATCATACAAGATATTTAGGAGCCACAAGCACCATAAAAAATTTGGTTTCTATGTCACCAACTGAAAGCAACGTGATGCAAAATGCTGGATGGAACAAAATTGACGATGTCACTCTTGTAAATGGATTTTTCAATTTCTATGTACATCTAAAAATGCTTCTAGGATTCGCTGAAGACTACAACAAAGTTATACTAAATGGAAAATATGAATTAATACTCTTGCGCAATAAGAACGATGAAAATCTTGTGCGCTCGAGTGTTTCTACTGAAAAAGCTAGACTTACAATTTCACTCATCTCATGGAGAATCCCACATGTACAATTATCGGACTTTAGCAAATGAATATGATAAAAATTATTAATAATGGTGCTTCTATACCTATGGCATTTCGCAGTTGGGATTGTCATATTAATCCAGCAGCTTAAACAGCTTACTGCATTCTTATTCATGATCGTATAATAGAATATATACCTATCAAAGGACAAGTTCGAAAAGTCTTATAAATTGAGTAATATGGATAAAAACATAATTTTTATAGACGTACAAGGTTTCAAGAGTAATTCAAATGATTTCATCGCAAAAGAAGTAGCGATTGTTCTCAACAATTATGAATATAACCATTTCATTATAAAATCCCCATTTGATTTTAAATGGTTATCAATAAAAAAGCAAAGAGAACAAAGTGGCTAACAAAAAACTATCATCACCTAAACTGGACTGCTGGATCAGTTTCATTTCAAAGCGTTTGCAATTTTTTAAAAGCCAACGCAAGATGTTCAACAATTTATGTAAATGGTGAAGAAAAAAGACGATGGTTGGAAAAAATGTTATACCGAAAAATTTCTAACGTTGAGGATATAGGCCTGCATCAACTTTAAACAAATGGAAATAAAGTATCCATAATATCTTCATTGTAGTTATCATAATTTTGGTGTTTGCGCATTAAAAAATGCTATTTTACTAACAAAAGAAATGTCTTGCTTTAAATGAAATTTTTTACTTCTTAAAATATGAATTTACATATGTATGTATTATTATAAAACTTAAAAAAATTTTAAACAATAAATGTATACCAAATAAAAGAATGTACAAGTGTTTCTTATTTCAAATACAAACTACATAAATGAAAGAAAAGGAAGTGGGGAGGAGGAGAGTTAACTTTATTGCATACTTGCAAATTTTTACTTTTTGTTTCTCTGCTGATGACTGTACTTAATTGAAACTTTGCTGCTTTAAAATAATCGAAGACAAAAAAATGATTACGTTGCAAAATATAAATGTATGTATTGTATTACGCACAAGCATCCTCAGTCATACATACAAATACACATATACATACATACATACATACATACACATGCAAATATACACACATACATACATACACATACATACATACAGTTATATTTCTTAAACAAATAAATAAATACCAGCGACATACAAGCTGGATCATCTACACACAAGTATAGGGTGTTCATATACAAGAGAACATTTTATACATAAATAAAATAATTAAATTAATTGTTTATTAGTTAATTTAATTATTTTATTTATAACCAATTTATTAGCCAAACGCACATTCATACAGGCAAAGTTAAATATACAAATAAACATGAAGCAAAATTATACCAAGGTCAACTCAAAATTATTTTAAATATGAGTGCAGTCAATTTTAAAATTATGTGATTTATATAAAGTTTAAAAGATGTTTTTTAAGCTAAATTTCTATTATGAATACAATTTTGCTTAAACAAAATTCGAAATGCTGTTTAATATTTTTATGAATATGGTTGTAAGCATTTAATAAGAGACAATGCAAATGTAATTATAATGTTTATGCAAGATGAGAAAAAAATTAAGCACGTTTATAGGCATCATGTTGTATGTAATATGAATTTTTAAAAGTTTTAAGAAGTTTGTAGAGAGTGTTGGAAGAAAAATTATATAATATTTTCTTAAGGTTCTTCAACTTTTATATGTTTTCATAAAAAAATTACTGGTAATAAAAGATTGACTTTAGTTGATTCATCTAACTTTAAACTCCATTCATATAAATGTTATAAATGGCTAGCTACTTGTAAAATTTGGTTTCGAAATTAATGCTCTGAGACCTAAATGATTCCTGTTTGTTGTTTCCCAAGATGAAGCAATTCTAATGTCCCTACGTTTTTCAATGTTTTCCATTGTTTTCCCATAAACAGCGTTGTTTAAAAGTTTGAAGAAATCTTTTTCAAAATTATTTTTAGCATTTGTTCAAGTCAATATATTTTTTAAGCCAAGGGGATTGCTTAAATCTGAGTATTCTATGGATTTGTTTTAAGATGAGGCAATTTGAAATGGCTTGTTTTAAAACTCTATAGTGCATGGTTTAATTTGTTTTTGCGTGTAAGTCTGCAACTAATTTTTGATTTTGGATCCCCCCACGGCCTTATTTTGAGGACAAATCATTATGTAGATCATGCACAGAATAGGGTTAATCTATATCCACTTCCAAAATGTACCCATACTCTGCAGTATCAGAAATTTTCTTAACGTCAAAATCAGTATCACATAACCACTCAAATTCACCGTAAGGAAGATATTCCGACATCGCCCAACCGTAAAGGTTATTTGCGTCTAAATAGACAAGAAATTCTGATGGTTTTGCTGCATCAAAATCTTCGCTTTCGAATATCTTTGTGAGCATTGAACTAGTCCACCTCTAATTCCGTTTTGCATAAACATATACATTTCGGAATCAGTGAACTGTTCCAGTGAAACTTCTGTGGTTTTTAACATTGAATCCCAGGATAAGCCTGGTGCTGTATAATAATGACAGGGGTCCAAATCGTATATACCTCTACAAATTTTCCTAAAATTTTCAAACACGTCAGTTAGAAGAAGAACATCTGTCTTTAAGTAGAGTTCAGTATAGTCAAGGAGGGTTTTACAGTTAAACTCTCTCCATATTTTTTGAGCATGTTCATACTCGACAACATCACATTTTTCATTCGTTAGAATATTGAAGAACTCTTCTCTACTAGGGAGTTTAATTTCCTTAAACTTAGTCATGGAATCCATATAAGAGTAGGGAAATACACCCTTTCTTCTAATCAGGTTGAAATGAGCTTCATCAACGAAACATGATCGAATAGTATTAAAATCATTGCTATCAAGATTTTTTGCTAACGTATCTAAACTCGAAGCCATAAATCTAAACGAGTCTATAAATCTTATTTCGAATCCATGTTTTTCATATAATCTGATAAAAATTGAAAGAGAAATATAACGTTCTGTGTTCTGGGGAATCACTTTTATTGTGCCATTTTTTATAGTAGAAAGTTTTTTGAAAAATAGGTGCATATCATATGCAGAAAGATTATGAAAAATAACCGGAATAAACTGAGGTGTTTTATAATTTAAATTACATTCGCTATGAGCTGCCCCACGATAATTGCCCGTAAGATGACAATGATCTCTAACTTTATCGTTATTTAATATCTTCTTACATATATGACAATTTTTTGCATTATTATGTTGAGCTATTTCTATTGGGGTCATGAACATTTTCTTAACTTTTAGTAAATAATTTAAATATATGTCTGTACAATCTTCAACTATTTTTTTGATAAAGACATTTGCCGAATCTTCACCAAAATAATGTCTATATAAGTTATTTTCCTTCTTAAAACTACAATTAATAAAATAGCCGAATGCACACGCATGGTGTTTCTGTACATTTGTAGTGCTTTTACTTACAGGATCATGGAGTTTTTCTAAAATAGACGCGAAGTCTGCGTAGATGACAAATGGTACATCTAGCTGTTTGTAGTAGTTTTTGTACTTAATAATACATCCATCTTCGGGCATCCTGATGACTTTTTTACCACAAAGATGTTTATGTTGATAATCATCATGTGAATGATACAGGCAGGTGTTGCAGATATAAATCTTGTGGTCATGCATTGTAATGCTGGAACGAAGAAGTCTAAAGAAGAAGAGAGAAAAATAAAATAATATATAAATTAATATGACAATAAGAAATAACTTTTTAAATAGGGAACACATTTTGTATATGCACTAATGAAACTTACTTTGATATATCTTTGATGAGCACATAGTGGAAGTTCTCATTAGACTGGAGCAATAAGAGATTAATATGAATGTTTTTTCTCCTTTTGTTATGTAGTATGGCCCTATAAGCGATATTCCATTGTGACCAAATACATTTATGCTCATATCATTTTGATTCTCGAATTGTTTTATCTGCTTCAATGGGAGTGGAAACTCTAGTCCTTCAAAATTTAATGCAATTGCTCCTATATTAATATTCTCATCAGAAATGTTTGCAATATTGTAATTTCTACAGTTTTTCCGTTGTTTAGGACTCAGGCCACTATTTCCATTCAAAGCAGCAATGAGAGACCATTTAAAGCAATAACTGTCATTATTCTCAACATTTATGCATGCATGTTTTGCTGCAATATTTTTTGGAAGAGGGATAAAGCTCGATCCTCTTATTATCGATGCCTTGTTTATATTAACTTCAAGGAAATTTATTGAAGTCAAAGTCCATCCGCTATCCCTCTCTTGAAATTCTTCCATTTTGGCTCTTAGCTCCTCCGTCTGTTTCTTGTACATGTCTTCTATGTCATCAGACAAAGTCACCAACATCATTTTCGAAATATGTACAAGTTGGGAAACATTCATCTCATCATTCACCATGTTCATATAATCACATGTGAGCTCCATATTAAATTTAAATGTAGTATGTATCCTACTACATTCATTGAGTTGTTGTACTATGGAGCTCTTGGCAGAATTCAGAATTCCTCTGGAAACAAGAGCCACATTTTTGTTGAGGAGGATATATGTCTCGATCCTTCCGTTGAAGTTGCTCACTCTTTTAGTGAGAAAATCACCAATCCGTTCTTGGTGACAACTGTTTTTATGTTTTGTGGTTCTGACATGAGCCATATAACCATTTGATGGGATCATCTCATCACAATCCTCACAATATTTGTTTTGAAGATTTAGCTTATTAGTTCCAAGGAGAGCCTTTGATTGGGTAGCATATGAGTGCGTTCCCATATGCTGATTTAGTTTTGTTTGAGTCATAAAGACTTTATTGCAGATGGTACAACTTGCAGTATTCATTTTATTTAATTATTTATTTGTTTTATTAGTTAATTTAATTATTTTATTTATAAACAATTTATTTAATTATTTTTTGTACACTATAACCTGGTTTATCAAACAGTAGTTAGTTCTAGCACTTTTATAGTTTTTGGATTTTAAACACTTTAGAAATTTTTGTTGGGGGAAATAGGTTGTCACTTGTTGAGATATCAGAGCAGACTGATAGCAATCTACATTATTTCTTCTACTTATATACTTTATATTCGAAGTAGTCACCAAATCTAATTTATTACGGTATATGATGAAATTCATACACACACATACACACATGTACGTTCTCACACACACATACACATTTCCAGAATTCTCTGTTGGTATTACGATATATGATGAAATTCATATACATAACAAAATCGCTAGCGTCAGTTTGTAATACACACGTACGAGAAAAATTGGGACATGTGAAAGTAGGTGCTTCTATAATTTTTTGCTGCAGTCTCCAAAAGCTATTTCCTATAATTGTTTCATTAAAGTGAAAATATACTGAAATAAAAATATCATTATCCCTATTCAAAAGCTTTTCCTATCAACCTGATAGGATTCAAAACATTTAAACATTTGAAATTCACCTGTATATACATATAAAACTTATGCCAACACAATATTTTTTATCTCCATAAGAATAGCAACGCAAATAGTCTAGAAGACATACATATATACGAAAAAGTATTGATGTAATTCACACAAGCAATTATATTTTTTAAAGCAAAAATAGATACAATCAAATACATTACGCCAATGGCATATATTTACATACATTACCAAATAGATTCCCTATCTACCTCCATTCCAAACAGCTATCAGGGTTGCCACTACTTGCAGCTGTTAGATTATTTCCCCAGAGATCATTAACATAAATGCATACATAAAATAACCCTACATAAGTATACCAACGATAACTCAAAACAGCAAACCAAAGTCAATCAAATAACGATTACTACATACCTACAAATACACCGATTCCTTGTCACTACCCTGCAGTCAGAGTGGGACGAAGTGTCTTTGTTGCAACACTAAAATTCTAGAGACAATTGTAGTATAAAAAGATATTTTCTATCTGTGATTATAAAAGAAAGAGAGAAAGCAGATTGATCAACACGAATACGGTGGAATTGTCAACAACTTGTCAATATACATACATTTGTACGTACGTAAATTAAAGAAATATACCAGTACTAACTGTCTGGTTGATATTTCTCCATGCTGGTGTCTGGATGGTTTTTGAAAATTTTATTTTTTTTATTTTTAATTAAATCAAAGAAAAAAAATATTTTATATATCAAATAATTTTATATTAAATAGTTTTTACATTTTGTTTTTTTTTTTTTTTGGATAAATAAATTGAAAATGTTATTGTTATTCTTCAATATGATTTAAATTTTTTTTATTGCCCAAAATGATGGGTTAAGGTAAATTTTCCAGGCTGTAGAGACTAGTGGTAAGTAACCATCCTGAAGGAATGGGATAACCCACAGACGAACATAGGCCGGGTTATCATGGTGAAATCCAGTAGGATTTCAGAGGGAGGGAGGCCACAGTTAGCCAAAAAGATCGGCTAACTCGACATTTATGTTGAGAGAACGGACTTGTAAGTATGCGTGATTTGGGGTATAAATCTTTTAGTTTTTTTATCAACAGTTTTTTTTTTAATCCAGAAAAATTCCACTTTCGGGCTCCAAATTCCATATATTTATAAACATTTTTTTCTTGGTTTTACATCGTTCCAAGTGCAGCTGGCATGATTTTTTTTTGTTTATTGTTGCTTATTGCCGAAGGTCGGCAAGAACACCCTCCAAAACGGCGAGCTCAGCCGGAGCAGAACGCCAGCATGCCAGCGAGGCCGACAAATCTGGCAACCGTACAAAATGATGCACAGACCGAGATGTCTAAATCAACAGCATAAGCAACCCGGTAGCAAACAATAATAACAAAAAATGGCTCCCAACGTGGGGCCCGAAAGTGGAAAATTCAAATTCATATCCGATTAGATTTTGCGTGTTTTCAACTAATGTAAGTCCCGTTGAGTCATTAAAGAGTCCTCAACGAGAAGCGACATTAATTGACTCACAAAGTCCACTTAAAATTTTTTTTCTTTTTAAATTCCGTAATTTGTTTTTATACTACACACTATATTTTCTTTTATTCATAAATATTTCCTAGAACTACAGTATAACGTAAGTCCCTGAAGTAGAAATTTTTTTTATTTCTTCCGCGTTGCGACGGCATAATGGAATTTTGAGAAGTATTTGTTTTCTGGTAGTGGTATGAGTCAAGCTAGATAAATTGTTACCAAATGTTATCAAATTAGTTTTTGGTACATATCATAACAAAGCTTATGAATACCATCCAATATTAAATTTAGTCACAATAGACAAAATTCTAATTCTAAAATAGACAAAATTCTAATTCTAAAGTAAATACTTTTATTATTGTGAAGTTAGGGAGTAGTCCTGACAACGTAAAAGGCGAAATACCTCAGTGTTAGTGACCTCTCTAACCGAGCAATATGGTAGGAGAGAGAATTGAAGATTTATTCCATACCTTTTATGTTACCACAAACCATACAAACATATTTACAAGTCTAGAGGAAAACATTATAGAAATGATGAAAACAAATACTTTTTCGATGCTTCTCAACATAAATGAATCGGTGAATCTAATTTAATTGGATTCAAATAAATTCCTTTAATGGTGGTTACGTAGTGCCGCAAAGTACTACAGCCGAATAACAAACTTAAATTTAATTTAACATTTTCGTTTTTTTTCTTTTTGTAAAAGAGAACAAATTTTTTTTATCATTTTTCCAAATATCCTATAAGGATTTCTGTTTTTGGAATATAAGTTTTCTATTGGAAAACATAGATACATTTTTTTTCTATATAATTTTTCTATTTGGAAACATACATATATTTGTTTTTACTTTTCTTATGTGAATTTTTTTTATATATATTTATATTTTTCTTTTTGAAATCATAGTTTTCATTTTTTTTTTTCATTTTTATATAGTTTTTGTATAATAATTATATATTTTAATAGAAGCTATTATAAATATAATATCGCAATTGAAAGCATATTGGAGTTTTTGCTTTCTAATTAGTTTTTTTTCTTTTTGTATATTTTATATATATATATATTTTTTTTTTTGATATACACAGGTAATATACATATATAGTTTTATATTATACATCTATAATTTTTTATATTTTTTAATTTTGGGTTATTTTCATTCTCTTTTTCGACATTTTCTTTTACTTCGCTGATTGTGTAGTACAATTTACATAATTTTGGTTTTGCTACGCCTTATTAAAGGCTAGAGACATAAAATAGTTTCTGAATTTTTTTATTTTGATGGTTTTAACTCGTTCGGAGAGAAACCGATTAATTGCAGCCGGTATTGACGTAAATTCCGTGATGAATAGAGACGAACTCCCAATAACATCAGGGGAGGCTATAGTGCCACCTGCCACTAATGTAACAGGAACAGTTACTCCGGCAGTACAACAATTTTTAGCTATGGCACAGGGCATACGTCTAGTACTATACCCACTCCTGAGTATAGTAATATCACCTCTAGAACGAGGCAGGGTGAATTTCACATCAACAGACCCACTGTACAACCATCTCATCAGAGGCCAGTTGTTGATTTAGGGGGTGATATAGCAAGTCTAATCAGGGAAGAGTTGTCTCGGCAGATGCAACAATTGCAAGTGACGATGCAGCAGGAAATCAGCCAAGCAGTACGGCAAGCAATTCGCCCTCAAGCGAATCCAGCTTCAGGTGGTCGGGGTAGTAATTTAGCCGCGCCCAATACACCTCAAGCTGAATTAACTGCTCGCACGCCACACCTATTTGGAGCAGGAAGTAGTCAAAATTTTAATCTTGGTATAAATCAGGCAAATAACTTAAACATACCTGCATTTCAGAGAACACCAGCACATGAATTTCATTCAGCTCCTTATCCTCCTCCAGGTATGCAACCACAAGCGGCGCCTTTACAACCGTCTGCAGTTCATCTCATTACGCAGGCCCACAGACCAACTGACAGTACTTACCCAATAGTTAAAGCGGACTTGTCTAAATGGGGCCTCAAGTTTGACGGAACGTCTAAGTCTATGAGTGCCGAAGATTTCCTTTGCAGATTGAAAACGTTAAGGCAAGATTACAATATTTCAATTGTGGAGATTAAGCGTAGTTTCCATACCTTACTCGAAGGCCACGCCCTAGAGTGGTATTGGAATGTGAAAAAGTTGAACCCATTCCAATCCTGGGACGAATTCATAGGCGCGTTTTTGACGCAATATAGGAGGTACGAGAACGAATTTCAGATTCAAAAAAGAATTATGGACCGCAGGCAAGGGGCACAGGAGTCCTTTGAAGATTTCTTCAATGCTGTTATAAGTGTGAGAAATCAGCAACGTACTCCTTACTCGGAGTCTGACCTCATAGAGATAATGAGGGGAAATTTGAAACCCTCATTATCGCAATTACTGTTTTCGGCAAGAATACAAAATCTGAATGATTTCTGCCAACAGGCCAAAAGAGCTGAAAGTCTCGTGTCGAGTCAAAGGCAGCAGTATGCACCCAGACATAACATACCACCCCGCGTCCATGAGGTAGATTATCAAGAGCTAACTGAACCTGTCCACGAAATAGAGGCTTTGGCGAGCAGTAGTCGCTACATATGCTGGAACTGTAAGCGTGTTGGTCACGGTTTTACAGATTGTCAATCACTTACTCGCCGAATCTTTTGTTACAGGTGTGGATGGGACAATGTGGTTACGCCGTAATGCCCAAAATGTCGGGGAAACCAGACATCGAACGCGTCTCGAACTGGGGAGGCTTGTTCGACACACACCCAGACCCAGTAGAAAAACCATTATTACCCACCGAACAATTTTGAAAAACAATGACAGAAAGTCAGTGAAACCAACACAGCCGGAAGTTCGGTGCATTAAGCCCCTGCATTTACGTGTAGTTGAATACAACCAAGCCAGAGATTGAATTTTTGCAGAGGTGTCAAGTAGAATAAAGAATGCTGGGGAGCGTTATAAGTGCAGAAAGTAAAAAAGAAATTAAATTTTGGAGTGAACTTATGCGAGGAAAGGAACGAGGGTACTGACCAAGTAGAAATTCATTTCTTAACACCTGTGCAGCAGCAACAGTTAAATGAGGTCGTGTCTAGGTTTCCTTGCTACTCGAAGCGTGGACTAGGTAAAATCCACCTCGAAACCCACTCCATAGGATGCTTGATCTTGGGGTCGTTGAGGAAAGCGAAAGTCCTTGGAGCCACCCTGTTACTCTCGTCCGCAAAGGCGAGAAAACAGGCTGTGCTTGGACGCTCGTAAACTCAATGCTGTCTCAATCAAGGATGCTTACCCGCTCCCGCACATTGAAGGTCTCCTCAGCTGGTTGGGAGATACGTATTTTATCTCCAGCTTCGACTTGAAGGATGCATTTTGGCAAATACCGCTAGAAACATCCAGTAGAGAAAAAACTGCTTTCACGGTGCCAGATAGACCACTTTACCATTTCACGGTCATGCCTTTTGGGTTGTGTAACGCAGCTCAAAGGCTATGCCGCTTAATGGATAAGGTGATTCCAGCTGCACTTCGTGACAGAGTGTTTGTCTACCTGGATGACCTTTGGTGGTGTCTCCTGACTTCTCGACGCACTTGAAGTTGCTAGAGCTGGTGTCAATGCAGTTGGAAAAGGCAGGTTTGACGATAAATGTCTCTAAGTCCAGATTCTGCTTTAAAGAGCTTCGATACTTAGGGTACACAGTAGGAAAAGGACAACTTAGACACGAACCAGAAAAAGTGAGCACGATTTTGAAATATTCGTACCCCAAAACTGCTAAACAGGTGCGCAGTTTTATGGGTGCTACCGGTTGGTATCGTCGTACCTGTTATTGACAACCTTGTGTACAAACGTTCAGCCCACTATGATGGTATCGCACTCAACGAAGATTTCGCCTGGAAGCTTTGGGTCCCACCTGAGCTTACCGAAAATATAATAAGAAATGCACATGAGCAACACTGAATAACTATAATCATGCAGGAATGCCGCGTCTGCAATTGTACTTTAGTTACCCTGTAATTGTTATTTTTATAAACGAAAGACAGTTGTTTCCGACAATTTGGGGTTTGTTTATACAAACAAAATACATGTGTTTTTTGGTGTTGTAATTTTGTTGTAGTTCTGCATGTACCTAGTATAATTGTATCATGGTCTCGATTTTAGCACAATGTAGGTGACTGAACCTGCAAGAAAATAACTAGTGTCAAACTCTATATTAAATTGATATTTGACAGTACTAGTGCATAAGCATAATAACAGGGAGGACACCAGTTGTGAAACGCAGAGTTGCAGCATTTAGTTAATGGCCGTGAACACACCATGAGTGGTGAATATACAAAGTTGAAATGCCAACACGTTTTTTTTTGATAGTTTATGTACCAATACCCAAAATACCCCAGACAACTTTATATACCTTTTTCGTTTTTTTAATCGGCCTCCCATTCTAGGTCCACTGATGGACTCGAGAATGGTTGGGTTTGTGGCAGCACTCTGGGGTCGGTAATGCGGTAATGATAGTGGCAACCTCAGAGGTAACAGCTGGTCTCCGGGCTTTGGTAACAGCTGATACCAACAGCTGAAAGAAAAAATAAATTTAAAGACAAAAACAAAAAAATTATTTATAAAAAAAACCTAATAGAAGAAAATGGCCAGGAAAGTTCTGGAAAAGACAGCTTCGATTGGAAGGAAAAAAAAGATGGACGGCATCTGAGGATTCTTGGCGCACACCGAGTCGAGGTATTATTATTATACGAACAATATAAACTATGGTTTTGGCATTTTTTCGTTTTGGGTTTTTTCGGTTTTAAGCGTGTTTAGAATGAAAGTAATGATGTTTTATTAGTGCGAATCAATTCAAACACTTTAATTTGAACTGTACTAATTTTCTTTGTTTTCTTTTGTCTTCAAGCACTTAAAACTTGAAGATTAGAGATTTTTACTTTCAAGCACTTGGAACTTGAACGTAATGTGATCAATAAATAAAAGCGAGTTTTTTACTACTGATACAAACATAATTTTTATTGGAATATTTATACTATATATATATATATATATATATATTTTAATTTGAAATTTATTTGCTTGTGGTTTAGCTTGGTCTATATACGTATTTCATTGGCGCTTAAACCAAATCATCAGTAGACTTCAACCACAAATTTTGAACAGTCACAAACCTCTTACTTTATGCACAGACTTTCAAAAACTATATGAGAATTCATAGAATAATAATATTTTTGAAAATCACAAAGATAAAATAAGTTTGGTAGGCTTTGAAATCATATCGAATATAAATTATTTGCTGGGTTTTGTATGAGTTTCAAAGCCTACCAAACTTATTTTATCTTTGTGATTTTCAAAAATATTATTATTCTATGAATTCTCATATAGTTTTTGAAAGTCTGTGCATAAAGTAAGAGGTTTGTGACTGTTCAAAATTTGTGGTTGAAGTCTACTGATGATTTGGTTTAAGCGCCAATGAAATACGTATATAGACCAAGCTAAACCACAAGCAAATAAATTTCAAATTAAAATATAATTATGACAATATGTCAAATAATAAACTTCTTATATATATATATATATTTTATATATATTTATACTGAGTCAACAAATATTTTTAAAACAAAATTTACGTTGACCAATCAGATTAAAGTGACAATATTTTCAGTTAATTCAGTGTGTAATATGATATCTTTTTATTAACAATTTTTGTTTATCAGCTAATTGAGTGCAAGTAAACAGTATTAATAGTATTCACTAACTTTTGTATTATCATTAATAATTATTAAGTGGATTCACGGGTTTTTGAACATTCTTCCCCGCGTTGAACGACTGTTCAAAATTTAAGAAAGTTCGAAGTCAGGTTAATTTGATTGGTCAGGTTAATTTGATAAAAAAAATAAATTTTAAAATATATTGGAACATAGTGTTGTTATTAAAACTACGTTAGTAAGTAAATTAATTTATTGAGTCTTGTCATCTGCTGCTAAAACATCAATGGTAAATTTGGAATGCTGGAGTGGCATTGGTATAGGGGTCATCTTGTGTTCTTCGGCGTGTTGTTGGAGCTCAATGTCCTTTTCAGTGGACTCGATTGATGTAGTTGGATGTGGGTTTTTTGCATTTTTTCTTGATTTGCATGTTGACAGCAAAATGATTAGTGCTATGATGCTTACTACGAGTGCTAGGTATCCAATTATATAACTGTGAATCTCCTGACTTCTCGACGCACTTGAAGTTGCTAGAGCTGGTATCAATGCAGTTGGAAAAGGCAGGTTTGACGATAATTGTCTCTAAGTCCAGATTCTGCTTTAAAGAGTTTCGATATTCAGGGTATATAGTAGGAAAAGGACAACTTTGACACGAACCAGAAAAAGTGAGCACGATTTTGAAATATTCGTACCCCAAAACTGCTAAACAGGTGCGAATTTTTATGGGTGCTACCGGTTGGTATCCTCGTTTCATTCCAAATTATGCCACAATTTCAGCTCCAATTTTTAATACCCTGAAAAAAGGGAAAACTTTTACTGATGAGGCCAAAAATGCTTTCGATTATTTAAAAACAGCGCTCACCACTAGACCGGTCTTGACACACCCCAACTTTGACAAACGCTTTTTCGTCCAGTGTGATGCTTCCGACATAGGAATAGGCGCAGTTCTGGTTCAGAAAGGATGACGACGAAGGCGAGCATCCCATAGCACTTTTTTTTCACAAGCTTACCAACGCTCAAAGGAATTATTCCGTAACTGAGAGGGAGTGCTTGGCCGTGGTGCTTGCCATCAAAAAATTCAGGCCTGGACCGAAAAATAAACTACCAGATGCTTTGTCTCGTTACGACATGGAAGAGGTTTCTGTAAGTTTTGGTAATTTGGTCGATATAGATTCGGACGCTTTTAAAACCGATTCCTATGCTGACTTAATTGCCAGAATTTCAGAAAACTCTGACCAATTACCAGACATCAAGGTTATTGACAACCTTGTGTACAAACGTTCAGCCCACTATGATGGTATCGCACTCAACGAAGATTTCGCCTGGAAGCTTTGGGTCCCACCTGAGCATACCGAAAATATAATAAGAAATGCACATGAGCCACCACAAGCCGCTCATGGAGGTTTCGTTAAGACTCTTAAAAGAGTACGTGAATATTTTTATTGGCCAAATCAAAATGCCCAAATTAGAAATTTTGTTAGAAATTGTCAAACTTGTAAAGAGTCAAAAGTGCCAAATATCACTTTACGTCCACCAATGGGGAATGAAACCTTGACCGAACGCCCTTTTTAATGGCTATATGTGGATTTTTTAGGACCCTATCCTAGGTCTAAAGCAGGAAACTGCTACATTTTTATTGTGCTAGACCATTTTACGAAATATGTTTTATTGAAGGCCTTAAGCAAAGCAAGCAGCAAACAAATAGTGAAGTTTTTAATTTCAGAAGTTTTCCACAAGTTTGGAATGTCAGAAACCGTGGTATCCGATAATGGAAAACAATTTTTGATCAAAGAGTTTATTGACACCATGGCACACTTCGGCATAAATCACATGAAGACTGCATTTTTCTCACCACAGGCAAATGCCTCTGAGAGGGTGAATCAGTCGATTTTGTCCGCCATAAGAGCATATGTAAAAGACGATCACTCTAATTGGGATAAATATTTATCCGAAATAGAGTGTTCATTAAGATCCTCTCTGCATGGCTCAATAGGAGTGACACCGTAGTTTGCAGTATTCGGAACAAATATGATTGGCCACGGTAGCGTACTTACCTTTGTCCTGGAAACACTGGTATTTCCCCAAGCGTCTTGATTAACGTCGAATCTGTAAATAGAACTTCATGTTAGTTTGATTTCTTTAATACGTTATTACACAAATTGCTATTTTAATTTATTGCACTACTGCCTCATGCAGTTTGTGTTGCACATAATATATAAATTCTATTTTATGGATATATAATTAGAATAGAATTGATTAATCTAATTATATGCAATTTCAATTTCTTGTATTCCAAAATTTAAAACCGAATTTCTGTTTTCATATATTTTTTTACGCACATCAATTGGTATTTACCATTTTATTTATTTTATCTTGCTTAAACACACACTACAGTTATTTATTTATCAACTCAAGTTTTCTTTTTCTTTTCTCATCATTTTTAATAAATTCTAAATTGAAAATTAAAATAAACCTATTAAGCGGCGGCTTACTATTGTACCACCGGCGTACTTTATTTATTAAATACGCGGCGACTAAAGTTAACGGCGGCGACAACTAATAGATCACCGACGGCGGTGTGCTTTTTCGATAACGATGTATCGACCAGTCACAAAAATAAAAACAAACACCACCAACAAAAAGGAAACTAATTCTTCTTACAGTCGTTAAGCAGCTCTGGGTCGGGGTACATCTCTCGCGTCATCGTAATTATTTCTTAAGTGCGGTCAGGCTTGTGTGTGTTGTTTGGCCTTCGAGAGTTTTTCGTCTCGCTCGCACTGGTTGACTGATCTGCAACGGATAACCGTATAATCTTGCGGTTTTTTGTGGAATTTCTTTAACAACCACGTTGCCTACTTCCTATATGAAGGCATAGGTCGTGTACGGTCAGTCACAAAACCTTATAAAATACTGTTAATACTATCTTGGGCATATGGTCTACGTTACTCCGCCCATATTTGTGCAACATCATATTATGCAAATTTACTTTGCATTAATATGTTCAATAAATAAATAAATAATTCTTCTTACATTTTTCTTGGTTAATATGCAGACATCTAACGGTCCCAGTATGCATATTCCCTGGAAGCCCTGAAATTAAATATATAAAAATTTACACCAATTATATTAAAATAAATTATATACATACATACGTATACTCAAATTAGGAGATAATACACCACATACAAATATACATACGTACACCAAATCTACTTTTAAAATTTAATTTTTTTTCACTTACCTCATAAAGAAACAAGCACTTGTGTCTTTTAACACACACCACTCGATAATTTTCATAAATTAAAATTATAATTTATAACTAATTGCACCACCACAGATTTAATCTATTCCACTCGTGAGATCAATTGTCAAATAAAAACTTAACCCATGCTTTCGTTAAGTCTCGATCATGATACAATAATACTAGGTACCTGCACAAGCCCAGCCTGTCACTGTATACATTGCACCTAGTTGTCAAACTTTGTTTACAAGCTGCAAAAATGTTAATGTATGTGTGTAAACAAAATGATTACAGTGTTGCCAATGAATTTACACATGGCTGTGTCTCCAATTACACATTGAAGAAAATTACACTACACATCTTTTGTGTAGCTTAAAATTAAAACAATAATAAATAAAAATAGAACCCAAAGTAGAATTACACACATATTATACAAGAATTCAATTACATCGCCTACGCTTGTGAGTAGAAATTACACACTGTCTAACTACACCCATATTGGCAACACTGAATAACTATAATCATGCAGGAATGCCGCGTCTGCAATTGTACTTTAGTTACCCTGTAATTGTTATTTTTATAAACGAAAGACAGTTGTTTCCGACAATTTGGGGTTTGTTTATACAAACAAAATACATGTGTTTTTTGGTGTTGTAATTTTGTTGTAGTTCTGCATGTACCTAGTATAATTGTATCATGGTCTCGATTTTAGCACAATGTAGGTGACTGAACCTGCAAGAAAATAACTAGTGTCAAACTCTATATTAAATTGATATTTGACAGTACTAGTGCATAAGCATAATAACAGGGAGGACACCAGTTGTGAAACGCAGAGTTGCAGCATTTAGTTAATGGCCGTGAACACACCATGAGTGGTGAATATACAAAGTTGAGATGCCAACACGTTTTTTTTTGATAGTTTATGTACCAATACCCAAAATACCCCAGACAACTTTATATACCTTTTTCGTTTTTTTAATCGGCCTCCCATTCTAGGTCCACTGATGGACTCGAGAATGGTTGGGTGTGTGGCAGCACTCTGGGGTCGGTAATGCGGTAATGATAGTGGCAACCTCAGAGGTAACAGCTGGTCACCGGGCTTTGGTAACAGCTGATACCAACAGCTGAAAGAAAAAATAAATTTAAAGACAAAAACAAAAAAATTATTTATAAAAAAAACCTAATAGAAGAAAATGGCCAGGAAAGTTCTGGAAAAGACAGCTTCGATTGGAAGGAAAAAAAAAGATGGACGGCATCTGAGGATTCTTGGCGCACACCGAGTCGAGGTATTATTATTATACGAACAATATAAACTATGGTTTTGGCATTTTTTCGTTTTGGGTTTTTTCGGTTTTAAGCGTGTTTAGAATGAAAGTAATGATGTTTTATTAGTGCGAATCAATTCAAACACTTTAATTTGAACTGTACTAATTTTCTTTGTTTTCTTTTGTCTTCAAGCACTTGGAACTTGAAGATTAGAGATTTTTACTTTCAAGCACTTGGAACTTGAACGTAATGTGATCAATAAATAAAAGCGAGTTTTTTACTACTGATACAAAAATAATTTTTATTGGAATATTTATACTATATATATATATATATATATATTTTAATTTGAAATTTATTTGCTTGTGGTTTAGCTTGGTCTATATACGTATTTCATTGGCGCTTAAACCAAATCATCAGTAGACTTCAACCACAAATTTTGAACAGTCACAAACCTCTTACTTTATGCACAGACTTTCAAAAACTATATGAGAATTCATAGAATAATAATATTTTTGAAAATCACAAAGATAAAATAAGTTTGGTAGGCTTTGAAATCATATCGAATATAAATTATTTGCTGGGTTTTGTATGAGTTTCAAAGCCTACCAAACTTATTTTATCTTTGTGATTTTCAAAAATATTATTATTCTATGAATTCTCATATAGTTTTTGAAAGTCTGTGCATAAAGTAAGAGGTTTGTGACTGTTCAAAATTTGTGGTTGAAGTCTACTGATGATTTGGTTTAAGCGCCAATGAAATACGTATATAGACCAAGCTAAACCACAAGCAAATAAATTTCAAATTAAAATATAATTATGACAATATGTCAAATAATAAACTTCTTATATATATATATATATTTTATATATATTTATACTGAGTCAACAAATATTTTTAAAACAAAATTTACGTTGACCAATCAGATTAAAGTGACAATATTTTCAGTTAATTCAGTGTGTAATATGATATCTTTTTATTAACAATTTTTGTTTATCAGCTAATTGAGTGCAAGTAAACAGTATTAATAGTATTCACTAACTTTTGTATTATCATTAATAATTATTAAGTGGATTCACGGGTTTTTGAACATTCTTCCCCGCGTTGAACGACTGTTCAAAATTTAAGAAAGTTCGAAGTCAGGTTAATTTGATTGGTCAGGTTAATTTGATAAAAAAAATAAATTTTAAAATATATTGGAACATAGTGTTGTTATTAAAACTACGTTAGTAAGTAAATTAATTTATTGAGTCTTGTCATCTGCTGCTAAAACATCAATGGTAAATTTGGAATGCTGGAGTGGCATTGGTATAGGGGTCATCTTGTGTTCTTCGGCGTGTTGTTGGAGCTCAATGTCCTTTTCAGTGGACTCGATTGATGTAGTTGGATGTGGGTTTTTTGCATTTTTTCTTGATTTGCATGTTGACAGCAAAATGATTAGTGCTATGATGCTTACTACGAGTGCTAGGTATCCAATTATATAACTGTGAATCTCCTGACTTCTCGACGCACTTGAAGTTGCTAGAGCTGGTATCAATGCAGTTGGAAAAGGCAGGTTTGACGATAATTGTCTCTAAGTCCAGATTCTGCTTTAAAGAGTTTCGATATTCAGGGTATATAGTAGGAAAAGGACAACTTTGACACGAACCAGAAAAAGTGAGCACGATTTTGAAATATTCGTACCCCAAAACTGCTAAACAGGTGCGAATTTTTATGGGTGCTACCGGTTGGTATCCTCGTTTCATTCCAAATTATGCCACAATTTCAGCTCCAATTTTTAATACCCTGAAAAAAGGGAAAACTTTTACTGATGAGGCCAAAAATGCTTTCGATTATTTAAAAACAGCGCTCACCACTAGACCGGTCTTGACACACCCCAACTTTGACAAACGCTTTTTCGTCCAGTGTGATGCTTCCGACATAGGAATAGGCGCAGTTCTGGTTCAGAAAGGATGACGACGAAGGCGAGCATCCCATAGCACTTTTTTTTCACAAGCTTACCAACGCTCAAAGGAATTATTCCGTAACTGAGAGGGAGTGCTTGGCCGTGGTGCTTGCCATCAAAAAATTCAGGCCTGGACCGAAAAATAAACTACCAGATGCTTTGTCTCGTTACGACATGGAAGAGGTTTCTGTAAGTTTTGGTAATTTGGTCGATATAGATTCGGACGCTTTTAAAACCGATTCCTATGCTGACTTAATTGCCAGAATTTCAGAAAACTCTGACCAATTACCAGACATCAAGGTTATTGACAACCTTGTGTACAAGCGTTCAGCCCACTATGATGGTATCGCACTCAACGAAGATTTCGCCTGGAAGCTTTGGGTCCCACCTGAGCATACCGAAAATATAATAAGAAATGCACATGAGCCACCACAAGCCGCTCATGGAGGTTTCGTTAAGACTCTTAAAAGAGTACGTGAATATTTTTATTGGCCAAATCAAAATGCCCAAATTAGAAATTTTGTTAGAAATTGTCAAACTTGTAAAGAGTCAAAAGTGCCAAATATCACTTTACGTCCACCAATGGGGAATGAAACCTTGACCGAACGCCCTTTTTAATGGCTATATGTGGATTTTTTAGGACCCTATCCTAGGTCTAAAGCAGGAAACTGCTACATTTTTATTGTGCTAGACCATTTTACGAAATATGTTTTATTGAAGGCCTTAAGCAAAGCAAGCAGCAAACAAATAGTGAAGTTTTTAATTTCAGAAGTTTTCCACAAGTTTGGAATGTCAGAAACCGTGGTATCCGATAATGGAAAACAATTTTTGATCAAAGAGTTTATTGACACCATGGCACACTTCGGCATAAATCACATGAAGACTGCATTTTTCTCACCACAGGCAAATGCCTCTGAGAGGGTGAATCAGTCGATTTTGTCCGCCATAAGAGCATATGTAAAAGACGATCACTCTAATTGGGATAAATATTTATCCGAAATAGAGTGTTCATTAAGATCCTCTCTGCATGGCTCAATAGGAGTGACACCGTAGTTTGCATTATTCGGAACAAATATGATTGGCCACGGTAGCGTACTTACCTTTGTCCTGGAAACACTGGTATTTCCCCAAGCGTCTTGATTAACGTCGAATCTGTAAATAGAACTTCATGTTAGTTTGATTTCTTTAATACGTTATTACACAAATTGCTAGTTTAATTTATTGCACTACTGCCTCATGCAGTTTGTGTTGCACATAATATTTAAATTCTATTTTATGGATATATAATTAGAATAGAATTGATTAATCTAATTATATGCCCGTAAATTTCTTGTATTCCAAAATTTAAAACCGAATTTCTGTTTTTATATTTTTTTTACGCACATCAATTGGTATTTACCATTTTATTTATTTTATCTTGCTTAAACACACACTACAGTTATTTATTTATCAACTCAAGTTTTCTTTTTCTTTTCTCATCATTTTTAATAAATTCTAAATTGAAAATTAAAATAAACCTATTAAGCGGCGGCTTACTATTGTACCACCGGCGTACTTTATTTATTAAATACGCGGCGACTAAAGTTAACGGCGGCGACAACTAATAGATCACCGACGGCGGTGTGCTTTATCGATAACGATGTATCGACCAGTCACAAAAATAAAAACAAACACCACCAACAAAAAGGAAACTAATTCTTCTTACAGTCGTTAAGCAGCTCTGGGTCGGGCTACATCTCTCGCGTCATCGTAATTATTTCTTAAGTGCGGTCAGGCTTGTGTGTGTTGTTTGGCCTTCGAGAGTTTTTCGTCTCGCTCGCACTGGTTGACTGATCTGCAACGGATAACCATATAATCTTGCGGTTTTTTGTGGAATTTCTTTAACAACCACGTTGCCTACTTCCTATATGAAGGCATAGGTCGTGTACGGTCAGTCACAAAACCTTATAAAATACTGTTAATACTATCTTGGGCATATGGTCTACGTTACTCCGCCCATATTTGTGCAACATCATATTATGCAAATTTACTTTGCATTAATATGTTCAATAAATAAATAAATAATTCTTCTTACATTTTTCTTGGTTAATATGCAGACATCTAACGGTCCCAGTATGCATATTCCCTGGAAGCCCTGAAATTAAATATATAAAAATTTACACCAATTATATTAAAATAAATTATATACATACATACGTATACTCAAATTAGGAGATAATACACCACATACAAATATACATACGTACACCAAATCTACTTTTAAAATTTAATTTTTTTTCACTTACCTCATAAAGAAACAAGCACTTGTGTCTTTTAACACACACCACTCGATAATTTTCATAAATTAAAATTATAATTTATAACTAATTGCACCACCACAGATTTAATCTATTCCACTCGTGAGATCAATTGTCAAATAAAAACTTAACCCATGCTTTCGTTAAGTCTCGATCATGATACAATTATACTAGGTACATGCACAAGCCCAGCCTGTCACTGTATACATTGCACCTAGTTGTCAAACTTTGTTTACAAGCTGCAAAAATGTTAATGTATGTGTGTAAACAAAATGATTACAGTGTTGCCAATGAATTTACACATGGCTGTGTCTCCAATTACACATTGAAGAAAATTACACTACACATCTTTTGTGTAGCTTAAAATTAAAACAATAATAAATAAAAATAGAACCCAAAGTAGAATTACACACATATTATACAAGAATTCAATTACATCGCCTACGCATGTGAGTAGAAATTACACACTGTCTAACTACACCCATATTGGCAACACTGAATAACTATAATCATGCAGGAATGCCGCGTCTGCAATTGTACTTTAGTTACCCTGTAATTGTTATTTTTATAAACGAAAGACAGTTGTTTCCGACAATTTGGGGTTTGTTTATACCAACAAAATACATGTGTTTTTTGGTGTTGTAATTTTGTTGTAGTTCTGCATGTACCTAGTATAATTGTATCATGGTCTCGATTTTAGCACAATGTAGGTGACTGAACCTGCAAGAAAATAACTAGTGTCAAACTCTATATTAAATTGATATTTGACAGTACTAGTGCATAAGCATAATAACAGGGAGGACACCAGTTGTGAAACGCAGAGTTGCAGCATTTAGTTAATGGCCGTGAACACACCATGAGTGGTGAATATACAAAGTTGAGATGCCAACACGTTTTTTTTGATACCCAAAATACCCCAGACAACTTTATATACCTTTTTCGTTTTTTTAATCGGCCTCCCATTCTAGGTCCACTGATGGACTCGAGAATGGTTGGGTTTGTGGCAGCACTCTGGGGTCGGTAATGCGGTAATGATAGTGGCAACCTCAGAGGTAACAGCTGGTCACCGGGCTTTGTTTGGTAACAGCTGATAGCAACAGCTGAAAGAAAAAATAAATTTAAAGACAAAAACAAAAAAATTATTTATAAAAAAAAACCTAATAGAAGAAAATGGCCAGGAAAGTTCTGGAAAAGACAGCTTCGATTGGAAGGAAAAAAAAAGATGGACGACATCTGAGGATTCTTGGCGCACACCGAGTCGAGGTATTATTATTATACGAACAATATAAACTATGGTTTTGGCATTTTTTCGTTTTGGGTTTTTTCGGTTTTAAGCGTGTTTAGAATGAAAGTAATGATGTTTTATTAGTGCGAATCAATTCAAACACTTTAATTTGAACTGTACTAATTTTCTTTGTTTTCTTTTGTCTTCAAGCACTTGGAACTTGAAGATTAGAGATTTTTACTTTCAAGCACTTGGACCTTGAACGTAATGTGATCAATAAATAAAAGCGAGTTTTTTACTACTGATACAAACATAATTTTTATTGGAATATTTATACTATATATATATATTATATATATTTATACTGAGTCAACAAATATTTTTAAAACAAAATTTACGTTAAATTGACCAATCAGATTAAAGTGACAATATTTTCAGTTAATTCAGTGTGTAATATGATATCTTTTTATTAACAATTTTTGTTTGTCAGCTAATTGAGTGCAAGTAAACAGTATTAATAGTATTCACTAACTTTTGTATTATCATTAATAATTATTAAGTGGATTCACGGGTTTTTGAACATTCTTCCCCGCGTTGAACGACTGTTCAAAATTTAAGAAAGTTCGAAGTCAGGTTAATTTGATTGGTCAGGTTAATTTGATAAAAAAAAATAAATTTTAAAATATATTGGAACATAGTTTTGTTATTAAAACTACGTTAGTAAGTAAATTAATTTATTGAGTCTTGTCATCTGCTGCTAAAACATCAATGGTAAATTTGGAATGCTGGAGTGGCATTGGTATAGGGGTCATCTTGTGTTCTTCGGCGTGTTGTTGGAGCTCAATGTCCTTTTCAGTGGACTCGATTGATGTAGTTGGATGTGGGTTTTTTGCATTTTTTCTTGATTTGCATGTTGACAGCAAAATGATTAGTGCTATGATGCTTACTACGAGTGCTAGGTATCCAATTATATAACTGTGAATCTCCTGACTTCTCGACGCACTTGAAGTTGCTAGAGCTGGTATCAATGCAGTTGGAAAAGGCAGGTTTGACGATAAATGTCTCTAAGTCCAGATTCTGCTTTAAAGAGTTTCGACACTTAGGGTACATAGTAGGAAAAGGACAACTTTGACACGAACCAGAAAAAGTGAGCACGATTTTGAAATATTCGTACCCCAAAACTGCTAAACAGGTGCGAAGTTTTATGGGTGCTACCGGTTGGTATCGTCGTTTCATTCCAAATTATGCCACAATTTCAGCTCCAATTTTTAATACCCTGAAAAAAGGGAAAACTTTTACTGATGAGGCCAAAAATGCTTTCGATTATTTAAAAACAGCGCTCACCACTAGACCGGTCTTGACACACCCCAACTTTGACAAACGCTTTTTCGTCCAGTGTGATGCTTCCGACATAGGAATAGGCGCAGTTCTGGTTCAGAAAGGATGACGACGAAGGCGAGCATCCCATAGCACTTTTTTTCACAAGCTTACCAACGCTCAAAGGAATTATTCCGTAACTGAGAGGGAATGCTTGGCCGTGGTGCTTGCCATCAAAAAATTCAGGCCTGGACCGAAAAATAAACTACCAGATGCTTTGTCTCGTTACGACATGGAAGAGGTTTCTGTAAGTTTTGGTAATTTGGTCGATATAGATTCGGACGCTTTTAAAACCGATTCCTATGCTGACTTAATTGCCAGAATTTCAGAAAACTGACCAATTACCAGACATCAAGGTTATTGACAACCTTGTGTACAAACGTTCAGCCCACTATGATGGTATCGCACTCAACGAAGATTTCGCCTGGAAGCTTTGGGTCCCACCTGAGCTTACCGAAAATATAATAAGAAATGCACATGACCACCACAAGCCGCTCATGGAGGTTTCGTTAAGACTCTTAAAAGAGTACGTGAATATTTTTATTGGCCAAATCAAAATGCCCAAATTAGAAATTTTGTTAGAAATTGTCAAACTTGTAGAGTCAGAAGTGCCAAATATCACTTTACGTCCACCAATGGGGAATGAAACCTTGACCGAACGCCCTTTTTAATGGCTATATGTGGATTTTTTAGGACCCTATCCTAGGTCTAAAGCAGGAAACTGCTACATTTTTATTGTGCTAGACCATTTTACGAAATATGTTTTATTGAAGGCCTTAAGCAAAGCAAGCAGCAAACAAATAGTGAAGTTTTTAATTTCAGAAGTTTTCCACAAGTTTGGAATGTCAGAAACCGTGGTATCCGATAATGGAAAACAATTTTTGATCAAAGAGTTTATTGACACCATGGCACACTTCGGCATAAATCACATGAAGACTGCATTTTTCTCACCACAGGCAAATGCCTCTGAGAGGGTGAATCAGTCGATTTTGTCCGCCATAAGAGCATATGTAAAAGACGATCACTCTAATTGGGATAAATATTTATCCGAAATAGAGTGTTCATTAAGATCCTCTCTGCATGGCTCAATAGGAGTGACACCGTAGTTTGCATTATTCGGAACAAATATGATTGGCCACGGTAGCGTACTTACCTTTGTCCTGGAAACACTGGTATTTCCCCAAGCGTCTTGATTAACGTCGAATCTGTAAATAGAACTTCATGTTAGTTTGATTTCTTTAATACGTTATTACACAAATTGTTGGTTTAATTTATTGCACTACTGCCTCATGCAGTTTGTGTTGCACATAATATTTAAATTCTATTTTATGGATATATAATTAGAATAGAATTGATTAATCTAATTATATGCCCGTAAATTTCTTGTATTCCAAAATTTAAAACCGAATTTCTGTTTTTATATTTTTTTTACGCACATCAATTGGTATTTACCATTTTATTTATTTTATCTTGCTTAAACACACACTACAGTTATTTATTTATCAACTCAAGTTTTCTTTTTCTTTTCTCATCATTTTTAATAAATTCTAAATTGAAAATTAAAATAAACCTATTAAGCGGCGGCTTACTATTGTACCACCGGCGTACTTTATTTATTAAATACGCGGCGACTAAAGTTAACGGCGGCGACAACTAATAGATCACCGACGGCGGTGTGCTTTATCGATAACGATGTATCGACCAGTCACAAAAATAAAAACAAACACCACCAACAAAAAGGAAACTAATTCTTCTTACAGTCGTTAAGCAGCTCTGGGTCGGGGTACATCTCTCGCGTCATCGTAATTATTTCTTAAGTGCGGTCAGGCTTGTGTGTGTTGTTTGGCCTTCGAGAGTTTTTCGTCTCGCTCGCACTGGTTGACTGATCTGCAACGGATAACCGTATAATCTTGCGGTTTTTTGTGGAATTTCTTTAACAACCACGTTGCCTACTTCCTATATGAAGGCATAGGTCGTGTACGGTCAGTCACAAAACCTTATAAAATACTTTTAATACTATCTTGGGCATATGGTCTACGTTACTCCGCCCATATTTGTGCAACATCATATTATGCAAATTTACTTTGCATTAATATGTTCAATAAATAAATAAATAATTCTTCTTACATTTTTCTTGGTTAATATGCAGACATCTAACGGTCCCAGTATGCATATTCCCTGGAAGCCCTGAAATTAAATATATAAAAATTTACACCAATTATATTAAAATAAATTATATACATACATACGTATACTCAAATTAGGAGATAATACACCACATACAAATATACATACGTACACCAAATCTACTTTTAAAATTTAATTTTTTTTCACTTACCTCATAAAGAAACAAGCACTTGTGTCTTTTAACACACACCACTCGATAATTTTCATAAATTAAAATTATAATTTATAACTAATTGCACCACCACAGATTTAATCTATTCCACTCGTGAGATCAATTGTCAAATAAAAACTTAACCCATGCTTTCGTTAAGTCTCGATCATGATACAATTATACTAGGTACATGCACAAGCCCAGCCTGTCACTGTATACATTGCACCTAGTTGTCAAACTTTGTTTACAAGCTGCAAAAATGTTAATGTATGTGTGTAAACAAAATGATTACAGTGTTGCCAATGAATTTACACATGGCTGTGTCTCCAATTACACATTGAAGAAAATTACACTACACATCTTTTGTGTAGCTTAAAATTAAAACAATAATAAATAAAAATAGAACCCAAAGTAGAATTACACACATATTATACAAGAATTCAATTACATCGCCTACGCATGTGAGTAGAAATTACACACTGTCTAACTACACCCATATTGGCAACACTGAATAACTATAATCATGCAGGAATGCCGCGTCTGCAATTGTACTTTAGTTACCCTGTAATTGTTATTTTTATAAACGAAAGACAGTTGTTTCCGACAATTTGGGGTTTGTTTATACCAACAAAATACATGTGTTTTTTGGTGTTGTAATTTTGTTGTAGTTCTGCATGTACCTAGTATAATTGTATCATGGTCTCGATTTTAGCACAATGTAGGTGACTGAACCTGCAAGAAAATAACTAGTGTCAAACTCTATATTAAATTGATATTTGACAGTACTAGTGCATAAGCATAATAACAGGGAGGACACCAGTTGTGAAACGCAGAGTTGCAGCATTTAGTTAATGGCCGTGAACACACCATGAGTGGTGAATATACAAAGTTGAGATGCCAACACGTTTTTTTTTGATACCCAAAATACCCCAGACAACTTTATATACCTTTTTCGTTTTTTTAATCGGCCTCCCATTCTAGGTCCACTGATGGACTCGAGAATGGTTGGGTTTGTGGCAGCACTCTGGGGTCGGTAATGCGGTAATGATAGTGGCAACCTCAGAGGTAACAGCTGGTCACCGGGCTTTGGTAACAGCTGATACCAACAGCTGAAAGAAAAAATAAATTTAAAGACAAAAACAAAAAAATTATTTATAAAAAAACCTAATAGAAGAAAATGGCCAGGAAAGTTCTGGAAAAGACAGCTTCGATTGGAAGGAAAAAAAAAGATGGACGGCATCTGAGGATTCTTGGCGCACACCGAGTCGAGGTATTATTATTATACGAACAATATAAACTATGGTTTTGGCATTTTTTCGTTTTGGGTTTTTTCGGTTTTAAGCGTGTTTAGAATGAAAGTAATGATGTTTTATTAGTGCGAATCAATTCAAACACTTTAATTTGAACTGTACTAATTTTCTTTGTTTTCTTTTGTCTTCAAGCACTTGGAACTTGAAGATTAGAGATTTTTACTTTCAAGCACTTGGAACTTGAACGTAATGTGATCAATAAATAAAAGCGAGTTTTTTACTACTGATACAAAAATAATTTTTATTGGAATATTTATACTATATATATATATATATATATATATATATATTTTAATTTGAAATTTATTTGCTTGTGGTTTAGCTTGGTCTATATACGTATTTCATTGGCGCTTAAACCAAATCATCAGTAGACTTCAACCACAAGTTTTGAACAGTCACAAACCTCTTACTTTATGCACAGACTTTCAAAAACTATATGAGAATTCATAGAATAATAATATTTTTGAAAATCACAAAGATAAAATAAGTTTGGTAGGCTTTGAAACTCATACAAAACCCAGCAAATAATTTATATTCGATATGATTTCAAAGCCTACCAAACTTATTTTATCTTTGTGATTTTCAAAAATATTATTATTCTATGAATTCTCATATAGTTTTTGAAAGTCTGTGCATAAAGTAAGAGGTTTGTGACTGTTCAAAATTTGTGGTTGAAGTCTACTGATGATTTGGTTTAAGCGCCAATGAAATACGTATATAGACCAAGCTAAACCACAAGCAAATAAATTTCAAATTAAAATATAATTATGACAATATGTCAAATAATAAACTTCTTATATATATATATATATATATTTTATATATATTTATACTGAGTCAACAAATATTTTTAAAACAAAATTTACGTTGACCAATCAGATTAAAGTGACAATATTTTCAGTTAATTCAGTGTGTAATATGATATCTTTTTATTAAAAATTTTTGTTTATCAGCTAATTGAGTGCAAGTAAACAGTATTAATAGTATTCACTAACTTTTGTATTATCATTAATAATTATTAAGTGGATTCACGGGTTTTTGAACATTCTTCCCCGCGTTGAACGACTGTTCAAAATTTAAGAAAGTTCGAAGTCAGGTTAATTTGATTGGTCAGGTTAATTTGATAAAAAAAATAAATTTTAAAATATATTGGAACATAGTGTTGTTATTAAAACTACGTTAGTAAGTAAATTAATTTATTGAGTCTTGTCATCTGCTGCTAAAACATCAATGGTAAATTTGGAATGCTGGAGTGGCATTGGTATAGGGGTCATCTTGTGTTCTTCGGCGTGTTGTTGGAGCTCAATGTCCTTTTCAGTGGACTCGATTGATGTAGTTGGATGTGGGTTTTTTGCATTTTTTCTTGATTTGCATGTTGACAGCAAAATGATTAGTGCTATGATGCTTACTACGAGTGCTAGGTATCCAATTATATAACTGTGAATCTCCTGACTTCTCGACGCACTTGAAGTTGCTAGAGCTGGTATCAATGCAGTTGGAAAAGGCAGGATTGACGATAAATGTCTCTAAGTCCAGATTCTGCTTTAAAGAGTTTCGATACTTAGGGTACATAGTAGGAAAAGGACAACTTTGACACGAACCAGAAAAAGTGAGCACGATTTTGAAATATTCGTACCCCAAAACTGCTAAACAGGTGCGAAATTTTATGGGTGCTACCGGTTGGTATCGTCGTTTCATTCCAAATTATGCCACAATTTCAGCTCCAATTTTTAATACCCTGAAAAAAGGGAAAACTTTTACTGATGAGGCCAAAAATGCTTTCGATTATTTAAAAACAGCGCTCACCACTAGACCGGTCTTGACACACCCCAACTTTGACAAACGCTTTTTCGTCCAGTGTGATGCTTCCGACATAGGAATAGGCGCAGTTCTGGTTCAGAAAGGATGACGACGAAGGCGAGCATCCCATAGCACTTTTTTTTCACAAGCTTACCAACGCTCAAAGGAATTATTCCGTAACTGAGAGGGAATGCTTGGCCGTGGTGCTTGCCATCAAAAAATTCAGGCCTGGACCGAAAAATAAACTACCAGATGCTTTGTCTCGTTACGACATGGAAGAGGTTTCTGTAAGTTTTGGTAATTTGGTCGATATAGATTCGGACGCTTTTAAAACCGATTCCTATGCTGACTTAATTGCCAGAATTTCAGAAAACTCTGACCAATTACCAGACATCAAGGTTATTGACAACCTTGTGTACAAACGTTCAGCCCACTATGATGGTATCGCACTCAACGAAGATTTCGCCTGGAAGCTTTGGGTCCCACCTGAGCTTACCGAAAATATAATAAGAAATGCACATGACCACCACAAGCCGCTCATGAAGGTTTCGTTAAGACTCTTAAAAGAGTACGTGAATATTTTTATTGGCCAAATCAAAATGCCCAAATTAGAAATTTTGTTAGAAATTGTCAAACTTGTAAAGAGTCAAAAGTGCCAAATATCACTTTACGTCCACCAATGGGGAATGAAACCTTGACTGAACGCCCTTTTTAATGGCTATATGTGGATTTTTTAGGACCCTATCCTAGGTCTAAAGCAGGAAACTGCTACATTTTTATTGTACTAGACCATTTTACGAAATATGTTTTATTGAAGGCCTTAAGCAAAGCAAGCAGCAAACAAATAGTGAAGTTTTTAATTTCAGAAGTTTTCCACAAGTTTGGAACGCCAGAAACCGTGGTATCCGATAATGGAAAACAATTTTAGATCAAAGAGTTTATTGACACCATGGCACACTTCGGCATAAATCACATGAAGACTGCATTTTTCTCACCACAGGCAAATGCCTCTGAGAGGGTGAATCAGTCGATTTGTCCGCGATAAGAGCATATGTAAAAGACGATCACTCTAATTGGGATAAATATTTATCCGAAATAGAGTGTTCATTAAGATCCTCTCTGCATGGCTCAATAGGAGTGACACCGTAGTTTGCATTATTCGGAACAAATATGATTGGCCACGGTAGCGTACTTACCTTTGACCTGGAAACACTGGTATTTCCCCAAGCGTCTTGATTAACGTCGAATCTGTAAATAGAACTTCATGTTAGTTTGATTTCTTTAATACGTTATTACACAAATTGCTAGTTTAATTTATTGCACTACTGCCTCATGCAGTTTATGTTGCACATAATATTTAAATTCTATTTTATGGATATATAATTAGAATAGAATTGATTAATCTAATTATATGCCCGTAAATTTCTTGTATTCCAAAATTTAAAACCGAATTTCTGTTTTTATATTTTTTTACGCACCATTTTATTTATTTTATCTTGCTTAAACACACACTACAGTTATTTATTTATCAACTCAAGTTTTCTTTTTCTTTTCTCATCATTTTTAATAAATTCTAAATTGAAAATTAAAATAAACCTATTAAGCGGCGGCTTACTATTGTACCACCGGCGTACTTTATTTATTAAATACGCGGCGACTAAAGTTAACGGCGGCGACAACTAATAGATCACCGACGGCGGTGTGCTTTATCGATAACGATGTATCGACCAGTCACAAAAATAAAAACAAACACCACCAACAAGAAGGAAACTAATTCTTCTTACAGTCGTTAAGCAGCTCTGGGTCGGGGTACATCTCTCGCGTCATCGTAATTATTTCTTAAGTGCGGTCAGGCTTGTGTGTGTTGTTTGGCCTTCGAGAGTTTTTCGTCTCGCTCGCACTGGTTGACTGATCTGCCACGGATAACCGTATAATCTTGCGGTTTTTTGTGGAATTTCTTTAACAACCACGTTGCCTACTTCCTATATGAAGCATAGGAAGTCACGAAGTCAGTCACAAAACCTTATAAAATACTGTTAATACTATCTTGGGCATATGGTCTACGTTACTCCGCCCATATTTGTGCAACACCATATTATGCAAATTTACTTTGCATTAATATGTTCAATAAATAAATAAATAATTCTTCTTACCTTTTTCTTGGTTAATATGCAGACATCTAACGGTCCCAGTATGCATATTCCCTGGAAGCCCTGAAATTAAATATATAAAAATTTACACCAATTATATTAAAATAAATTATATACATACATACGTATACTCAAATTAGGAGATAATACACCACATACAAATATACATACGTACACCAAATCTACTTTTAAAATTTAATTTTTTTCACTTACCTCATGAAGAAACAAGCACTTGTGTCTTTTAACACACACCACTCGATAATTTTCATAAATTAAAATTATAATTTATAACTAATTGCACCACCACAGATTTAATCTATTCCACTCGTGAGATCAATTGTCAAATAAAAACTTAACCCATGCTTTCGTTAAGTCTCGATCATGATATACTAGGTACATGCACAAGCTAGGTACATGCACAAGCCCAGCCTGTCACTGTATACATTGCACCTAGTTGTCAAACTTTGTTTACAAGCTGCAAAAATGTTAATGTATGTGTGTAAACAAAATGATTACAGTGTTGCCAATGAATTTACACGTGGATGTGTCTCCAATTACACATTGAAGAAAATTACACTACACATCTTTTGTGTAGCTTAAAATTAAAACAATAATAAATAAAAATAGAACCCAAAGTAGAATTACACACATATTATACAAGAATTCAATTACATCGCCTACACATGTGAGTAGAAATTACACACTGTCTAACTACACCCATATTGGCAACACTGAATAACTATAATCATGCAGGAATGCCGCGTCAGCAATTGTACTTTAGTTACCCTGTAATTGTTATTTTTATAAACGAAAGACAGTTGTTTCCGACAATTTGGGGTTTGTTTATACCAACAAAATACATGTGTTTTTTGGTGTTGTAATTTTGTTGTAGTTCTGCATGTACCTAGTATAATTGTATCATGGTCTCGATTTTAGCACAATGTAGGTGACTGAACCTGCAAGAAAATAACTAGTGTCAAACTCTATATTAAATTGATATTTGACAGTACTAGTGCATAAGCATAATAACAGGGAGGACACCAGTTGTGAAACGCAGAGTTGCAGCATTTAGTTAATGGCCGTAAACACACCATGAGTGGTGAATATACAAAGTTGAGATGCCAACACGTTTTTTTTTTGATAGTTTATGTACCAATACCCAAAATACCCCAGACAACTTTATATACCTTTATATATCGGCCTCCCATTCTAGGTCCACTGATGGACTCGAGAATGGTTGGGTTTGTGGCAGCACTCTGGGGTCGGTAATGCGGTAATGATAGTGGCAACCTCAGAGGTAACAGCTGGTCTCCGGGCTTTGGTAACAGCTGATACCAACAGCTGAAAGAAAAAATAAATTTAAAGACAAAAACAAAAAAATTATTTATAAAAAAAACCTAATAGAAGAAAATGGCCAGGAAAGTTCTGGAAAAGACAGCTTCGATTGGAAGGAAAAAAAAGATGGACGGCATCTGAGGATTCTTGGCGCACACCGAGTCGAGGTATTATTATTATACGAACAATATAAACTATGGTTTTGGCATTTTTTCGTTTTGGGTTTTTTCGGTTTTAAGCGTGTTTAGAATGAAAGTAATGATGTTTTATTAGTGCGAATCAATTCAAACACTTTAATTTGAACTGTACTAATTTTCTTTGTTTTCTTTTGTCTTCAAGCACTTGGAACTTGAAGATTAGAGATTTTTACTTTCAAGCACTTGGAACTTGAACGTAATGTGATCAATAAATAAAAGCGAGTTTTTTACTACTGATACAAAAATAATTTTTATTGGAATATTTATACTATATATATATATATATATATATATATTTTATATATATTTATACTGAGTCAACAAATATTTTTAAAACAAAATTTACGTTGACCAATCAGATTAAAGTGACAATATTTTCAGTTAATTCAGTGTGTAATATGATATCTTTTTATTAACAATTTTTGTTTATCAGCTAATTGAGTGCAAGTAAACAGTATTAATAGTATTCACTAACTTTTGTATTATCATTAATAATTATTAAGCGGATTCACGGGTTTTTGAACATTCTTCCCCGCGTTGAACGACTGTTCAAAATTTAAGTAAGTTCGAAGTCAGGTTAATTTGATTGGTCAGGTTAATTTAATAAAAAAAAATAAATTTTAAAATATATTGGAACATAGTGTTGTTATTAAAACTACGTTAGTAAGTAAATTAATTTATTGAGTCTTGTCATCTGCTGCTAAAACATCAATGGTAAATTTGGAATGCTGGAGTGGCATTGGTATAGGGGTCATCTTGTGTTCTTCGGCGTATTGTTGGAGCTAGATGTCCTTTTCAGTGGATTCGATTGATGTAGTTGGATGTGGGTTTTGGTTGCTATGATGTGGGTTTTGGGTGCTATGATGCTTACTACGAGTGCTAGGTAGCCAATTATATAACAGTTAGTCTGGTGGGCTTTCAATTTATTACGTAACCCAGCGCTTTCATGTTGTTCCAGTGACCTTTGTAGAGTTGTTAGGTCCTTAATATTTGTTGCATATATACTCTCTAAATTTGTTGAGGTTGATTCGTTATTGTTTATGAAGACTGTAGTGTTTTTGGTAGTGGTAAGTCTGAAATTTTGCCAAGATTTGTGTATGATGACCTTACTGTGCTTGATATAATTCTCAGTCCATTCATGTTGAAATTTAGCTTGAGTATACATTCTGGATAAGAATGATTTCACTGTTGCAAGCAGCTGTGGCCCTTGAAAATGGTGACGCTACATATATCCATTGATTGCCTTTGCTGATATCAGTTGTTTTATTGTGGAATAAATTTATTTCACATGTACAGACATCTTAACCATAGTTGTAACGGATTTTAATGTTGGAACATAGGAAAATGCCTTGTTCAATTGTGTCGCAAGCACTTAACTGAGAATTTGTAAAAGGAATGTATTTTTCCCGCAAAGTATATAATGCTACCACGGTATTGTTCATTATATTGGGTACAGGAATCAAGTGAAACAGCTTGAGTATTTCACGTTCAACCAATGGTAAGGTTATTTTGAAAACAGCGTGGTGGTGTGTTAGTTTGCCCTTAACCTTCATGAGTCTGAATAATTGTAGCAAGTCAGTTTTTTCTGTCACTGGAAGTTTCACTGATGGTGGTGAATGGAGGATGATCTGATTAATTTCACTTTGTAACTGTTCTGGAGTAAGTAGCCATGGACTGATTTTTCCATGATGACTATCCATTAAGGTGTCAAGGATTGATGATTGAATCTTTCTTATATTTTTTGCGATTAGAGTTAATTCCAGAACTGCTGAATGAAATAGTTGATTTAGTTGTACTTGTATTAATACATTGTTGATGTTATTTATATCATCTGAATAGATTTTAATTTCTTTCTCCAATCGTTCAAATCTTGACTTAGCTGTTATTTGATTCTGCCGGATGATATTAATTGTAGAATCAACAATTGATGTTTGATTCTTCAATAATTTTAGCAAATATGATTGATTGTCGTTGAATTGTTTTATTGTTTCTGACATCTGTTCTGCGTATTCAGAGTCCAGGACGCCAAATAATGAATGGGCAACGTTACCAATGATATCCAGCGCCCCTCTTTTAACTCGTAATAGTCGGTTATCTAGTTGTAACTCACTTTCCATGTGTTGAAAGTGGTCAAAGATACTAAGACAAGATGAATTTGTTTCTAAAACTTTACACAACGTTTGTAATGACCGTGTACCATTGACAAGAATTGATGTTTCTGACCAATAAGGAGCTAAATCATAGTATACAAATAGATTCCATTCAGTAGTAGAAATAGCTGTAGTTCCAATTTGCTGAAAATGGATTCCTACCTTTGATCCAAACTTCTTATTCTCGACTGGAGTTCCAAGAGCAAGTGGTACCAGCAATAATAACGTGATTAATGCCATGGTTAGATAATTTGTTGGTATTTTGACCTTTTTCTGCCTTTTAGCCTCAGGCTCTTCACTTGACGTAGATGTGAAATCACTTGTTGCCATACTATTGTCATCAATTATTGCTTTAGAGTCTTGGTCAATAGGTAGTAACGCGATTCGATGTATTGGACGTTTGAACTGCCCATTAGCTGTTTTTACCATCGTCACCAGGATGAGTGTTTATTACTCTCGCCAATGGCCATTTCATAACTGGCAGGTTGTCCTCTTTTATAATTACCATGTCCCCAATTTTAAGGTTAGGGGGTTGCTTGTTCCACTTATGACGTTGCTGAAGTTGATTTAGATATTCAGAAGACCATATTTTCCAAAATTCTTGTTTGAGGTGTGCTACAAGTTTCTAATGCTGAAGTCTCGAATTATTGATTGGAATAGCCCTACTATCTATTTGTGAAACAAGGGGTTCGCCTATGAGAAAGTGGCCAGGAGTCAGTGCTTCAAAACTGTTTGGATCATTTGACATAGGGGTGAGTGGGCGTGAATTCAGTATTGCTTCAATTTCTATTATGACTGTTTCCAATTCTTCTTGTGTCAAAGATGCCGTTGCAACACTACGGAATAGCAAATACTTTGCTTCCCAGAGTGCTCCAAAGTGCGGTGCTCTTGGTGGAATAAAATGGAATTGTATTCCTCTTGCGCTGGCAGTGGAGATAACCAATTCTCGTCCTTTATCAGAGTAAATGGTGTCAACTAGTTCTGATAACTGATTCCTAGCTATTTTAATATTTTGATACCGACCGCGACGACTTATAAAGCGCTTTAATGCACCAATAAAAGCTTCGGTTGTTAATTCGGAGACCAGTTCAAGATGGATAGCCTTCGTTGCAAAACAACAAAATACCGCTATATATGCCTTTATCTGTTTTTTGCCGCGGACCCTGTAATGAATCCAGAATGGTCCACAATAGTCGACTCCGGCATTAACGAATGGACGTGCCGGAGTTATCCGAGTATGAGGTAAATTGCGCATGAGTTGTTGGCACAGTTGCGGATGTGCCAAGCACATCTCAAACATTTTTGAACTGTGCATCTTGCCAATATTTTGCCTTTTATTGGCCAAAATCTTTGTCTTATTATATTCAATAATGTTTGCGGTCCGCAATGATTATTTTCTTCATGGACCATCTTAAATTTAAGCTTTATAAGATGATCATTATATGGAATCAGCATTGGATGTTTACCGTCGTACTGCAACGTAGAGGCCTCCAATCGTCCTTCGACTCTCAGAATACCTTGCTGGTCAAGAAATGGCGTCAAACTAATAATTCAACTTTTCCTTTCAATATTCGTACTTTTCTTAAGTTGTTCAATTTCCGGTAAAAAAAATCAGATTTCTGAATGGCCTTTACAATCACACACAAGGAATTATGCAGTTCGCTTGGAGTAAGTGCTCTATGTGTTGCTCGCTCTTCGTTTTTCATTCTTGCATGTTGGATGAATCTGAGACCATAACCTATTATCCCCTGTAATCTTCCGAAGGAATTTTTGTGTTGAATTTTATATATGTAATCGTCAGAGGCAACTGTATTAAGTGCAACTGAACGTGTTTTCTTCATTTCGATGTCGCTGCTGATTTGTAACCGATGAGAGAAATTAGGTGGCCAAATTTCTTCTTTTCCATGTAGAAACAGTGGTCCGTAGAACCACAACATGGATGAGCGAAGTTTTGGTGCTGGCAAGCCCCTGGATAATATGTCAGCTGGATTATCTTTTGAAGACACGTGACGCCATTGATTTGCCAGTGTTAATGACTGAATTGTGGCTACTCGGTTGGCCACAAACGTTTGATACAAAGTCGACTGTGTATTTATCCAGGACAGCACAATTTTGGAATCAGTCCATAGGAATATTGGTAGGTTAGTCTGCAGATCTGCTTTAATTCTATCAGCGAGTTGTGCAGCCATAACTGCAGCGCATAGTTCAAGCCGTGGCAAAGTTTGTTGTTTCAATGGAGCTACCCGACTTTTTGCGCAGAGCAATTGTACTATGATTCGTCCATCTTTTAGCTTCGCACGCACGTATCCGACTGCACCAAATGCTCTCTGGGATGCATCTGCGAATATATGTAATTGATGACCTGTTGGCAATTCACCCTTGAAGATATGTCGTGGAATTTCCATATTATTTAAATCTTTTAAGTCTTCCCTGAAGGTATTCCATGCAGTACGGAGATTTTCTGGAAGTTGCTCATCCCAATCCAATTTTGTTGCCATAATTGTTGAATGAATATTTTTGCCCTCACAATTACTGGTGCCAGCAGTCCGAGGAGATCAAACAATTTTGCGATGTCTGAAGCTGCAGTTCGTTTAGATACACTCTTGATATTATCTAATTTTACCTTGATGCAAAATCCATCAGATTTAGGTAGCCACATTAATCCAAGCATTTTTACTGTATTGGCCTTGTTATTGTTAAAGTCCAAGTCCACCTCTTGATCTCCTACTGGAATATTTTTAAGTAGCTGAGGATGATTTGCACACCATTTTTTTAAAATGAAGCCATGGGCTCTCAAAAGTGTAATCAATTGCCTTTGTGTCTCAATCGCAATATTTAAATTATCCGAACTACCCAGGCCGTCATCGACATAAAAATTATGTTTCAATATTTGGGAACCTTCTGGAAAGTCATGGTGGACTTTTCATCGGCAATCCTCTGTAAGCATTTTGTTGCCAGGTACGGTGCTGCCCGTGTTCCATATGTTACAGTCTTGAGCTTGTAATAATTTATGGGTGTCGCTGGGTTTTCCCTCCACATAATTAATTGGTATTATTGGTCATCAGGATGAATTAGAATTTGCCGATACATTTTCTCGATATCGGTAGTGAAACATATTTTGGAGTTCGAAAACGCAGTAAGATTGAAAATAATTCGCTCTGAACAGTTGGCCCAGTGTACATCAAATCATTCAATGAATAGCCCGAAGTGGTTTTTGCCGATGCATCAACAACCACTCTAAGCTTAGTTGTAGAACTATCTGGTTTCAATACACTGTGATGGGGTATAAAGTATTTAGGCCCACACAAGGAATCGATATCGACTTCCTGCATATGGCCTAATTGTTTATAATGTTGCATGAACTGTGTACGAATGGGCTAATTTTTTTGAAGTTTCCGTTCTAGCCCCAAAAACCTGTTGTATGTCATCGCGTTTGAATCTCCTAGAGCCTCTGGACTTTCTCTGAACGGAATTCTAACTACAAAACGACCTTCTTGGTTGGTGCGTACATGCTGACCAAAATGTAGTTCACATTGTTTGTCTGAGGGTGACAATGGTTTTTTGTTGTCTTGAATTTCGTTCAGTTTCCAAAGTTGGTTTATAGTTTCTTCCAATGATGTAGCCTTGTCAAATATTGCACATGTTATTGTATGTGGCTTACTGGCAATCGACTTTTGTTCCACAGGTCCACCAACAATCCATCCAAGTGATGTATTTTGAAGAATTGGAAGATCATTAGACAACTTAATTGTACCTGATTGAGTCAAACTGAAGAAGAACTCCGCTCTGAGTATTATGTCGATTTTTTCTGGTTTGTAAAAATGGGGATCTGCTGAATGAATATGTTTTGGAATGTTCCAGGATGAAATATTAATATGTTGACTGGGCTGTGCTGGAATTATGTCTGGAAGAATATAGGCTTCCAAATTAGTGACGAAACTGTGGTCGCGGGATTTCATGATGACATTAATTCGTTTTGATGATCGCTTTTGTACTTTGCCCACACCGTCAATACATAGCGATGCTTCTGTTGGTGAAATTCCCAATTTTTTTATCAAACGTTCAGATACAATATTCACCTGTGAACCTGAGTCTAATACAGCCCGAAATTCATTAGCGATTCCATTTGGAGCCACAATTACAACCCTTGCTGTGGCTAATAACACAACGCCCTGTTGTGACTGTTTTTGTTGCTGTCGTTGCAACCGCTGCTTAATTTTTGAAGGATTCTGTTGCATTATTGTTTGTCTCCGAACTATTTCTCTTTTCTGAGTTTTTCCGCTTCGGTAAATCTACCAACGTGTTATGCTTTTGTGCACACAATTTGCAGCTACTCGAATTACATGCCTTTGCATTGTGGTCGGCTTTGAAGCAATTTACGCATAATTTTTGTTGTTGTACCCATCGCAACCGTTGTGATTCTGATTATTGTTTAAATTTACTACAAAAGTAGAGCTTATGGTTTCCGTTGTTGCATAATTTGCAGGTACCACTATGTTTTAAGTTGGACGCTGCACTTACGTTCGAAGCTGCAATAGATGAAACAACTTTGTAATGAGTTGTTTTTTCTTTTTGAGCAATTGCTTCCATTGATTGAAACTGTAGTTCCAGAAATGTGAGAAATTCTGAAATTATTGGTACTTCTTTAGGGTTGCTTAATGATTCCATATATCTGACGTGTGTATTTTTGTCAAGTTTTTTTATTAATAGTTGTATGAGAATTGCGTCCCAATCTGCCGTTGCAATCCCTAAATTATTGAGAGCTAATAAGGATTCCTTAGTGGTATCATGCAGGGCGTTAATTGATGATATAGATGATGACACAGCAGGTTGGCTGATTATTCTTTCTACGGGGTAGCAACAAGAACTCTTTTGTTATTGTATCTGTCTTGTAATGTTTGCCACGCGGTGTTATAATTTTCTTCTGGTAGTGTAAACTGTGGAATTAAATGTTCGGCTTCTCCGGAAACATTCGATTTCAAATACCACATTTTTTGTATTGCAGGGATAGCTTGTTTGTCTACCATTTCGGAAAACAAATCATGAAATTGTCGCCATTTAAGATAGTCTCCATTGAAATGTGGGATTGTAACCTTTGGCAATGGTAGAGAGCTTTGTACACAAGAGTTTGATGATGTAGTTTATTTATTATGGAAAGATTGACCAACTGTTCTTGAACCTTGTCGTTTAATTCATAAAATTTGTCAATGTCAAAATCAGAAATCAATGGATCGTCAAAGTTTTCACATATATCGTCGTATAAGACCAAGATCTGGTCCCAAAGTTTGTTGATAGTTGCCAATTTGATGTCGTAGAATGGACGTGGTTATATTTCATCGGTAATGGTTAATCCATTTAAAAACCTACTTAAGGCTGTCATTCTAGCTTGTGCCTTGCGAATCAGGCCCCGGTTTTCATTGGACTCTTGACGAGCCACTGAAGCAACAGTGCTTTTAGTTGCTGGTAGCGTTTGTTGGTTTAATGCCATTATACGATTGGCCTCTGAATAAATTTATGTATGAGTTTGTTAGCTCACTAATTTTGGCATAATAATCTAACGTAAAATATTCATGCGTTGTTTTTAGCGTTTCAACATCGTCACGCATACGCAATTCTGTATCCTTGGCTTCAAATATATCCCAGGACTCCGAAATTCGCCTTTTAAGCTCCTCAAAGTCCTCTGCGGTTGTTTTTCTGTCCGCAGAATCCTTTTTGAAGTTACGCACTATCGTTTGAATTGCTTCGCCTGTTTTCAACAGTGAATCCAAAATATTTGCCGTTGCCATTGTGTATGATGAGGGACTGCCACAAACGTTTGGTGAAGGAAAGAATTCAATGGTTGTCGGGATCACCCAAATGTTACCCAAAATGTTATCTTGATGAATTATGTTGGACCGGATGATATCCTCTGCCTTTGTTAATTTGGTGAATTATGTCGTACTGGATGATACGAATATCCTGTTATTTGTAGTGCTGGTGCGTGTTTTTCAAACTACTTAAAGTTTGAAAGCTAGGGGTCACCAAAATGTTAATTTGGTGAATTATGTCGTACATCACGTCGGGGTCACCAAAATGTTTAGCATGAAAGTAATGATGTTTTATTAGTATGAATCAATTCAAACACTTTAATTTGAACTGTACTAATTTTCTTTGTTTTCTTTTGTCTTCAAGCACTTGGAACTTGAAGATTAGAGATTTTTACTTTGAAGCACTTGGAACTTGAACGTAATGTGATCAATAAATAAAAGCGAGTTTTTTACTACTGATACAAACATAATATTTATACTACAATTATTAACAATTAATTGTTGAGTCAAGAAATATGCTTAAAACAAAATTTACGTTAAATTGACCAATCAGATTAAAGTGACAATATTTTCAATTAATTCAGTGTGTAATATGATATCTTTTTATTAACAATTTTTGTTTGTCAGCTAATTGAGTGCAAGTAAACAGTATTAATAGTATTCACTATCTTTTGTATTATCATTAATAATTATTAAGTGGATTCACGGGTTGTTGAACAAATCGTTTTTTAGTTTGGGGGTTTTTTGAATTTATTGGCGCATTCTGAGTTTTGGCAGTTTTTTTTCTCGTTTTCGCGATTTTTTTAGTTTTTGAAGTTTTTTTAATTTTGGCAATTTTTATTATTTTGGCGTTTTTTTTATTTTGGCGATTTTTTTATTTTGGCAATTTTTTTAATTTTGACGTCACTAAATCGTCAAAACCAAAAAAAACGCAAAAAATTGCCGGTATCATGGATAAAAACACACAAATATAGAATTTTACAAATTTCAAGTGTCAATATAAATATGTACATACAATTGTATGTATATAACATGGGCTTTTAGCATGTTTCGTCGCTCGTTTTGGAGCACCCTTTAATTTTTAATTCTCATGTATTTGTTGTTGTAGTGGCCAAGGTTCTACATACTCTGTCCAAATTTCAGGTCCGTAGCTCTTACGGTTCCTGAGAAAATACCGTGTGACGGACAGACGGACAGCGTAGCGAAAACAATATGGTTCCTTTTTTCACCTTTGGTTTACGGAACCCTAAAAACAAGTAAGAGTGGTATATTCGGCTGTGCCGAATCTTATATACCCTTTACCAAAGTGCGTTTATGTAGTATAGAGATATATACATAAGCACAGAGATATTTTTTTTTTTTTTTAAATACATATATTTATTTATTGTATCTTCAAATATGAACTAACAATAAGTGATCAAATCTTAAAGCTAAAATATAATTATTTAGCCCGACCAGTGTCGGCCAAAACTTAGTGATAGTTTAAATAATACAAAGTAGTGATAATCAAAAAGGAAAATTAAATGTATTTTCAAGCATTCCCATCTAGAGTGTTGAGTAAAATAGCCCTTGTGTCCCTCTTTTTTAGGCGGATGTGTCCAGTAAAGTTCAAAATATTACGACCAAGCGGATTAGGATGTGACTACAGTTTTGTTAAGTATTTGCCTGCGTATCTTGCAATTTCTTCAGTCACTAGTGGCATTTTTAAATCACGATGCAAATTTGAATTCTTAATGTACCATGGAGCAGATGTTATTAACCTTAAAATTTTGTTTTGTCTTCGTTGAATTCTCTCTACATTGCAAGCTGAAGCAGTGCCCCATATTAGTAGTGAACTGGGCATCCGGCGACAATTAAACTTGCAAAATTGTTGGCTGAAATTGTTAAATTGTTGGTGAAATTGTTAAATTTGGGTAATTAAAATTTGAAAATTCTTAAATTCTTGGAAATTTGTGAAATTTGATACCTGCGAGGGTGGTTCAATAAGTCCGTCCAAATTGTTTGTGGGAACGGGTGATTTTTTTTTGGGTAATATTAATTGTGATAGCGGGTGATTTTTTTTGTGGGTGTGGTTTAAGGGGTTTTATAAGATTAAGATTTCTCAAGTGTATATGCTGACGGGAAAATCATGAAAATGATTTTTCCTCATACCAATGGTGAAATAGTGATTATTAAATTTTCTTAATGCCGACGGCAATGCATGATAATTTTTCCTAATACCAATGGTGAAAATAGTGATTATTAATTTTTCCTAATGCCTACGGCAATGAATGATAATTTTTCCTAATGCCTACGGCAATACATGATAATTTTTCCTAATGCCTACGGCAATACATGAGTATTATTTTTCCTAATGCCGACGGCAATACATGATTTTTATTTTTTTTCAAATGCCGACGGCAAAACATGATTATTATTTTCTAGTACCAAAGGGAAAATTGCCAGTGTTGCCAGACTATAAAAATTTGTTATCGTAATACTATATCAGTAATATCAGAGAAAATAGATTTGATGACTACTACGCGATTCTCATATGAATCGGGTAAATGTGTGTATGATCTCCTCACGCTAATAAATTGTTTATAAATAAAATAATTAAATAAATTAGTAAACAATTAATTTAATTATTTTATTTATGTATAAAATGTTCTCTTGTATATGAACACCCTATACTTGTGTGTGGATGATCCAACTTGTTTGTCGCTGGTATTTATTTATTTGTTTAAGAAATATAATTGTATGTGTATGTATGTATGTATATGTGTATTTGTATGTATGAGTGAGGATGCTTGTGCGTAAAATATTTTGTAGAATACATTTATATTTTGCAACGTAATCATTTTCTTTGTCTACGATTATTTTAAAGCAGCAAAGTTTCAATTAAGTACAGTCATCAGCAGAGAAACAAAAAGTAAAAATTTGCAAGTAAGCAATAAAGTTGACTCTCCTCCTCCCCAGTTCCTCCTCTTTCATTTATGTAGTTTGTATTTGAAGTAAGAAAACACTTGTACATTCTTTTATTTTGTTTTCATTTATTGTTTAACATTTTTTTAAATTTTATAATAGTACATACATATGTAAATTCATATTTTAAGAAGTAAAAAAGTTCATGTAAAGCAAGACATTTCTTTTGTTAGTAAAATAGCATTTTTTTAATGCGCAAACACAAAAATTATGATAACTACAATAAAGATATTCTGGATACTTGAATTGTTGAATTGGATTTTATAATGAAATGGTTATATTCATAATTGTTGAAAACAATCGCTACTTCTTTTGCGATGAAATCATTTGAATTACTCTTGAAACCTTGTACGTCTATAAAAATTATGTTGTTATCCAATTACTCAATTTATAAGACTTTTCGAACTTGTCCTTTGATAGGTATATATTCTATTATACGATCATGAATAAGAATACAGTAGTGTTGTCTTTGCTGCAATATTAGTTGCTGTTTCAAATTCTATTTTTATATCAATCGGTCCATTATTGAGTGATTCATTCTATTGACTGACATCTACTACAATAATAGGAGCTTTTGTCTTAAACTCTGGTGCAGTTAGAAGCGGTTGAGATTCTTTCATATAATAACTTTGTTGAAATCTTATATACATATCATATAGAATTGCAAATCGTTAATTTTTAAACTTTATGTTAAGATCATCATATGGATATAAAATTTTAAACTATAATAATATTAATATAAAATTAAAAACTTTATATTAAAAAACATACTTTTTTTTTTTTTTTTAATATAAAGTTCGTGGTACCTTCATAGCGAACAGTCGATTAGCGGAGTTTTTTCTTACATACAAACAAACAAAAAATTATTCGTAGTACATATTATTCGTAATAGGTACATACTGACTTTAATAAATAAGCTTTATTGCTTTGATAATATTTTTTACATAGTGGAAATAACAAAAACAAAAAAAAAAACGAAAACAAAAAAAAAAACACAAACAGTGACATTGAGGAATACTCTATAGGAGTAACTCAAAAACAAATAAACAATCATAAATTACAAAAACAAAAAAACCGTAAGCAAAAAAACACAAAAAGTGCCCTTGAGGAATACTCTATATGAGTGCCTCAAATACAAAAAATTATGAAGTGAGTTCTAACGGCAGAAACGCCTATTTTACTGTGAGTTCTTAATGAAAAAAATAAAAATAATAAATCTAATGAAAGTGTTTTTTTTAACGGCAAAACCAATTTTTCGTCAGCGATCAACTTCGCTTTGTCCAATGCCAAATAGTAGTGATTCATTAACACTACAATTGCCTAGTACTTCTTCATATAAGTCAGTAATATCATCCTCTTCAGGCTCGTATTCATCACTTAACAAAGTTATTACTACAGATAACAGTATTTCAAAACCCAAGGTGCAAGTCGGTATGGACAGATATATAACCGTGGTAAAGCGTGGGCGAAGCCCGAATTCTTCAAAAATTTCATCTGCTCCAAAGATGTCTAGAGATAACAGCGCATCCTCAACTAATCGCCAAAACCGTTTTAAAATTTTGCAAGATGAGAACGACAAACCCGATGTATCCTCGAATAAAACATCCAAGCCGCCACCAATCTACTTGAGAGAGAAAAATTCAAATGCCCTTATTAAAAAATTAATTTCGGTCATTTTTGAAAATAAATTCCACATTGTCCCAATAAAACGTGGCAACATCGATGAAACGAAAATTCAAATTTATGATGAAAAGGATTTCCGCAAAATGGTTTCTGAATTTGAAACAAATAAAACAAGCTTCTACACATACCAGCTTAAGAGCGCTAAAGGCCTGCAAATCGTACTGAAGGGCATAGATTCTTATGTTGTCCCTGAAGAAATAAAAGATGCACTTGTCCTCCAGGTATTTAAGGTAAAGAATGTATCAACCATATTTAACAAAGAAAAAGTACCCCAACCCCTATTTCGTGTTGAACTGGAGCCAAATGATATACAGTTGAAAAAAAACGAGACTCATCCTATTTATAGCCTTAAATACCTTTTATACAGAAAACTCACAGTTGAAGAGCCACATAAGCGTGCAGGTCCCGTGCAGTGTCATAATTGCCAAGAATATGGCCATACAAAAGCTTACTGCAATTTACCTACAGTGTGTGTTATCTGCGGTGAATTGCACGGTACTGCAAGTTGTACCAAACCAAAAGATCAAGCGGAAAAAAAATGCAGTAATTGTGGAGGTAATCACACCGCTAACTACAGAGGATGTCCTGTGTACTCTTTCGTCAAGCAGGCTATGGTGCAAAAACCTAAATTAGCTCCAGCTCAACCATTAAACGCGTACTCCGCCACTTTTGCTCCAGTGAGCCAACCAGTTACTTCACGTGTATCGTATGCCGATGCTGCTAAGGCTAGTTCTATTCCCACACCAAATGTTTCACCGCCAAATAATTCAACGAATGCAAATTCAAGCTTTAACTTTAGTCGCCTTGAAGCTACTATTGAGAATCTGGTGCTAACTATAAACAACTTTACAACAAATATGATTACCATGATGCAAGAAATGTTGAGAATGCAGAATACTCTGCTTCAAGCATTAATTAACAAGCCATGGACACGTTAAAAATATGTTTCTGGAACGCAAACGGCATTCGCCAACATAAAAATGAACTTGAGCACTTCCTTACGGAAAAAAATATTGATATAATGTTGGTCTCTGAGACTCATTTGACTTCTAGAAGCCTCTTTAAAATGAATGGCTACACTTTATATGACACAAAGGACCCTAGAGGGAGAGCATGCGGTGGATCAGCAATTCTAATAATGTCAAGACTCAAGCACTATATTCTTGACAACATTTGTGAAGAACATCTACAAGCAACAAATATCTGCATTGAAAATTTTTGTACAAATTTCGTGATATCTTCAATTTACTCTCCTCCCAGATTTTCAATCACTGAGGACCAATACGAGAAGTTCTACAAATCTCTTGGACCTTGTTTCGTTGCAGCTGGCGACTACAATGCTAAGCATACGTTCTGGGGTTCGCGTCTTATTACGCCTAGAGGTAGGGCGTTGTTCAAGACAATTTCAAAAATGGGTTTGGATGTTATTTCAAGTGGAGAGCCTACTTACTGGCCTACTGACGTACGAAAATTTCCGGATGTTATAGATTTCGGCGTCATAAAAAGTATTTCTAAGGAATTAATTCACGTTGAAGCTTCCCTAGATCTGTCGTCTGATCACTCTCCCACGATCGTTACAATCTGTAGTCCACTGAGAAGCGCTTTACCTCACCCATATGTCAAGATGATAAATCGTGTTAATTGGCTGGGCTTCAGAAAATATCTTAGTAGTCATTGCACGGAAAATATTACGTTAAGAACACCCAATGATATTGAATCGAACATTGCAAATCTTAACGAGAATATTAAACAAGCTTCTGAACATGCGACTACCTCCCATCCGTATACTGGGTTCAATAAAATTTATTCTACAGACGTTGAACATCTCGTACGTGAAAAAAGAAGAGCTAGAAGGGAATGGCAACAGCACAGATCACCTCAACACAAAATCAGATTTAAAGAGTGCACTAAACGACTCCAAGAGTTGCTTGCATCTGAAAAAACTGCATCTTTCAAAAATTATCTGGAAGGCCTTGATGTCACACCAGCATCTAATTACTCTTTGTGGCGCGCTGCTAAAAAGCTTAAAACACCCGTTGAGTTTAAGCCACCTCTGCGCACATCTACCGGAGGTTGGGCAAGAAGCGATACTGAAAAAGGTAACATATTTGCTGAGCATTTAAAATCCGTATTTACACCAAATACATGTACCGGTGTTGCTGATTTGCCGAGTGTAGTTGCTCTACCCCCACGACCCTTAAAATTTACGATGTGTGCTGTACAAAAACTAATTGCCGAACTCAACCCGAAAAAAGCTCCCGGTATGGATGGAATTAGTAACCAGATGCTGATTAAGTTACCTCGTACTGCAATTAGAATCCTGTTATTCATTTTTAATGCCATTTTACGACTGGAGTATTATCCAGACTGCTGGAAGCTTGCCAAGGTTAAAATGATTCCAAAGCCAGGTAAAGATCTTTCCAAGGCTGAGTCATATAGGCCAATAAGTTTACTGTCAACAATGTCAAAGCTTTTTGAAAAGCTACTCATGACAAAATTGTCTTCAATTTTAACTGATAATAGGTGCATCCCGGACCATCAATTTGGTTTTAGAAGCCAGCATAGCACAATTGAGCAAACGCATAGATTGGTTCAATTTATCAGAAAAACATTTGAGGAAAAGAAGTATTGTTCTGCCGTGTTTATTGATGTTTCTCAGGCATTTGATAAAGTGTGGCATGAAGGCCTGATTTTGAAATTGAAGACATATTTACCAATAAACATTCTAAATCTTTTGGAAAGTTACATTGTTGCACGAAAATTTACAGTTGTGGAAGGACACTTTATGAGTATGCCTGAAACTATCTCATCCGGTGTGCCACAGGGGAGTATACTGGGGCCATTTTTATATTTGATTTATACTTGTGATATGCCTGTGAGCAGTAGTATCCACACTTCTACATTTGCCGACGATACCGCCTGCCTTAGTATGCACGAAAACCCTGATGAGGCATCCCGAAAACTCCAGGAACACATTAGCCAGATGGAACTATGGTTAAACTTATGGAGAATTAAGGTAAATGAACAAAAGTGTGTCCATATAACATTTACCTTAAGAAGAGATACTTGTTCCCCCATTCGGATTAATAATCAAGTTGTTCCTCAACATTCACATGTGAAATATCTTGGTATACACCTCGATCGACGGCTTACATGGAAACATCACATTGACTATAAGTTAACTCAAATGAAACTAAAATTAACTCAGGTACATTGGCTGATTGGCAGAAATTCAACACTCAGCCTAGACTGCAAACTTTTAATATACAAGTCGCTTTTAAAGCCAATATGGTGTTACGGTATCCAGTTATGGGGCACTGCTTCTGCTTCCAATGTAGAGAGAATTCAACGAAGACAAAACAAAATTTTAAGGTTAATAACATCTGCTCCATGGTACATTAAGAATTCAAATATACATCGTGATTTAAATATGCCACTAGTGACTGAAGAAATTGCAAAATACGCAAGCAAATATCTAACTAAACTCGTGTCACATCCTAATCCGCTTGCTCGTAACATCTTGAACTTTACTGGACACATCCGCTTAAAAAAGAGAGATACAAGGGCTCTAATACTAAACACTCCAAATGAAGTTGCTTGAAAAATTTTTTTTTGCTTATCACTACTTATGTATTATTTACAACTATCACTTAGTTATGTCTGGCATTGGTTGGGCCTATTAATTATATGTTAGATTTAAGATTTGAATACTTATTGTTAGTTCATATATGAAGATACAATAAATAAACAAACATGCATTAAAAAAAAAAAATATAAAGTTCTCTGAAGATGACGAAGATTTGTTCTTATTATCATCGGCAACAAACCCCTCCACATAAATGTAGCTCTCACTGGGTAGCACGTACAAATCTTGATTTTGTATTGAAATTCTAATTTCATCATTATTGTTGTAAGACTGTAAGTATGGTACATATGTATGATAGTCCTTTTTGATTATATTTTCATCAGACAAAGGTTTATCTAAGACATCTATTATTGAACTCATTTTGTCTTTAATTTCAAATTCAATGACTTCAGAAAATTTTTATTTGATGTTGTTAGAGATTTTTGTTGAGCTGTTCGCTTTAATGTTGTTGTTTTTGCTGCTATATTTTTCAATGTATTTGTGTTGTATATTAGCATTATTTAGTTGACCTTAAATGTATTCGTATTGTAATTTCCTCTCCTCGTAAATTAATTAAATCACCGTGTTGATCAAGTACGCGTAGAGCTAGTGAACTTATCTCTCTGGTGTTCACAGGTAAATAGATGAAATTTCTTGGAACCTCGTCTATTTTATAGCCTGGAGGCACATTTATCGGAAATTCATGAAGTGTATGTGATTTGGAGTTATTCATATATGTGTTAATAGCGATACTACTTTCAATTCGCAGGAGATTCACTTTAAAAATATTAACTGGAAGATCTGAGTAATAATATTTGTTTGGTGTTAGGATTTTGCTATTGAATCGTCAAAGTTTTCCAATTGTGTTGTCCTTATTAAAATATACAGGATCCTTGGAACTATTAACTTTAACTTGCATTGTGTTGTTATTGGCTTCAATTAAAATCTTATTTGCTGGGCAAAGTCGTTTGTATTGCTCTTCTATAAAATCAACTATATTTATGATCTGCACAAGTATGATTGAAACGCTGTTCAACACATTCTCAAATTTTCAAACAGTCTTCCTATTCTCATTTGTAAAAGCGAAACGAGCAATGCAACTGAAAAAATGGGTGTTGCTGTTAGAGAATGGAAACATGAGAGAATGGAAACATGAGAGAATAGACCCATGAGAGTTCGAATAGAATAGTACATCAATCTAGTTGTCGTTTGTTTCGTTCAAAAAAAGCGAGACAAAAAAAAAAATCAAATTCCTTTTCATTGTTGAGATAACGGGATAAAAGTGTCACAACAAGTGAGTAAAACACCTGCGTTCACTTTGTTTGTTATTGCAGTACCTGCCTTTTTTAGAAGTTGTTTTTTCAGATTTTTGCTGCTTTCATACTTTGTTATTATAGTTCAGCGTTAAACAAGTTTGTTTCCTACTACAAACAGGTTTTGTGCCTACAGACGTAGTCAACAAATAGCATCTATGTTTTACGAGATTAGAGGTTGATCTCTCGTTGTATTTATAAATATTTACACATTTTCTGCAAGCTACAATGTTCGGTATTGCCTGCCCAGTATCATCGGAAACCTTTCCGAAAACTTCCCAAACTTTACTGCGACCTCGCTTACTTATGATTGTGAACTTGCCGTTAATAATGTTCTCTTTTATATTAGAATTTTTAAACAAACTACTATTGGAAACATAAATGGGACTGGAGTCTGTAGTTGCTGCCTATTTTGTTTGAAATAAAAATTCGGTCTTACATTAATTTTTTTGACAGACATAGAAAATTGTTGTTTCAGTAAAATTGGAAAATAGCCAATGCACATATGAATCAAATCAAAAATTTTCATTTAATTTGATTATAAAACCTATATTTTCAGTTAAAAAATATTTTAAAATAGTATAACGCCTACATATGTATTTACAAGCTTCACTTACGTCCTGGCAATCCATTTTTTGAGTATCCTTCTTTCAGAAACGATGACAACAAACTACCGCATTTACTTCCAAACAGATGTGCATGTTTCCTTTGATTCGCTTTTTAAAACGAAACATTCGAATGTTTCCATAATAATTTGGAAAGATGAGAGTAAATGTGTGTTTCGTTTGTCGTTCTGGCAAAGACATCCATGTTTCGTTTGCATCGCTTTTTTTGAACGAAACAAACGACAACTAGATTGATGTACTATTCTATTCGTACTCTCATGCTTCGTTACTCTCATGTCTCTATTATCTTACGTTTCCATGTGTGTTTCGTTTCGTTTCGATTGATATCCTCCTAGCGAATATAGTAAATATTCGTTTCGTTCGTTAAATGTATTCTCAATTAGAGTTCTGTTTTCGCTTCATTCTCAATAGACAGAAAATCAAAACATTCATGCAGATGTTTAAACTATATCATTTAATTCGTAAGATCCAATTGGTATTTCAATTTTATGTTCTCCTATATGAAACATATTGTTGTAAGTGTCTACATTTGGAATACTGTTGTATGAATGAAAATCAGTTAGAGCACACTCATATGCACCATGTATTTCAATAGGAGGAAAGTAACTAGCAGATAATTCTGATGAGTTAGAGCTCAAAGTAAGTGTTATTGACATTATAACAGACTGATTACAATTAAATAAAGTTTAGTACACAGTATGGTTTATAAGCATAATTTACATATTTATTTCATTTTCTTATTTTAAAGTTAACATTAGTTTCTTAATATTAATGCTATTATTGTTCTTGATATGATGCTATTGGTGATTTAGTTTTTCTTCCAACTATAATATTTCATCTTTACTTATCCAAGAATTGTGATGATCTGAAAATCCTAGCCATTTAACATATACTTCCTTCGTTTTAGTTTTGAGAACCTTTTCAACTAGATATGTATTTGGAAATCTAGTTTTTGAAAGTTCATCAGTATAGAATCCACCTTTAATAGAATTACCTAATATGTATCTTGCAGGATTTGTATTTTGAACTTTGGTAATTGTGAATATTTCTGTGGTCCAATTTGGAGTATAACCTTTTTCAATGATTAGCTTATATTTGCTTATGCGAAAATGATCTCCTACATTAAATTTCGACATTTTATACATCTTCAAATGACTGTATACTGTATTAAGCAGCTTTTGCTCATTTGTTGAGTTGACTTTAATAGGAGACATTTTAATTTTGCGATGAAATTTTTTATTGTATGCAGTAACTAAATCTTTGTGTATATCAATCCACTTATATGAACCATTATAGCTAAATTCTTTCCACATCATTCCTTTCAATGTTCTATTAAATCGTTCTACAATTGATGCTTTCATACTGCTATATGTTGAGTAGTGATTAATATCGTATTTATGCATTAATTTTTCAAAGTTTTTGTTGAAAAATTCTTTACCATCATCTGTTTGTAAGTTTTTTGGTACTCGCCCCAATTCAAAAATATCTGCCATTGCCTTGGTTCTTTCGAGTGCAGTTTTTGTTTTTAGCGGTAGTGCCCTTGCAAATTTTGAAAATGTGTCGATTACTGTCAACAAAAATCGATAATTTTTATTTTCTTTAGAATAGTTCCCCATTTCAACTAAATCAGCTTGCCAAAGATCATCAATTCCTTTCATTACAACTCTGCGACGCACAAAATGTTTTCGTGCTTGCTTATGGAGTTCGTTTACTAAATTTCTTTTTGATGACATTAAGTTGTTTTTACAGATTTTTTGGAGAGTGTTGTGATCTAATTGAAGGACTTTCAGCTATTGTTACAAAATGTAATTTTCCAGTCTATAAATTTTCTCATTAAGCTGCTCAATTTGTTCTTCAAAGGATGTTTTCATTTTTTGGATACCTTTTTCAATTTTATAATTTTCTTCTATATCTAATTTTATTTCACGTTGTACTTCTTCTATTTGCATTTGAAGATCTTCTTGAATTATAGTATTGTCTGCCTTAAGGTATGTTAATAATTTCTCTTCTAGTTTTTCGATTTGAGTTTGCAGAAACAATTTATTGATAACATCGTTTTCCTCCAGAGCTTTTGCAACATTTTTGATCCTTTTGTTTTGGACATCAATGTTGTTGTTCGTATCCACAAATAACCCCAACAGTTTAGGTGCATTTTTCAAAGAAATTATGTTTCTAGTATCGTTTAAGTAGTGTCCAAATTAATCAACAGAGATGCTTTATTGAATTGATACAATATCGTTATTGTGATTAGTATGACCTGCACCTTGTGATGCGAGCAGTAGTCGAAGTCGATCTACTAACTCATTGGGATCATCCCAGTATATATAGTTGGGCTTATTAATATTAAATTCCATCATTCCATCACCTAAATAGCTACCTTTTCGCTTAGATCCTGTTGATTGGGGTAAATTCTTCTGTTTTTTCTCGTCAATAAATTTCTTAATAATATGTTTATATTTATATCCTCTAGTACCCTTTATTTGACCATCAGGTGTATAGTCTCTTCTATATGCATTAGTAGTAATTAAAATCTTTTTATAGATTTCGAGTTCAAATTTATCATAATTTTTTGGTATTTTATGAAACATTAGAGAAAATAGCCCTGGTGTTAGGGCCCATATTTGACCACCAACTTGTATTTTATCTTCATTAAGTTTGAGCGTACTATCACGAAATTTCCATTCATTATTGAAATCTTTATGTGGACCATAGTTTGTATCTAGTTCATTTCTTCCTTCCAAGACTGATAAGTCAGTATAAGTATCTTCTGTATTGGAAGTCTGTGAGTAAAAATCATCATCATCATCATCATCATCGTTATCATCATTTACAGTATTAGCATCATTTAAAAAGATGGTATTATCAAATATTGTTCCTTCTGCTAGTTTCTTTGGTGTACTTGTCTCTATTTTGACTGATGTTTTTTCAGGCTTAAAACTTCTATTATTTTCAACTTGTGTCTTAATGTTACTTTCTTCTTTCATGGGAATTTTTTTAATTTTTTTAGAACTATTTATGAATTCTTTGAGTGGTTCTGTTATAGGTTTAAATGTATCTCTTAGTTGTATCTATTTCACCAGTTTTTATACTACGAAGCTTTTTCTTCAAGACATTTCTTGTCAACACCAATTGTTTTAAAATTTTCTCATCCATGTTTTATAATAGTAAATAACAGGTATCAGCTATTAGATCAGGTATCAGCCTTTTAGGACCGGGTCTGGTTATCAGATCAGCTTTTCAGAAGCTGGTCTGGTTTTCAGATCAGCTTTTCAGGACCTGGTCTGGTTTTCAGATAAGATTTTTAGGATCTGGTCTGGTTTTCAGATCAGCTTTTCAGGACCTGGTCTGGTTTTCAGATCAGCTTTTCAGGACCTGGTCTGGTTTTCAGATCAGCTTTTTAGGACCTGGTCTGGTTTTCAGATCAGCTTTTCAGGACCTGGTCTGGTTTTCAGATCAGTTTATGAGGTAGCAGCTCAGCTTATAGCAAATAGATGTATGAAGTTTAAAGTTAGATTAATAACTAAAGTGAATGTTTATTAAGAGTAGTTTATATAGTTATGAAATAGTTAAATTGCTTTCTGTAGCGACCATTATTTAATTCATTATCTTTGCTTATCACCAAAAATCCATATTTATCCTTCCAATACTCTCGACAAATTTCTTGGAACTTTTCATAACTCATATCGCTGCCAACATGATCCCTATAAACATGCTTCATATTTGTCTCATCTTGCTTAAACATTATAATAACATTTGCATTGTCTCTTATTAAATGCTTGGGAATTCTAGTATAAGTTTGACACAAGTTGAATGAATCAATATCCCTATGTCGCCCCATACAAAAATATGTACGTATATTATTCTGCTTTTCACATGCAACATCATCAAATATCATAATTGAATTAGTTTTAGCTTCGTCAGGTGGAATAACTGATTCATTATCTGTAAATGTATAATATCCCATTCCTTTAATTGGTGAAATTAGTTTCTTCAGATATTCATATTTGGGCTGATATAAAGATTTTGAGTATAAATAGATGTTTTCAAACTTGAGTCCATTAGGACTTTCTAGTAAGCCAATCATAACATTAGTCTTTCCACAATTTGATGGTCCCACTATTAGAGCACGAATAGAATTTGGTAAGAGGGGGCTGTGCTTTATTTTTGAAGTAATGTTCGATGATTGATCAATATTACTAACTAAAATATTTTTACGTTGTTTCACTAACTGCATTTTTGTAACTAAATGCATTTCATAATTGTTACATCTTATTATTGAAAAAATTAGATAATATGGTTATACGATATCAGAAAACGTTTAGTCATAAAAACACCTTCGTTGGAGGAGGTATAGTAGATAAAATAATAAACGCTCTACCTGTTGAACTTCATCTTCCTGTATATCAGTACTGTGGACCTGGAACAAAACTACAAAAATGTTTAAATCGAGGTGACAAAGGAATTAATTTATTGGACTCTGCTTGTAAAAATCACGATATTGCGTATTCAAAAAATAAGGATTTAAAATACTGGAAAATTAAGCTTGGAATCGAGTTTTATCAAAAGATAGTAGTCTTGCTGAAAAATCATTTGCATATATGGTTACTAACGCAATGAAAGCCAAAATAAAATTTGGTATGGGTGTGGAGAAAAAGAAAAACGTTGGAAAGAACAAGCTAAATGATAAAAAACTGTTTAGAACATCAATTACAGCTGCAACAAAAATACTAAAAAAGAAAAAGCCATTAGATATTAACTCAGCTATTAAAATTGCACGAAAAACTATCAACAAATCATTAAAAGGAAAAAAATCTCAAATTATAGTACCACGTGTAATACGTGTCCCAAAAATTGGTGGATTTTTGCCTCTAATACCGATTTTAACTGCTCTGGGTGCAACAACAACTGGAGGTGCTGCCATAGCTAAAGCTGTAAATGCAACAAAGAGTGCCAAAAATTAACTTGATGAAGCAACTAGACATAATAGAGCGATGGAATCTATAGCAGTTGGCAAAGGACTTTACTTAAAACCATATAAAAAAGGTTATGGCTTAGTTCACAAAGAAGAATCAAAAAACTCTTAGAGATGCTGCCCAGCAGACCACTATCTGATGGGGACCTAAACCGTTTCTCTATAAATATTCCATATTTTAGAGGAGTTTTCATGTTGAATACTCTACCAAAACGAGCAATGAAAATTGAATGTGGAATAATCAACTTAGATGTATCAACAGGACCTGGTACACATTGGGTAGCATATTATAAAAACAACAATGAAAAAGAATATTTCGATAGCTTTGGAAACTTACAACCTCCTTCAGAAGTAGTCAAATATCTTGGTACAAATGTAAAATACAACTATAACCAACATCAGAATTTTAATACATTTACCTGTGGTCACTTATGTTTTAAATTTCTTTATGAAATAACTGAAAATATTAAATAAAAACACAAACGTTTATATCCTTCAAAACTCTTTAATGTCTTTTTATTTATAATTTAAAATACAAAGCTAATTTTATTGCCAAATAGGAAATTGGGAATTTTGAATTAGAAATTCACTCAGCTCACTCTCAACGATTAGATTTTCTTCACCTTCTCTGCTTAAGCAATAAGATCCACTGGATAGATCTTTAATATCGTCATCTGTTAAAATATTATACCGTTTAGGCAGGAATATTATGTGGTTATTCATTTCCACTTTTAGTGTTGGTCCATATTTAGTTGTTACACGTAACACATTTCTAATAGTATATTTCGTTGATGATTCAAGCTCCTTTATGTGGATTAAAGTTTTGCTGTTTAGATCATTAAATTTTGAAATTAGATTTGTTGTAGAGTCCATTTTTTTGCTTAGTTCTTCTCACTTTGAATGTTTAACTGGAAATGATCTTAAAAGAAGCGATGACGACTTCAATAACACTATTCAAAAATAATTATGGTGAAATAGTGAATAAGTGGTGGATAGTGATAGACAGAAAGAGATAGTTATAGAGAAAGAAGGGATAGAGAGAAAAAGAGTGCTAAAAAGAAATATGGAATAGAGATGATGGTATAGATTTTTTAAAGATTAGGAGATAGTACTTTAAAAATTTACTGAGAAAATTAGTCTTTAAGGAACCTTCCAACATTCATCATCATTCATTTATCCGCAAATAAAATGAGCCAAATTAGACGTACTCTAAACCAATTTATAAAAGATTTTGAAAGCTTCAGGCTTTCTGATCATTGGGAGATGATAAAATTTTTCCAAAATATGCTGGATGAGAACGAAGAATATGGAGTTATGGAAGATGAAGACAACACAGAAGGGCACTTCAAAAGCTGTCCTTGGTATGATCCTGAGTGTGAGGAAGGACCCGATACTTGTAGATGTACAATATATTTTTTACGAAAAAGTATATTAGAACATCTAATAATTGGATACTACGAAATGTTTCCATCATTATAAATAAAATAAATAAAAATTAAATTATATTGTATTATTAAAAGAAACAAAAGAAATAAATTGTAACGCACTTTTTGTTTCCAGCTGGGGTAGACGTCAGCCTGTCCAGGTTCTTACCAAAGGTCTGCTTCCTTTGTAAATGAAAACACTGAGATGTTGGTGTTTAGTGTTCAGAGAATATACAATATTTTTATTTACGAAACTTAACTTAACTTATGCTATTTTACACTCAATATGTTGGTTATAAAATTCACTTGTGTCGTCTGGTTGCCTCTCGGATACCCTGTCCTGAAATTGGAGGAGTCCTCGGAGAATATGGTTACCGCCTGTGAATAAACGAAATATTCCAAAATGCGTATGCTTTAATAAACACAATTTAACGAAAGATTCGGCTGTTCGTGTATTAATTAAATACGATTTACGAGTACACGAAAGATTCGGGAGTTCGTGTAGTCGGCTAAAATACGAGTTATGTCTACTCACTACAAAACACACGAAAGATTCGGAAGTTCGTATGCTTTACAATACACGAAAGATTCGGGAGTTCGTGTATTAACTAAATACAAGTTACGAATACACAAAAGATTCGGAAGTTCGTGTAGTCGGCTAAAATACGAGTTATGTCTACTCACTACAAAAAACACACGAAAGATCGTATGCTTTACAATATACAATACACGAAAGATTCGGGAGTTCGTGTATTAACTGAATAGATTTTTTTTCATATAGTAATTTTTTTTTTATTTTGGCGATTTTTTTCGGTTTTTGGCGTTTTTTTTCAAATTTTGGCGATTTATTTTTATTTTGGTGATTTTTTTTCATTTAGGCGATTTTTTTTTAATTTTTGACGATTTTTGTTCATATAAGATTTTTTTTTGTTTTCGCGATTTTTCGTGGATTTTTTTCATTGTGGGAATATTTTACATTTCAACACTTTTTTCTCGTTTCGGCTATTTTTTCCTATTTTTGGCGTTTTTTTAATTTTGGCGATTTTTTTTTCGTTTTGACGATTTTTTTGATTTTGCCGATTTTTTTTCATACAAGCGATTTTCTTAATTTTTGCGATTTTTTTTCGTATGGGCAATTCTTTTTTGTTTTGGCGTTTTTTTCGGTGTTTGGCATTTTTTTTTTAATTTTGGCGATTTATTTTCGTTTTGGCGATTTTTTTATTTTGGTGATTTTTTTCATTTAGGCGATTTTTTTTTAATTTTTGGCGATTTATGTTCATATAAGCATTTGTTTTGTTTTGGCGATTTTTGCGGTCTTTGGCGTTTTTTTGTCATTGTGGAAATTTATTTTTAGTTTTGACACGTTTTTTTCATTTTGGCGATTTTTTTCGTTTTGGCGATTTTTTAAAATTTTTGGCGATCTTATAATATTAGAATTTTTTAGTTTGACCGTTTTTGAAAATTTCAAGAGTTTAACTCTTACAGTTTCCAAGATATAGATTTGTCAAAATTACATAGTCAAAATTTCATTAACTGATGGACCAGCCTTTAATTTAAATTTTTGTTGTTTTAGTGTTAATTGTTGTAGCCTTTATAAAAATACACTAATTTTACAAATTTCAAGTGTCAATATACATATGTACATACAATTGTATGTATATTACATGGGATTTTAAAAGTTTTCGTCATTCGTTTTGGAACATCCTTTAATATTTAACTTTTATATATTTGTTGTTGTAGCGACCAATGTTCTACATGCACTGGCTAAATTTCAGACCCGTAGCTTTTACCGTTCCTGAGAAAATAGCCTTCTTCCTAAAACATGAAATATGTTTAATTATTAGGAAAAAAGTTAAAGTTTTCCAAGCCTGGAAACATTTTTTATTTTGTTAGATTTTTAAAAATTTTTTTTTAATTATAAATACCAATTTTATTCATACCGATGTATAAAATAAGTTAATTTAATAAAAGAGTAATAAAAACTAGTTTTCGGTAGTTATATTCTATGGGAAAATAGAGTTTGAGTTTTTCAGCTCTAAAACGATTTTGCTGATTTTTCGAAAAATTTCTGACACACCAGTCCAAGAACGAAGTCTCTAGCTGTTCTGGGAGCTTGGGAAAGCCGATTTCACTTACAGACAGACGAACTCTTATTAATATTGTAGAAATTACAAACGGAATGACAAACCTATATATACCCTTTTACAATTTTTTGGTAAAGGGTATAAAAAGGGGCTATAAAGACATTTTTCAAAGACACTTTTATATTGCGTATTACATGACGATCCTTGCGTATTACATGGCGATCCTGCAAAATGGAACAATTATATAAAGACACACAGTATTTTACCCAAATGTCAGAATCGGAAATAGAAGAAATCGGAAACCGCTGGGAGAAGTATATCAAAGAAAACTGCAGCGAAGAGTACGAGCCTGCCGTTACACGAAACACGCTGGAAGCAGCACCAGTTTATATACCACTTCCACGTAACGCTGGTCCGAAACCGATCACGATTGAAGAGTACAGAAGAAGGAACAGAAAGCCAAATAACAACCAAGCACAGGGTACAACCGAAACAAAAGATCAAGAAGAAAAGAGCCGGAAGAAAATTTCAAAGGCGGAAAGAGCTAGACATACTCTACAAAGAATCAACCCTAGCAACAACACTAGAGGCAAAGAAAAAAACTCGAAATAAAATTAAATCTTTAAAATACAAAAATTATTAAAATGAATTTTCCAATGTTTTAAATTCCGAAATTTTAATATAAAGTTTTCTATAAATACGTTATTCATTCTAATGGTAGGACCCATTTGGGGAAATAAAATAAAAAACAAAATGGGAAAACCACAGAGCAAGGTGGAAATTCAAGAAAATATTGTAATCAACGGTGAAGGAATAAATACTAACAATATTATACCAGAGTATATTGTAACTTTAATAATAATAGCATTAGTATTATATATAGCCTACAAAATTAACACCTATTTCAAAAATTATGTTCGAAAACACAAAAACAGACTTAACACAGATAATGCTATCACAGAAGTTTAACAAAAAAGAAAAAAAATTAAATAAAAATTTTCACATTTGTAATTGTAAATGATAATAAATAATTTAAATGGAGAAAAATATTTTCGATTTAAACGAAATACTAAAGATTCTAAAGAAAAATCCAAGCAGAACTTACACAGAGAAGACAGTTAAAAGCAAATTAGAAGCGATAGAAAAAATAAAAGAAGATTTTCAATCAAATACCCTCGAAGAAGAAAAATTATCTTCTCTAAAGATAATATTCAATAGCACTTACATATTTAAGAATTAAAGAATTATTATTAGAAAATCAAAAAGAATTAGAACAACAAAATACCACAATGGCATCATTTAGCCTAGAAACCGTGTAAAAGGCTTTACCGTTGTTTGCTGGTAATTTCGTAGAACTAGAAAGTTTCTTAATAACAGCAGAGCTCATAAACAAATCATTATCAGCAACAGCTAAAGTAGATTTTCTTCAATACATTTATTATGCTAAACTAACATCTAACGTTAGAACAGCGATAGGAAGTTACATCAAACCAGAAAACTTTGATGCATTAAAAGAATTGTTAGAAAAAAGATACAAAACCACTAAAACAATACCAGAATGGCAAAACAAGCTTAGTACATTATTCCAAGGAAAAATGTCAGTTAAGTTATTTAAGGACAAAATATTATTAGCCAGTTTGCCAATATCGAAAGAAAACTCATGCGAAAGAAAGCTAGTCACTCACATTCGAATCAATTTTGGTTTGCCTATGTCACTCACTTTCGTTCGCAAGCACTACGTACAATAATTATAGAAGCTTACGTATTGTGAAATTTAGGTAGTGTCAAATCACAAATTTAGGTATTTTGCAGCGATTTTTTCTAAAAGTACAAAAAATACTACTTAATTGTTCGTAAATAAATGCAACATTGCCTAATATTGATCAGCTGTTAATAAAGCTCCCAAAAAATAAACAATGGACTTATCAATAGCTGTGCATTTCTTGGAGTGCTCCGACGACGTTGATGTCAATGAAGTTTGTTTAAATCGTAGAGAACTGCGAGACAGCCACAATGTTTTGGAGCTGCCAACGAGTCAGTAAGTTTAAACATTTACATACATAAATAAGAATACATATCGCACCGGTTCCTTTAAAGAGCATCAACTGAAAATTTTTAGATTTGCTTCTTAAAAGAAAACGATATACAGTGGCCATATCCACAGCCTGACAAAATCTTACATCGTATTCTATACATTTTTTGGCCAAAAATGACATTTATTTTCCTTTCTGTTCTATAGCAGTATTGATAAAACAAAAATGTTTTTTGCCTCTGCAAATTTTGAGTTGAAGCTGTTTAGAGGATCCAGCGCGATATGCATGTATGTGGTTACTTACCTTTTTCCAGTCAGAAACTGTATGAGTTGAGTAGTATATTTATGGGCATTCCGGCACACGTGTATTTTCTCCATAAGGATCATTCTAATTAGAATATTTATGGGCATTCTGGCAAACGTGTATTTTCTCCATAAGGATCATTCTAATTAGAATATTTATGGGCATTCTGGCACACGTGTGTTTTCTCCATAAGGATCATTCTAATTAGAATATTTATGGACATTCTGGCACACGTGTATTTTCTCCATAAGGATCATTCTAATTATAATAGTTATGGGCATTCTGGCACACGAGTATTTTCTCCATAAGGATCATTCTAATTAGAATAGTTATGGGCATTCTGGCACACGTATATTTTTCCATAAGGTCATTCTATTAGAAAAAAATTCTAATTGGATCTAATTAGAATAGTAGATTATTCTAGTTAGAACTAATTAGAATGATCTACTATTCTAATTAGTATATATATGTGCATTCCAATACATGTATTTTCCCATAAGGACGGATATTCCAATACATGTATTTTCCCATTAGGAAGGATATTCCAATACATGTATTTTCGCATAAGGACGGATATTCCAATACATGTATTTTCTCATAAGAAAGGATATTCTAATACATATATATATTCCTACAACAAAGTTAACTTCAAATGAGAATATATATTTTTCTCATAAAAAGTTTAACGAAGACATTTTCGTAAATGGAACAATTCGAATGAGATTCTCATTTGAGTAATTTTATTAAAATGAGAATTCGATTGACTCAAAAATATGTATATAAAAGTCCAATTAGAAATTAGGTTAAGTTATTGTTATTCAAAGATCCTTGAAATTACATTAAACAACAATGGTAAGAATGAAGTTTAACATAACATTAGAATTTTTTTATTTATTATATGAAAGTTTAAGAAATACATATAAAATTTAACTAATTTTTTTGTTTCTTTTTAGATCTATCAACAAATAATTAACATTGCGCAAGGAATAAAATCTGAATACACAAAAATTGATGATATTCCCTTAAATGAACCTTACAAGATTTTAAATTTTGAATGGAAGGTTACACAATATGGATCCAAAGTTATTGCATATTTAAACAACAATAAGTGGTTTTATCTTCCGCAAAGAATCGTTAAATATTTAAACAAAATAAAAAAATGAATGCCAAAATTTGGACAATTATTTACAAAGGACGGCAATCACCAAATGGTTCAGCAATATTCGAACTAAACTATAGCTAAATTTTTATTTGTCATAAGAAATTTTATGTAGTTACACAATTTTTAAAACAATAAATATATTTAGTAAAGTGAAGTGACCCCTATTATTTATTGATTTTTGTTTTTATGTTAAACATGCACATGCACGTTAACAAAGTGAATTTGAAATCCATTTCAGGAAAATTTGGTTCAAAAAAATTAAAATAAAATGCATATATTTCAAATTCATTTAAATTTTATGAAAATGAGAGTTTATGCTTAAAATAAGTTATCTTATTTATTTTCATTTTAAGAAAAAGGATAGGACATTAAAAATTAACATGCTCATGCAAGACACATGATATTAAGTATTTTTAAAGTATTAAGAACGAGAGACATGCGTATGCATGCTTTTTGCGCGTGTAGATTTACGTGGGTGCCTTGGTGAAATTTACATTTTATTTGTTCTGAGAAAAAGGGTATGCGAAAAAACTAATTATAAAAAAAATATCTTTCTATGAAGGACAAACAAATATTTTTCCTTTATTGCTTAAACTCACTAATTTACAACATCATACATTTAGATAAATATGAAGATTTTCCAATTACAGGTAATTTTCTATAGATGAATGTATGCATATATTGCGTGTAGAAAAAAAAGTAGAAAATAAAACATTTTTCTGAACAAAATTCTAGTCTTGTGACATTATTCAAAAACGAAGTGTTGTGTGAAAAAAAAACTAAAATAATATTTAAAAATTAATAGTAACAAATTATATTGTGAAATATGTCAAATAGTTACTTTTTCAAACAGTTCAAACAAAAAACGCCATTATCTGAATCAACATGGAATAAAATTAAAAACTAAAAAATTTTGGGATACTCCTTTATATAGGAGAATAATTAACAAAAATAAGGAAATGAGAGAATCTAAACCATCAACATCTACTGAGCCCGCAACATCGACATCTACTATAGCAGTCGCAACACCTACATCAATTACAGAATCATCAACAGCAACACACGAGAGCTACCATTATCTATTAGAAGGCGATGAAGATCTATTTTTAAACATTAAAGAGCCCATCGATACTAGGGAGGTAATATTTTTGCCACCGGTGGATGTAGCAGCATATTTATTGTTACATGATGGGCAGGATGAAATTCTTTTAGACGCATTAAGAAGGGTCGAAAATATGGGTTAATAAAATAATGTAAAATATTTTTCCATTTTTATTATTAAATAAATGAATATGTTTTTTTTTCTTTTAAATAAATATTTTTATTATCTAAAGTTTTTGAAAATTACAGTTTTTACATTTACTGACATTATATACATATGTTATAATAGAATTTCATTAGTTTGTTTGCTTCTTCCTCTATTCTCATATTTTGTCTTCTTTTGTATGAACATGAACAAGTGTCGGGTCCACAAGTTTCATTCTCATTACACCATGAACAATCTTCATAATGCTCTCCAAATTTGTTTTTCGTTGTTTTTAAGTTATTTACTTCTTCGAGATGTGATTGAATATTAATCAGTTTATATCTATCTTCGTTGGAGACAATGTGTGAACATCTTTTTAAAAATTCATATATATCGTTGAGTAACATCCTTACAAATAAGTGTGACTGAGTATGTAGACCAAATGTTTGTGAATAAACAATAATGTTATTACAGTTAACATTTATATAAATTGTATACAAGTACTTTTTAGTTTATGTATATCTATAATTATTAGTCTCTTAAACTAAATAAAAATAAAGTTATATCAATTTTCTAATTCCGTTTGTTAGTGGAATATATTCAAATATTTTATCATGAATAATTAAACAATACGCAGATGTATTAGATAATATATTTTTTGAAGTCTTCAGTTCAATTCTAATATCGATTGGTCCAGTTTTGACTAATTCATTTTGATGTGTAACATCCAAGACAGCTATTGGCGCCATAGTTTTGAAGTTTTCTGGTGTTAATAATGGTTGGGTGTTGCGTGAATAATAACTTTGTTGAAATTTTAAGTACATGTCATATAGAATAGCAAAACGATTTCTATCAAACTTAAGATTTAGATCATCATAAGGATATGTATCAGAGTTAAGATGTACTTTTACATCACTTAAATCACAATGTTGAAACTTGTTGGCATTATTTCGAAGACCTAACAATAGGAAGCGTGGTCTTTCGTTGTGAGCAGCTAGCTTAACATTCCACAAAACTGTTGTAGTTTCTGGAAGTGATGGATAATAATACATATCCCAACTTCTAAAACATATACTTAATGGATGACGGTTATTTATTGTTTTATATATCTGCAATTTGTATGCATCAGCAAGTTGAATGTGTGGTACTTTCCAAGTTATATTTAAAATTGTTAACTTGGTTTTTTCAGTTGATAGTTGAGATTTCAAAACTTGCTTATCATCTTTAGATCGTAACAGAATCAATTCATGCTTAGAGTTAACTATTATGTTGTGAAAATCTTCGGCAAATCCAAGTAGTATTTTAGTGGTACACAAAAATTAAAATATCCATTTTCGGGTATAAGACTATCATTCTTAAATGGTGACCATCCTGCATTTAGTAGACTATCACTTTCATATTTATTCAACGAAACATAGTTTTTTAATTCTGTTGCAATACCCAAATGACGTGTGCGATCAATTTCTGTACCATTAATTTCATAACGAATTTCATCAAATAGGTGTGCCATACAATTGTTTAAGAGACGTATGTATGTAGAAACTTTTGAATCTTCCTTTGTTGCAAGACCTTCGATATATAGAAAACTTTCACTTGGTAAAACATACAAATATTGGTTTTGAATTGATATACGAATTTCATCATTATTTTTAAATGACTGTAAATATGATGTATAACTGTGGTACTCCTTCTTGATAATTGAATTGTCCACTTGAGGCTTTTGCAATATATTAATTATACTACTTATTTGTTTGTTTTCCGTGGTTGTAACTACGTGATTAATTTTATTATTTTAATTTAAATCCTAAACTTTTTAAAAAATGCTGATTAGTTTTATTTAAAACGTTAGCTTTTTTAGGCTTTCGATGTTTATTATTTTTATAGTATTGTATTTTTAACTTTTTGCAAAAATTTGATGAATTTTCACCTTCGTCTTCGGCTGAGTGTGATTGAATAAATGTTAAATCATTCGATAGATCACTTTTGTTGTATATTATCATTTTTTCATAGGCTTTAAATGTAATCGTATTGTTATTTTTTCACCGCGAAAGTTTATTAAGTTTCCGTCTTGGTCAACAACTTTCAAAATTATATTATTTATTGTTCTTCAATTTACAGGTAAGTAAATTACTGTCGTTGGAGTCTCTGTTATTTTACATCCAGGACTGATGTAAAATATGCGTAGACATGTTGTATATATACGAACCGCATACAATATTGCATTCAACGATTACTGTATTAATTTTGGTTATATCTATCGTTTTATCGGAGTAATGTTCTATTCCAGGTGCTAGTACTTTTCTACTAAAGCCTAATGATCCAATTGAGGATTTTTTATTAAAATAAATTGAATCAGAAGTGCTTTTTATACATGTTTGTAGTGTATTATAATTTGCTCGTACATCAAGAGAACCGGTTGGATTCATATCATGATATTTAATTTTTAGTAGTTCAGCTATATCAGTTAATTCATATGACCCAACTGGAACTGTTATTTCATGATTTCCAATATGAAATAAATTGTTTTCAACTTCTACATTTGGAATTGAATGATATGTATCAAAACTTATTAAGCCACAAACATAATTTAAGAAGTTTATTATTCGACATATTGTCATAATTATATTTTAATTTGAAATTTATTTGCTTGTGGTTTAGCTTGGTCTATATACGTATATATTAAAAAATTAAAATATAATTATGACAATATGTCGAATAATAAACTTCTTAAATGTTAAATTTTAGATTTTATTTTTCATTTTGCCTTGTAATTACTATTATTGTTATCCAATGGATTACTAATTGTATGAAGGTGTAGAAAAATAAAAAAAAATCATATCGGATGTGGGTTATTTGCTGGGTTTTGTATGAGTTTCAAAGCCTACCAGACTTATTTTGTCTTTGTGATTTTCAAAAATATTATTGTTCTATGAATTCTCATATAGTTTTTGAAAGTCTGTGCATAAAGTAAGAGGTTTGTGACTGTTCGAAATTTGTGGTTGAAGTCTACTGATGATTTGGTTTAAGCGCCAATGAAATACGTATATAGACCAAGCTAAACCACAAGCAAATAAATTTCAAACCACAAACATAATTTTCATTTAGTTCAATTGGCGGAAAATAGTTTGCGAAAAGATGCGAAGAGTCTCCGTTTAAAGTTAATGTAATTGACATTTTAGTGGTTCATGAATGATTAAGTTAATTATTGAATTTTTCACAGTTTTTATTATTAATCATAATTTGTATTAATCCAAGAATTATGTTCTGAAGAAAAACCAAGCCATTTAACATAAATTTTGTTGCTTTTCCTTTTCAAAACCTTTTCAACCAAATAAGTTTCAGGAAATCTAGTTTTCATTAATTCAGACTCATAAAACCCTCCTTTAATTTCATGTCCATGATAATCTTTTAATATATATGTATTTGGATTAGTATTTGTTATAGTTTTAACCGTAAATACTTCAGTAGTCCAATTTGGTGCATAACCTTTTTCAAATATATGTTTATATTTACTTATTCTAACATTATCATTCACTTTGAACTTTGGTTTTGTAAATACTTTGAAATTGTTGTAAGCTGTATCCAATAAAAATTTTTCGTTTGATGAATTTACTTCTTTGGGCGACATTTTTATTGTTCTGTGGTAAGTATTATTATATTTCTCTACAAGGTTCTTATATATGTTTAACCATTTATATGTTCCTTGATAACTAAACTCCTTCCACATCATTCATTTAAGAGTTCTGTTAAATCTTTCTATGATGGATGCTTTCAGAACACTATATGTTGAATAGTGGTTGATTTGATTCAATTGCATTAAGTGACGAAACTGATTATTGAAAAACTCCTTACCATCATCTGTTTGTAAATTTTTTGGTTTACGATTGCTTTTTATGAAAATGTTTTTCATGGCGTTCGTTATGTTCAGTGCAGTTTTATTTTTCACTGCTATAGCCCAAGCTTTTTTTGAAAAAGAATCTATTACGCAACATATAATAACGGTGACCGTTATGAAGTTCATCAACTATTTCTCTTTTATCTAAGTTCATTTTGAAATAAGATTCTTTACTATTAAGCATTCAGATATGAGTGTCAAATATTTATATAAAATTTTTATCCTTTAATTTTAGGAAATTCAAGTTTTCGTTTTTTCACCTCAACGTTTATCATTTCTCTTCATCGATTTAAATATAAAATCCTCAAGTGTATTGAATCTCTCTTCGATATTCTTTGAAAAGTCTTCATTTGCATAACTTATTTTATTCCTCACTATTTTTTCAATAGCTTCAACATTTTCATTGATTCCTTTTGTAATTAATTCTTGTAATACTTTAACATCCCTTTTGATAATGTTTAATTGAGAATTATAATCGTTTTTAAGTTCTTCACGTTGTTTGTTAATAGTTTTAATTATATTATCCAGTTTTTCTATATCTTTTGTTATGTTATTCAATTGCAAATTATATTTATATAATTTTAACTTTGAGTCATTTAGATTATGTCGGAAGGACGTTTCTCCAAACTTATTTATATAAGTCATTTTTAGTTTAATATATTATATTCAATTCTTCAATAATGGAAATGATTTCGTTATTGTGATTATTATGACCAACACTTTCTGATGGAATAAGTAAACGAAATCTGTCAACTAATTCATTTGTGTCATTCCAATATATATATAACTAGATCTACGATTATCAATAGTCTTTAACGAGAATCCACTACCTTTCGTAAGAATATTTGGTTTAGTATTAAATAAATTTTTTATTATACGAATATATTTATAAGCTCGGGTACCTTTAATTTGACTTTTTGATTGATATTATCGTTTGTGAGCATTGGTACTTATTAAAATTTCTTTATATTTTCTTAAATCATTTTTATTATAATGTAGAGGCTTTGAATGGAAAACTAATTCAAATAATCCTGGAGTCATTTTCCACTTTGAATTCCCTATTTGAATAGAGTTATCAGCATTAAAATTTAATTCATTATTTGCATATCGCCAATTTCCAAAATATTAACTCGTTCTATATTGTCTAATTTGAGATTTTTTAATTTTGCTTTCAATACTCTTCTTGTCTTAACAATATCCTTTAACAATTTATTATCCATAGTTATTGTTTTTATATGTGCTTGAAATCTGCTTTATATTTGATAATGATCTGCCTGATATCTGCTTAAGCAACTGATCTGCTAATGATCTGTTTTATGTCTGATTGCAATCTGCATTATAACTACTTAAGATCTGCTTACTTATAGTTCTATGAATTCATCAAAACCTTTTCTTTAGCGCCCTTTATTTATCACATTATCCTTACTGATAACAAGAAAGCCATATTTATTTTTCCAACATTCACTACATATATTTGTAAATTCTTTAAATGACATATCACCAATTACATGATCATTATATATATGTCGTAAATTCATTTCATCCTGTTTAAATATTATAATCATATTCGCATTATCACGTATAAGATGTTTAGGGATTTTTGTGTACGTTTGACATAAATAAAAACAATCTATATTCTTATGTCTGCCCATACAAAAGTAATCTCTTATAGTGTCTTGTTTTCCACAAATAACATCATCAAATATTATGATAGAATGTGAGTTCGCTTCTGTAGGACTAATATCTTTCTCGTTTTCTGAAAATGTAAAAATATTTATTCCTTTTATTGGGTGTATCAATTCCTTGAGATAACAGTATTTTGGTTGATATAAAGATTTTGAATATATGTAAATGTTTTTAAAACTTAAACCGTTGGGGCTCTCTATTAGACTAATCATAACATTAGTTTTGCCACAATTTGAAGGACCTACAATTAATGCTCGTATTGAATTTGGTAAAAGTGTACTATGTTTAATTTTCGGTTCGTTTTCTTGTGCTTCATCCGCATTTCTTACTACAATTTGTTTAGCTTGTTTTACTAATCGCATTTTTATAACTAACTTGGTTTTGATATAAATTTCTTATTATATAACGAAACCTCATCATTTAAGTTTATAGTGTCAATCCCATTACACATATCATATAATTAATAAAAAATGAATATAAACTATAAAAAGGGAGTTAAAGATAATCAGTATAATATTGGTAGTGGATTAGTAAACAACTTAATAAACAAATTACCTGTTGAACTACATTTACCTGGTTATCAGTTTTGTGGACCTGGAACAAAACTTGAAAAACGTTTAGCAAGAGGTGATAAGGGAATAAATTCATTGGATGCAGCGTGTAGGGAACACGATATTACATATTCAGAAACAACGATATTAATAAGAGACATAAAGCGGATAAAATTTTAGTTGAAAAAGTTTGGCAACAAGTGCAATCTAAAGATAGTGATTTCAAAGAAAAGGCTAACGCTTGGTTCGTAACAAACGCTATGAAATCAAAACTTAAATTCGGATTAGGTATGAACAATATAAAAATTCATAAATAAGAGTCAAATGAAAAAAACATGTGATAGAAAATTGTTTTCAAAAGCTGTTAAAAATACTCTTAACCTCTTGAGAAATGAAAAACCAGACAATTTAAAGGCTGCTGTTAAAATTGCGTTAAAATCCATTACTTCGAACTTCAAAGGGAAGAAGAGGGCTAATATTGTGATACCGAGAGTTATACCAATGCCCAAAATCGGTGGATTTCTTCCACTAATTCCAATCCTAACAGCTTTATCCGCACTTGGTGGTTTGGCTACGGGTGGATCGTCTTTTTTTAAGGCTGTAAATGATATTAAAAATGGAAAAGAACAACTAGCCGAGGCTACTCGGCATAAAAGACACATGGAATCAATTGCTATGGGAAAAGGCTTAAACCATATAAATCTGGATATGGACTGTATTATAAACCGATTCCAAAAAACTTTTAGATAACCTACCCAATCGACCATTAACTGATCTAGATTTAATAAAATATGGTAAAAAACTCGAAAATTTTAGAGGTGTGCTTATGCGAGATCGTTGCCTAAAAAACCATTAGTTCAAGAATGTGGTATTGTTAATCTAGATAACTCTCGTGGTGCTGGAACTCACTGGGTAGCCTATTATAAAAATCATAACTATAAAGAATATTTTGATAGCTTTGGAAACTTACAACCTCCAATTGAACTTGTTAATTATTTAAAGATACCCATTAAATATAATTATGAGCGAAAACAAAACTTTAATACATATAATTGTGGTCACCTATGTTTAAAATTCTTAGTTAATAAATGTAATTTAAAATAATTCAAACAAATATTTATATAAATATATCCACAAACGGATACGTTAAAGTTTATTTATATTTTTCTTATTAATTAACGATGTCGTTTTGAATTACAATATAATTTGAATTTATAAAACAAAATTTTAATAAATAAATAAAATTAACATTCAATTTGCATAAAAATATCGTCATCATCATTTAAAAATTGATCTATAATACAATTAGTTGTATTACGGTTACCTCTATCATCAATTTCCATTACAAAATCATCATCATCAGCATTTAAAAATTGATCTATAATACAATTAGTTGTGTTTTGATTAGCTCTATTATCAATTTCCATTACAAAATGAACATCATCATCATTTAAAAATTTATCTATAATACAATTAGTTGTGTTTTGATTAGCTCTATTATCAATTTCCATTAGTTGTGTTTTGATTAGCTCTATTAACAATTTCCATTACAAAATCATCATCATCATCATTTAAAAATAATACAATTAGTTGTGTTTTGATTAGCTCTATTATCAATTTCCATTACAAAATCATCATCATCATCATCTAAAAATTGATCTATAATACAATTAGTTGTGTTTTGATTATCTCTATTATAAATTTCCATTACAAAATCATCATCATCATCATTTAAAAATTGATCTATAATACAATTATTTGTGTTTTGATTATCTCTATTATAAATTTCCCTTACAAAATCATCATCTCTTTCATTGATAAATTCATATTCATATTCATATTCATTTTTATCATTTAAATCACAAATTAATTTCTTTTCCTTAGAATTTGGAGGATTTTTATTTTCACTACAAAATGGTAAGTTATTATGAATATCATGAATTTCTATTGGATACGTCAAATCTACTTCTAATATATATCCAGTAGTTGAATCTTCTGCTATAGTATCCAAACAAAAATTTTCAATGTCTGTTTCCCATTCAAAATTACCTTCTGGTACAGCTTCAAACATTGCCCAACCATATAAATTATTTGCATCTAAATACATTAAATATTTAGATGGAAGATGTTCATTGCAATCACTCATATATTTATTGTTTGCAATGGCATGTCGTTGGGAACATTGTACTATTCCTCCCCTTATCACCTTTTGTATAAATAAAATCATATCTATGTCGCTCAATAACTCTAATTTAATATCTGTTATTTTTAACATTGCGTCCCAAGAAAATCCTGGAGGGGTATAGTAATAACAAGGATCTAGTTTATAAATATCATTGCAAAGAAATCTAAAGTTTTCGAAAACATCAGCTAATAACAAGACATCAGTTTTCAAATATAAAATTAAATAATCTTCTAAAGTTGTACACTCAAAAGTACTCCATACCTCTTTCGCATGTGTGTAATCTTCTTGAGAACAATCTTCATCTGTTAATTTATTATAAAGAGAAGAGAAGTTTCCTTGAGTTTTTCGATAGAATTTAAATAACTATATGGAAAGACACCTTTTCTAACAAGTAAATTAAATTTACTTTCATTTTCACCAAACATTGATTTAACTATTTTCAAATCCTGCTTACCTAAATTTTTAACTAAATCATTTAAGCTTGATTGTAAAAATCTATAGTAATCTAAAAATCGAATTTCTATATTACCATTATTGTTGTCGCTTATGGTTTTAGAGAGTGATATATATAGCTCTTTATTGAGTGGAATGATATTAATTGGACCATCATTTATATTATTTAGCTCCTTCACAAATAAGTGACAGTCATAACTAGAAAAATTGTGAAAAATAACCGGGACAAATTTCGGTACTTTATAATTAAGATTACAAGAACTATGTGCAACTCCCCTATATTTACCAGTCAAATGATAATGATCTCTAACTTTTGATTCATCTAAAATTATTTTAGAGCAAATGTGGCATATATTATTAGCATGGAAGTTTAAATTTTTCACTTCAGTTAATGGGGTCAATGGTTTTACTTTTGTCAAATAATTATTATTTAAATCTCTTATATCCCGTTGATAATGGAAACTCTGTAAACAGTCATCACAGAGAATAATGCTTCCATGATGTCTAGTTTGTTGTGATCGATTCAATCTATGTAAAATAAATATAAAAATTAAACATATAATTATTATGATTTTTTATTTTTTTTTTTATATAATAATTACATTTACCTTGAAATATTTTTGATATATACATAGTGTGAAATTATATTTCCTCCATTATCTTTCTGTAAAAACAATAGCTGTATATGCTTAGATTTTATTGCTTTTGTTTTGTAATATGGGCCAACAACTAAGTCTTTTTCCATCTCATAGCCAAAAACGTTTATACTAATATTAGGATTATTGGTCTCAAAAATGTGTATATCTTTTATTTTAAGTGGGAAGCATAACCCACTAAAATTTAAAGAAAATCCATTTAGATTTATTATCTCATCAGCAATGTTGATCCCATAAATACTAGTTCGTTGCGCATTTCTATTAGTTTATATTTATATGGCTGATAAAATTGCCCATTTGAAACAAAAATCATCATCATTTTGTACATTTATACATGCTTTTTTTGACATCAGTTTAGGCGGGAGAGCTATAAAACTAGAACCTTTCAGTGGTTGATATTTATTTACTTCAGGTGAAGTTTTAAAAGTTGAACTAGAGCCCAACCACTATACCGCTCTTGAAACTCTTCCATCTTTGTTAATATATTTTGAATATTAGTGAAATATTCATTTGTGAATTTATCAATATCGAAAACTTCTTTCATTTTGGTTTGGAAATGTTTTACCTCTATTGGTGTATTTTCTAGGTCGCTCATTTTGGGACAAGCATATAAGCCATACATCTCCATATTATATTTTAGAGCACCATTATTCTTTAAAAAGTAGTCAACTTCTTTTTTTAATGACTCCACAGCTTCTTTCATAAACACCTCTGGGAGGAGGCATTCCTCGTTGTCGTTTATGTAAACAAGTGTCACAAGTCTTTTTTTAAACGCACTTTTTACAAGCTTTACACGACTGGAGCTTGAAGCATGACTTCGTTCGTGCTCTCTGTAATTTTCCTCAGTTAGGAAAGCTCTTTTGCATTCTTTGCATTCTAAATTCGATATCATTTTATTTTTGTATAAACGTTTTTAAATATACTAAAAATTTATAAAACAAATTTACAGACTGTTTGTGTAAAACGTTAAACGTTAGAAATCAAGCTTACTATTTTTAAAATTATTTAACTTACCTATTATTAATTAAAAATATTTAAATCTATACACATATGTATATAACAATAAAAATTTCGAGTTTTCTTTTTTTTCACACAACACTTCGTTTTTGAATAATGTCACAAGACTAGAATTTTGTTTAGAAAAAATGTTTTATTTTATACTTTTTTGTGCACACAATATATGCATACATTCATCTATAGAAAATTACCTGTGATTGGAATATCTTCATATTTATCTACATTTATGATCTTGTAAATTAGTGAGTTTAAGCAATAAAGGAAAAATATTTGTTTGTCCTTCATAGAAATATATTTTTTTGTAATTAGTTTTTCGCATACCTTTTTTCTTTTAACGCATGCACATACATACATACATACATACAGCGGTATGTAAAAGCAAAGTATGCACACTCATTAAATTTTAAGTGTCCTATACTTTTTCTTAGAAATGAAAATTAGATATATTTGTCCTTCATAGAAAGATATTTTTTTTGTAATTAGTTTTTTCGGATATCTTTTTTCTTTTAACGCATGCACATACATACATACATACATACAGCGGTATGTAAAAGCAAAGTATGCACACTCATTAAATTTTAAGTGTCCTATACTTTTTCTTAAATTTTTTTTTTTTTTTTTTTTTAATGCATGTTTTTTTTTTTTTATTTATTGTATCTTCATATATATTTTTTTTTTTTTTTTTTTTTTTTTTATACATGTATTTATTTATTGTATCTTCAAATATGAACTAACAATAAGTATTCAAATCTTAAATCTAAAAATATAATTATTAGGACCGACCACTGTCGGACATAAACTTGTTAATAGTTATAAATAATACATAAGTAGTGATAATAAAAAATTATAAAAAAGTATAAAAAAAGTATTTTCAAGAAATCCCATTTGGCGTGTTGAGTAATAGAGCCCTTGTGTCCCTCTTTTTTAAGCGGATGTGTCCAGTAAAGTTCAAAATATTACGAGCAAGCGGATTAGGATGTGACTCGAGTTTTGTTAAATATTTGCCTGCGTATTTTGCAATTTCTTCAGTCACTAGTGGCATATTTAAATCACGATGTATATTAGAATTTTTGATGTACCATGGAGCCGATGTTATTAACCGTAAAATTTTGTTTTGCCTTCGTTGGATTCTCTCTACATTGGAAGCTGAAGCAGTGCCCCATAACTGGATACCGTAACACTATATTGGCTTTAAAAGCGACTTGTGTAATAAAAGTTTACAGTCCATGCTAAGTGTTGAATTTCTGCCAATCAACCAGTGTATTTGAGATAACTTAATTTTCATCTGAGTTAGCTTAAAGTCAATATGATGTTTCCATGTAAGCCTTCGATCAAGATGTATACCAAGGTATTTCACTTGGGAGTGTTGAGGAATATTTTGATTATTGATTCGAATTGGGGAACAAGTATCTCTTCTTAGGGTAAACGTTATATGGACACACTTTTGTTCATTTACCTTAATTCTCCATAAGTTCAACCACATTTCCAATTGTGTAATATGTTCTTGTAAATATCGGGAAGCCTCGTGAGGGTTTTCATGCATACTAAGGCAGGCTGTATCATCGGCAAACGTAGATGTATGGATATTGCTGCTCAAAGGCATATCACAAGTATAGATCAATCACAAAACTGGCCCCAGTATGCTCCCCTGTGGCACACCGGATGTTATAGATTCGGGCACACTCATGAATTCTCCTTCCACAACCGTGAGCTTCCGGGTAGTGATGTAACTTTCTAATAAATTCACTAAATTTATTGGTAGATATGATTTTAATTTTAGAATTAGACCTTCATGCCACACTTTATCAAATGCCTGAGAAACGTCAATAAACAGGGCAGAACAATACTTCTTTTCCTCAAATGTTTTCTTATAAATTGAACCAATCTATGAGTTTGTTCAGTGGTGCTATGCTGACTTCTAAAACCAAATTGATGGTCTGGGATGCACCCACTATCTGTTAAGGTTGGGGACAATTTTGTCATGAGCAGCTTTTCGAAGAGTTTTGACATAATTGACAGCAAACTTATTGGCCTATATGACTCAGCTTTAGTAAGATCTTTTCCCGGCTTTGGAATCATTTTGATTTTTGCAAGCTTCCAGAGTTGTGGATAATACTCCAGTCGTAATATGGCATTAGAAATAAACAGCAAGATTCTTATTGCAATATGCGGCAAGTTCATCAGCATCTTGTTACTAATTCCATCAATACCTGGAGCTTTATTTGGCTTGAGTTCAGCAATTACTTTATGTACATCACGCATCTTAAACTTTAAGGCAACTACATTCGGCAAATCAGCAACACCAGTACATGTATTTGAGGTAAATACGGATTTTAAATGCTCAGCAAATATTTTGCATTTTTCCGTATCGCTTCTTGCCCAATCTCCGGTAGATGTGCGCAGAGGTGGCTTGAACTCAACGGGGGTTTTAAGCTCTCTAGCAGCGCGCCACAAAGAGTAATTAGATGTCGGTGTGACATCAAGACCTTCCAAATAATTTTTAAGAGATGCAGTTTTTTCAGATGCAAGCAACTCTTGAAGTCGTTTAGAACATTCTTTAAGTCTGAGTTTATGTTGGGGTGATCTGTGCTGTTGCCATTCCCTTCTAGCTCTTCTTTTTTCACATACGAGATGTTCAATATCCCTGGAATAAATTTTATTAAACCCAGACTGCGGATGGGAGGTAGTGGCATGTTCAGCAGCCTGTTTAATAATTTCGTTAAGATTGGCAATGTTAGTTTCAATGTCATTGGGTGTTCTTAACGCAATATTTTCCGTGCAATGACTACTAAGATATTTTTTGAATCCCAGCCAATTAACACGATTGGTAATCTTCGTATATGGGTGAGGTAAGTCACTTCTTAGTGGGTTACAAATTGTAACGATAGTGGGGGAGTGATCGGAGGAGAGATCTAGAGAAGTTTCAACACTAATTAAATCCCTAGAAATATTTTTCATTACGCCAAAATCAATAACATCTGGAATTTTTCGTACGTCAGTAGGCCAATAAGTGGGCTCCCCACTCGAAATAACATCTAAGCCCATTTTTGAAATTGTATTAAACAAAGCTCGACCTCTAGGTGTTAAAAGGCGCGATCCCCAGTACGTATGCTTTGCATTGTAGTCTCCAGCTGCCACGAAACAAGATCCAAGCGATTTGTAGAACTTCTCATACTGATCTTCGGTAACGGCAAATCTGGGAGGTGAGTAAATTGATGATATTACGAAATTAGAACAAAAATTTTCTACAAAAATATTCGTAGCTTGCATATATTCTTCACTAACGTTGTCAAGAATATAGTGCTTGAGTCTTGACTTAATTAGAATAGCAGATCCACCGCATGCTCTCCCTCTAGGGTCCTTTGTATCATACATAGTGTAGCCATTTATTTTGAAAAAGCTTCTCGAAGTCAAATGTGTCTCAGACACCAACATTATATCAATATTTTTTTCCGTAAGGAAGTGCTCAAGTTCATTTTTATGTTGGCGAATGCCGTTTGCGTTCCAGAAACATATTTTTAACGTGTTCATGGCTTGTTAACTAATGCTTGAAGCAGAGTATTCTGCATTCTCAGCATTTCTTGCATCATGTTAGTCATATTTGTTGTAAAATTGTTTATAGTTTGCACCAAATTGTCAATAGTAGCTTCAAGGCGACTAAAGTTAAAGCTTGAGTTTGCATTTGTTGAATTATTTGGAGGTGGAACATTTTGTGCGGGAATAGAATTTGTTCTAGCAGCATCAGCATACGATACACGGGAAGTAACTTCATATATGAACTAACAATAAGTATTCAAATCTTAAATCTAACATATAATTAATAGGCCCGACCAATGCCAGACATAACTAAGTGATAGTTGTAAATAATACATAAGTGGTGATAAGCAAAAAAAAAAATTTTTTTTCAAGCAACTTCATTCGGAGTGTTTAGTATTAGAGCCCTTGATCTCTCTTTTTTAAGCGGATGTGTCCAGTAAAGTTCAAGATGTTACGAGCAATCGGATTAGGATGTGACACGAGTTTAGTTAGATATTTGCCTGCGTATTTTGCAATTTCTTCAGTCACTAGTGGCATATTTAAATCACGATGTATATTTGAATTCTTAATGTACCATGGAGCAGATGTTATTAACCTTAAAATTTTTTTTTGTCTTCGTTGAATTCTCTCTACATTGGAAGCTGAAGCAGTGCCCCATAACTGGATACCGTAACACTATATTGGCTTTAAAAGCGACTTGTATATTAAAAGTTTGCAGTCTAGGCTGAGTGTTGAATTTCTGCCAATCAGCCAATGTACCTGAGTTAATTTTAGTTTCATTTGAGTTAACTTAAAGTCAATGTGATGTTTCCATGTAAGCCGTCGATCGAGGTGTATACCAAGGTATTTCACATGTGAATGTTGAGGAACAACTTGATTATTAATCCGAATGGGGGAACAAGTATCTCTTCGTAAGGTAAATGTTATATGGACACACTTTTGTTCATTTACCTTAATTCTCCATAAGTTTAACCATAGTTCCATCTGGCTAATGTGTTCCTGGAGTTTTCGGGATGCCTCATCAGGGTTTTCGTGCATACTAAGGCAGGCGGTATCGTCGGCAAATGTAGAAGTGTGGATACTACTGCTCACAGGCATATCACAAGTATAAATCAAATATAAAAATGGCCCCAGTATACTCCCCTGTGGCACACCGGATGAGATAGTTTCAGGCATACTCATAAAGCAATGATGCACACACAATGCCCCCGGGGGCCGAACAATTTTCGCGATTTACACATACACAATCGGAATGTTGACGAAGCGCACTGCAAAGAGTACAAAAGTTTTAATTTTATTCAGTTGTATGCCAAATTTTAAGCAAGAAGGTTGATGTCGCTTGATTTGTTATAATACAACAACAAAATACACAGTTGAGATTAAAAGTTAGAGAAAAAGAGAAGAACAACTGAGTATTTTTATGATTTTTTTTCCAGCATTTGAGTACACTTGGAATAATTTTATGTTTACATATCAGTGATGGTATTTGAGAATTTTAGTTTCGTGCCAAAATGTTAGCCAAAAAGTGCCAAAATTACTTAAAAAGTGCCAAAAAATAAATGTACATACATACACAGCTATTTTTTGGTTTTCTTTAAAGAGAGCTGAGCCGAAGTATGTTTATCGGCGGTGGCGCTTGAACTTTTTAAACACCGGCGGCGGCAGCGCGCTATTTCAAGTAAGGCAAGTCGTACAGCAGCGAAAAATAAATTTTCGTTCACTTTAGATTTTTTTAAGCTAGCAAGGACGCGACCTTATAGAATTTGTTTGATTTTTGAGTCAGTTGTGTAGAATCTTGAACAATTCACATATACATACGAACGAATATAACGAATGATATATAACTGGCCAAAATATAAAAAAACGTATAGTGCTTTTAGAATTACCCATTTTTACAACAGATTTTACAAATTTTGCTGAAGTATTTTATACAATATTAAAAACTTTTTTCAAAAATTTTGGATGTTGCATTAGTGCCAAAATTTGGGTGAGCGTGCCATCGTGCCATTAATCATTGAATTGTGCCAAAAATGGCACGATCGTGCCACATTTACCAACCGTGTTACATATTAACCATTTTTTTTATTATTTTGAAATGTGGAAGGTATATTATGAGAAAAATTTTTTATTTTCACTAAACATATTTAATGAAGCTGAATTTGGAATTGAAAAATAATAAAGCTTTGCGTGATTGTAAAATCAATACAAATACCGCAACATGCAGGCAACTAATAGCTACATACATTATTTAAAATTGAAATTTTTCGACAAAGCAAATGCTTTACATTACGTAAAACAATCAATCGTAATTGAACTTATTTTTTATTTCCACTTAATCTTTTTCATGATATAATATTTGATTTTTTTAATGTTTCATTCATATTTCAGTTCATGTTATTAATTAAACATAAAAAATGTTGTATACAAAAACATTATTCAATACATTTACCAGGAAATTTCTCCCAGTGCTCTCACCACTACACACACATTTTGCATCTGTTTCTCTTTGTGGACAACGCTGTCATAAAGTGTCCTTCCACAACTGTAAATTTTCGTGCAACAATGTAACTTTCCAAAAGATTTAGAATGTTTATTGGTAAATATGTCTTCAATTTCAAAATCAGGCCTTCATGCCACACTTTATCAAATGCCTGAGAAACATCAATAAACACGACAGAACAATACTTCTTTTCCTCAAATGTTTTTCTGATAAATTGAACCAATCTATGCGTTTGCTCAATGGTGCTATGCTGGCTTCTAAAACCAAATTGATGGTCCGGGATGCACCCATTATCAGTTAAAATTGAAGACAATTTTGTCATGAGTAGCTTTTCAAAAAGCTTTGACATTGTTGACAGTAAACTTATTGGCCTATATGACTTAGCCTTGGAAAGATCTTTACCTGGCTTTGGAATCATTTTAACCTTGGCAAGCTTCCAGCAGTCTGGATAATACTCCAGTCGTAAAATGGCATTAAAAATGAATAACAGGATTCTAATTGCAGTACGAGGTAACTTAATCAGCATCTGGTTACTAATTCCATCCATACCGGGAGCTTTTTTCGGGTTGAGTTCGGCAATTAGTTTTTGTACATCACACATCGTAAATTTTAAGGGTCGTGGGGGTAGAGCAACTACACTCGGCAAATCAGCAACACCGGTACATGTATTTGGTGTAAATACGGATTTTAAATGCTCAGCAAATATGTTACCTTTTTCAGTATCGCTTCTTCCCCAACCTCCGGTAGATGTGCGCAGAGGTGGCTTAAACTCAACGGGTGTTTTAAGCTTTTTAGCAGCGCGCCACAAAGAGTAATTAGATGCTGGTGTGACATCAAGGCCTTCCAGATAATTTTTAAAAGATGCAGTTTTTTCAGATGCAAGCAACTATTGGAGTCGTTTAGTGCACTCTTTAAATCTGATTTTGTGTTGAGGTGATCTGTGCTGTTGCCATTCCCTTCTAGCTCTTCTTTTTTCACGTACGAGATGTTCAACGTCTGTAGAATAAATTTTATTGAACCCAGTATACGGATGGGAGGTAGTGGCATGTTCAGAAGCTTGTTTAATATTCTCGTTAAGATTTGCAATGTTCGATTCAATATCATTGGGTGTTCTTAGCGTAATATTTTCCGTGCAATGACTACTAAGATATTTTTTGAATCCCAGCCAATTAACACGGTTTATCATCTTGACATATGGGTGAGGTAAAGCGCTTCTCAGTGGACTACAGATTGTAACGATCGTGGGAGAGTGATCAGACGACAGATCTAGGGAAGCTTCAACGTGAATTAATTCCCTAGAAATACTTTTTATGACGCCGAAATCTATAACATCCGGAATTTTTCTCACGTCAGTAGGCCAGTAAGTAGGCTCCCCACTTGAAATAACATCCAAACCCATTTTTGAAATTGTGTTGAACAACGCTTTCTTAAAAATGAAAATTAGATTTGTTTGTCCTTCATAGAAATATACTTTTTTTATAATTATTTTTTTCGCATACCCTTTTTCTCAGAACAAATAAAATGTAAATTTCACCAAGGCACCCACGTAAATCTACACGCGCAAAAAGCATGCATACGCTTGTCTCTCGTTCTTAATACTTTAAAAATACTTAATATCATGTGTCTTGCATGAGCATGTTAATTTTTAATGTCCTATCCTTCTTCTTAAAATGAAAATAAATAAGATAACTTATTTTAAGCATAAACTCTCATTTTCATAAAATTTAAATGAATTTGAAATATATGCATTTTATTTTAATTTTTTTGAACTAAATTTTCCTGAAATGGATTTCAAATTCACTTTGTTAACGTGCATGTGCATGTTTAACATAAAAACAAAAATCAATAAATAATAGGGGTCACTTCACTTTACTAAATATATTTATTGTTTTAAAAATTGTGTAACTACATAAAATTTCTTATGACAAATAAAAATTTAGCTATAGTTTAGTTCGAATATTACTGAACCATTTGGTGATTGACGTCCTTTGTAAATAATTGTCCAAATTTTGGCATTCATTTTTGATAAGTAAGGATCCTCTCTGTTTAAATATTTAACGATTCTTTGCGGAAGATAAAACCACTTATTGTTGTTTAAATATGCAATAACTTTGGATCCATATTGTGTAACCTTCCATTCAAAATTTAAAATCTTGTAAGGTTCATTTAAGGGAATATCATCAATTTTTGTGTATTCAGATTTTATTCCTTGCGCAATGTTAATTATTTGTTGATAGATCTAAAAAGAAACAAAAAAATTAGTTAAACTTTATATGTATTTCTTAAACCTTTATATAATAAATAAAAAAATTCTAATGTTATGTTAAACTTCATTCTTACCATTGTTGTTTAATGTAATTTCAAGTATCTTTGAATAACAATAACTAAACCTAATTTCTAATATATATATGTATTAGAATATCCTTTCTTATGAGAAAATACATGTATTGGAATATCCGTCCTTATGCGAAAATACATGTATTGGAATATCCTTCCTAATGGGAAAATACATGTATTGGAATATCCGTCCTTATGGGAAAATACATGTATTGGAATGCACATATATATACTAATTAGAATAGTAGATCATTCTAATTAGATCTAACTAAAATAATCTACTATTCTAATTAGATCCAATTAGAATTTTTTTCTAATAGAGTGATCCTTATGGAAAAATATACGTGTGCGAGAATGCCCATAACTATTATAATTAGAATGATCCTTATGGAGAAAATACACGTGTACCAGAATGTCCATAAATATTCTAATTAGAATGATCCTTATGGAGAAAATACACGTGTGCCAGAATGCCCATAAATATTCTAATTAGAATGATCCTTATGGAGAAAATACACGTGTGCCAGAATGCCTATAAATATACTACTGAGTTGGAGGCCCGTTGGAATAGAGTTTTTGGCCAATGGTTGTCAATTTTTCAACACCTGGTTGTTCCTCAACAGAGGAACACCTTGTTTGCCCCAAACACAGATGTTCCTCTGGCGAACTCTGTATTATCCTCCATAAACTCCACAAGCTTCTAAAGTTGCTGCATTGTTGATTTCTTCAAACTATAATTGTTATTAATAAATTTATTATTTTTACATACGTACATATGTATGCATGCATAATAATAGTTACGTTTTGTTGTCCATTTTGATGCTTACAATTTTTGTTTTTTTCCCTTATGAAGCTGCACTTGAACCAAAATTAATTTAATTTAAAATTTTACAAATAAAAAAACTATTTGTTAATATATACGAAATTATTGTCATTCGAACACAAAATAACTAGTGCCTGATATTGACATTTGTGTTCGCAATGTTGACAACCCGTTCGAAATAGACAAACGCTTTTTTGTAAGAAAACACTTACGTTTTCATTCGCATTGTCGTTCGAGTCATCGTTCGCATAGAACCAAACAAACCCAAATCAATTTTCTTTCGCTTAGATTGCGAAAGAATTTTTCTTTCGATATCGGCAAACGGGCTATATATATAATAGATAGCCTAAACAAGTTGGGGATAGAAGAACTAGGAAATACTGCGACAGTAGCAGAAAAGAATATCATAGTTAAATTAAATAATAAATTAGCCCTAGATACGTTCAAAAAGGGACTAAATGAACACTTTAAATCGACCATATACGCGTCACGACCAACCACATTGCAAGAAGCATCAGAACTTGCAAGTGAACTTGGAAATGAAATGAAAGTAACTAATAATGCAATTCTACATATCAGAAAAGAGAAACCACAGTATCAATCACAAAATCAAAACAAAAATACCAACACATTTAATAACTACAACAATAACAGTTCCTATAACAAACAAAACTTAAACAGAAATAGTTACACAAGAAATAACAATTATGGCAATAGTAACAATAACTCGCCAAGAAACAACAATTTCTCTAGAAACAATCATTTCAACAATAATATAAATAATAGGAATAACAACAATTACAGAAGAAACTTTAACAATAACCAAGATTACACTAACAGAAACAACAACAAGTATGTACACACCATACAAAGTTCGGGAAACGAAGTAGGCCCGGAATACATAACTATTCCGGAGAGCCAGAATTAAAAATACATAGGATATGTGCAAATAGAACAAACTTTATAAACACAAAATACAAGATAAGAATATTGACATTCCTTATCGACACAGGCGCTGACATATCACTTTGTCGTATGTGTAAAGATTGTGAAGGTGAACAATATAACCCAGAACAAAAATGCAAACTTACAGGAATCACAAAGGAAGAAATATACCCTTTAGGCACAATAGAACTTGAACTCCCCTTATCAAATGAAAAATGTACACATTCTTTCCAACTAGTAAATTCAGATTTTCCTATAGAAACAGATGGCGTAATTGGTAGAGATTTTCTACAAAAATATCTTTGTAAAATTGATTACGAGACATTTACAATGTCTTTATTTATGAACGAGTCTACCACAATTCTGCCCACCCAGCTAAAAAACTTATATATCGTCCATATATTTTTAATATATCAATGTATATAACTATATATGAATTCATGTATGGAAATATATGGGATTATACATGGCAAAACTATTATATATGAACTAATATATGGACTAATATATGAAATGTATTATAACATATGAGCTCATATATGAAAATTTAATTATGAAGCTCTTCATATGTGGATCCATATATAAATATAATATTTTATATATGGAGCCATAAAAGAATGTATGCACACATGATATGTCACATAAGATCGTTTTTGCAATCAAAAAAGCTTGTAATTTTATCACTGCTGAATTGGAAATCCATTAGAAAATACATACGGTATGCAAGGTTTATATGCGTATCCTCAACGTTTAAAAAACAAAAACTTTTTGTTACAAAAAAAAACACATTCTTCTATGATTTTATACATTGTGGCCCCATTTAATATATCAAATATTCAAAAGGATAATCCAGTCATTAATTTTATAGAAAATAACAAAATTCTCTAGATAAGAAACAAAGTTCATATTACTGTATTGAAAACTATTGTTAGAGGGATTATTTTTTCTTTTATAATTAATTGAATTAGTTTTTAATCTGATTTCTTAAGCTAAATGTTATGTACGAATATGATTTATGTGTTTTTTAAATAATTGATTCACCTTCTGGTGAATGAAATGACTTAGTTCGTTTTGAATTATTTGTCCAAACAAATGTTTCATTAAATACAACCTCTCTCTCAAGTCTAAAAAAATTTCATTTTAGTAATTTAATTTATTGCACAGCAGGGCCAAAGGCTACCGTCATTGCCTAACTTGTGTCGACCGTTTTTCTAGATGGCCAGTGACTAGATAGGTAATGGGGACGGGCGACATGTTTTGGGAATTAAAAACCGGGAAAATGTCGTCCACCCCCATTAATAAAAAACGATGGCGACCCTGTTACAAATGGGGGGATTTTCATGCCGAGATTTTATGTCTGTGTGTGGTTGTGTGTGTGTGTGTGTGGTTGTGTGTGTGTGGTTGTGCGTGTATAGTTGTGTGTGTGTGTGCGTGCACACTTGTGTGTACAGCTTATGTTATTATTGTAAAGAAACGTTGTGCTTACAGTTAATGGATGTATGTATATGTGGGTGTTTGTATGTGTGTATGTATATGTGTGTGTGTGTGTGTGCATATGTGTGTGTTTGTGTGTTTATGTATTTAATTGTGTGTCTGCCGGTGTCGGATACTTTTGTTGTAGTGGTAGACAAATATTATACCCCTGTAGGAAATATAGATTTTGAAAAATTTATTGACTCGCTTTCGACTTGTCACCACTACTACTCTATCACCCATACAATACTTTGTGGTATAGACATCTAGCATGTGTCATTGAAACCCTACAAATAACACTGAAACAATTAAGTAGGTATTGACTAGGAAGTTCTTATGAGACATGGAGACATACCAATCAAACAGTTAGTTCCAGTAATTTGTGTACATACAAATGCATATATGTATATAGACAAGTTGTTGACAATTCCACCACAAATATACCATATTTGTTTTCTATATTTCTTTTATAATGAGGGATAGAACAAACTTATTATATCAAAATTGCCACTAGAATTTTAATGTTGCTACAAAGACATTTGGTTCCCAGTCTGACTGTAGGGTAGTGACAAGAAATTTGTGTGTATGTAGTAATTGTGATTTGATTGATTTTGGTTTGCTGTTGTGAGTTCTCGTTGCTATGCGTATGTATGGTTATTGTATGTATGTATTAATTTTTATTTTTTATTTGTATATCTGGGGAAATAATCTAATAGGTGCAGAGAGTGGCAACCCTGTTGTAAATGGCAGTGGATAGGGAATGTATTTGGTAATGTATGTTTTTGTTGTTGGATTTGAAGAATATCATTGCTTGTGGGTATTATATCATCACTTTTTCATACATATTTACAAATTAATGTAAATATGTTTTCAAGGCTATTGACGTTGCTATTCTTATGGAGATAGAAAATATTGTGTTGACATAGGCTTTATATGTGCAAGGGAATTTCAGATATTAAATGCTTTGAATCCAGTCAGGTTGATACGAAGAGCTTTTGACTAGGGATAATGTTATTTTTTTTTCTTTTCAATATATTTTACTTTAATGAAACAATTATATAAAATAGCTTTTAGAGTAATATATTACAAACTGCTCGTACCTTTGTATTACAAACTGATGCTAGCAATTTTTTTCTGGTTGTTGCTGTGTATGTGAATTTCATCATATATCGTAATACCAAAAGAGAATTGTGGAAATGTATATGTGTGTGTGGGTATGAATATACAGTATCGGCCAAAACCTAAGCACCCCCTCAGTACATTTTTTTAAAATGATAATTTTTTTAAGAAAACAAAGTTATTAAAATTTTTATTTTTATTTTTTTATTTACTTATATCTTTATTATTGAAAAACACAAACTTAAGGAATTCAGAATTTAATTAAAAAAAAGTTAAAATTCAAGAAACATTTTAAGTCGCAAATATAAGCGGACTAAACTAAAGCACCCCCAAACAAAACTATTGAAATCAATATTTCGTTGCGAATCCTTTATTCTGGATGACACATGCACATCTTTCAGCCATAGATGATATTGAAAAATATTAATTATATCAGGTGTTATTGCTTCCCAGGCTATTTTTGCGGCCTCAAATAAATTTTCTTTGGTTTTGCAATTTTCTCGGTTAATTTTTAAGTTAACAATCTTCCACAAGTTCTCGATTGGGTTAAGATCGGGAATTTGGGTAGGCCAATGGATAACTTCTATTAAATTGTTCTGGAAAAACTAATTTTTTTCCACTTTTGAAGCATGTTTTGGGTCGATATCTTGCTGGAATGTCCATTTAAGTAACATCTCTTCTTCAGCATAAGGCAACATCACGCCTTTGAATATGTCACGATACATGAAACCATCCATAATTCCATCAATTTTATGAATTGGCCCAATACCGTGCCCAGAGAAACAACCCCAGACCATTATGTTGTCGCCTCCATGCTTCACAGTGCCTTTGCAATATTTAGGATTCAACCGTTGTTCATTTGGTCTGCCTTATGCTATCTGAATCCTTTAAATTTAACTTAGATTCGTCAAAAAACATCACAGTCTTAGATTTTTGGACACTCCAGTTGAGATCGGCCTTGGCGAATTCAAGTCTGGCTTTTTTAATTTTTGACGATAGTCGGCTGGTCGCCGACTGCATAATCCGGCCTCTACCGCCCTTCTGCGAATCGTTCTTTCACTAAGTTTTAAATCTAAGCGGTTTCGTATGTGACTAGAAGATGCTTTGGGATCATTTTGGATTGTCGTTTGGATTAAGAAGTCTTCATGTCGCGAAGTTTCATGTGGCCTTCCTCCATAATGACTAGAAGACGTGCGACCAGTCTGCAAAAACTTTTTAATTAGCCTAAAAATAATTGATCTGTTGATCGAATATTTTGTATTCAATTGATGTCTTGATAAGCCGGCTCTCCAATTATCCAAATATCAAGAGAAAATTGCAAAACCAAAGAAAATTTATTTGAGGCCGCAAAAATAGCCTGGGAAGCAATAACACCTGATATAATTAATATTTTTTAATATCCTCTATGGCTGAAAGATGTGCATGTGTCATTCAGAATAAAGGATTCGCAAAAAAATATTGATTTCAATAGTTTTTTTTGCACCTTAAATTGGGGGTTTAGTCCGCTTATATTTGCGACTTAAAATGTTTTTTGAATTTTAACTTTTTTTAAATTAAATTCTGAATTCCTTAAGTTTGTGTTTTTCAATAATAAAGATATAAGTAAATAAAAAAATAAAAATAAAAATTTTAATAACTTTGTTTTCTTAAAAAAAATTATCATTTAAAAAAAAGTACTGAGGGGGTGATTAGGTTTTGGCCGATACTGTATATATGTGTGTGTTCGTGTGTGTGTGTGTGTGTATGAATTTCATGAATTTCATGATTTTCATATGTCGTAATAAATTAGATTTGATGACTACCACGCGATTCTCATATAAAGTATATAAGTAGAATAAATAATGTAGACTGTCATCAGTCTGCTCTGATATCTCAACAAGTGACAACCTAGTTTCCCAGTCAAAATTTCTAAAGTGTTCGAAATCCAAAAACTATAAAAGTGCTCGAACTAACTACTGTTTGTTAAACAAAATTATACTATATAAAATATAATTAAATTAAGTTTTTATAAGTGAAATAAATTGTTTATAAATAAAATAATTAAATCAATTGTTTATAAATAAAATAATTGAATTAATAAACAAATAAATAATTAAATATAATGAATACTGCAAGTTGTACCATCTGCAATAAAGTCTTTATGACTCAAACAAAACTAAATCAGCATATGGAAACGCACTCGTATGCTAACCAATCAACGGCTGCCCTTGGAATTAGTAAGCTAAATCTTCAAAACAAATATTGTGAGGATTGTGATGAGATGATCCCATCAAATAGTTATATGGCTCATGTCAGAACCACAAAACACAAAAACAGTTGTCATCAAGAACGGATTGATGATTTTCTCACTAAAAGAGTAAGCAACTTCAATGGAAGGATCGAGACATATATCCTCCTCAACAAAAATGTGGCTATCTTGTTTCCGGAGGAGTTTTTGAAATCTGCCAAGAGCTCCATAGTACAACAACTCAATGAATGTATATGCATACTACATTTAAATTTAATATGGAGCTCACATGTGATTATATGAAGATGGTGAATGATGAGATGAATGTTTCCCAACTTGTACATATTTCGAAAATGATGTTGGTGACTTTGTCTGATGACATAGAAGACATGTACAAGAAACAGACGGAGGAGCTAAGAGCCAAAATGGAAGAATTTCAAGAGAGGGATAGCGGATGGACTTTGACTTCAATAAATTTTCTTGAAGTTAATATAAACAAGGCGTCCATAATACGAGGATCGAGCTTTATACCTCTCCCAAAAAATATTGCAGCGAAATGTGCTCCATGACTAAGTTTAAGGAAATTAAACTCCCTAGTAGAGAAGAGTTCTTCGGTAATCTAACGAATGAAGAATGTGATGTTGTCGAGTATGAACATGCTCAAAAAATATGGAGAGAGTTTAACTGTAAAACCCTCCTTGACTATACTGAACTCTAATTAAAGACAGATGATCTTCTTCTAGCTGACGTGTTTGAAAATTTTCGGAAAATTTGTAGAGGTATATATGATTTGGACCCCTGTCATTATTATACAGCACCAGGTTTATCCTGGGATGCAATGTTAAAAACCACAGAAGTTTCACTGGAACAGTTCACTGATTCCGAAATGTATATGTTTATGCAAAACGGAATTAGAGGTGGACGCTAATAATTTGTATGGTTGGGCGATGTCGGAATATCTTCCTTACGGTGAATTTGAGTGGGTATGTGATACTGATTTTGATGTTATTTTGGAAGTGGATATAGATTATCCCGATTCAGTGCATGATCTACATAATGATTTGCCATTTTGTCCCGAAAATAGGCCAGTGGGGGGATCCAAAATCAAAAAATTAGTTGCAGACTTATACGCAAAAACAAATTATACCATGCACTATAGAGTTTTAAAACAAGCCATTTCAAATGGCCTCATCTTAAAACAAGTCCATAGAATACTCAGATTTAAGCAATCTCCTTGGCTTAAAAAATATATTGATTAAACACATTACATAGGACAAATGCTAAAAATAATTTTGAAAAAGATTTCTTAAAACTTTTGAACAACGCTGTTTATGGGAAGACAATGGAAAACATTGAAAAACGTATTGCTTCATCTTGGGAAACAACAAACAGGAATCATTTAGGTCTCAGAGCATTAATTTCGAAACCAAATTTTATGCAGTTGACAAAATTTTCTGATGATATGTATGCGGTAGAGTTGGAAATAATGGAACCACTATATGATAAACCCATATATGTTGGCTTTACAGTACTGGAGTTATCCAAGTGGAGAATGTATGACTTCCATTATGGCTTCATGAAGCCTAAATTTGGAGAGAACATTTCTCTCAACTATATGGATACTGACTCGTTTATTTATTCAATTAAAACTGATGATTTTTACGATGACATCCGTAATGATATTATTTTGAATTTTGATACGTCAGAATATCCTATAGATAATCAATTTCGTTTGCCGCTACTCAATAAGAAGGTTTTAGGTATGCTGAAAGATGAAAACAGTGGGGATACAGTGACAGAGTTTGTTGGTTTAAGAGCAAAAATGTATTCTCTGTCGACTCTTCGCTCGGAAGCTGTTAAAAAATCTAACGGGATCAAAAAGTCTGTTATTAAAAAGTTGTCCATTAATGATTACAAAAGTTGCTTATTTGAATCCAAAATTATCTTAGATGAAATGTTTTTGTTTATATCTAAAACACATCAACTATATACTCAAAAACTAAATAAAATAGCTCTTAGCTTTTCTGATGATAAAAGAAATATAATGAAAGATAAAATAAAAACGCGTGCATGGGGGCATTACATAGACCAAAATAATGAAACAATGGATGTAGAATAGAATGCTTCCTACTAAATTGAATGTAAGATGACAACAAGAATTTAATTTTGTACTAATTATACTTATTTAATTATTTATGAATTTATTTATTGCTTACTTATTTGTATATTAATTTATTTATGTATTTATTTCTGTATTTATTTATTAATTTATTTATTGGTTATATGTATATTTGTTTATGAATGTATCTATTAATTTTAGTATTTTATTCACACAAAAGCATGTTAAAATTTAATGGTCTAAAACTTTTATCTTTTTTGCCTGTACCTAAATTATTTGTAAATAAGAATCAAATATTAGATTAATGATCTTTTGTTTCTCTTTCTTTTTATATCATATATTTTTATATATACATAGACTTAAATTTGTATTAGTAGTAAGATTTAAAAAAAAAAACTAGAAATAAAATATTGAAAAAAGAATTAAATATGTGAATGGTTTTCATTTCTTTATTGGCTTTACTTCGTTGGATCAAAAAATATTTGCTCTTTCCTTATATCCAAATTTCTGTTTTTATATTGCTTAAACATGCACAGTTTTGTTTTCATGTTACTTAAACATGCGCAATCAAGTTTTCTTTGAGAGGTTCTATACAAGAGAAATTGAATTCCACAATATTATGAAATTCCATTAAATTTCATCAGATATTTTCTTATCGACACTAACTGCTTTAACACCATCTCATTATTGTTTGCTAACAGAAAATAGCAGAACAGGTATCAGCTATTAGATCAGCTTTTTCAGCTATCAGATCAGCTTTTCAGGATCTGGTCTGGTTTTCAGATCACCTTTTCAGGACCTGGTCTGGCTATCAGATCAGCTTTTCAGGACCTGGTCTGGTTTTCAGATCAGCTTTTTAGGACCTGGTCTGGTTTCAGATCAGCTTTTCAGGAGCTGGTCTGGTTTTCAGATCAGCTTTTCAGGAGCTGGTCTGGTTTTCAGGAGCTGATCTGGTTTTCAGATCAGGCTATCTTATTCATATTGAATTATCAGTTTACAAGTAGGTAGGCATTTATATAATTTATATGAATGAAGTTTCAGGTTAGATGAATCAACTAAAGTGAATCTTTTATGAGCAGTAGTTTTTTTATGAAAACATATAAAACCTGAAGAACATTAAGAAAGTGCTATATTATTTATCCTTCCAACACTCTCTACAAACTTCTTAAAACTTTTAAAAATTCATATTACATATATATATGATGCCTATAAACGTGCTTAATTTTTTTCTCATCTTGCATAAACATTATAATTACATTTGCATTGTCTCTGACCTGAAACTTCATTCATATAAATTATATAAATGCCTAGCTACTTGTAAACTGATAATTCAAACTGAATCAGATAGCCTAATCTGAAAACCAGACCAGCTCCTGAAAAGCTGATCTGAAAACCAGACCAGGTCCTGAAAAGCTGATCTGAAAACCAGACCAGGTCCTGAAAAGCTGATCTGAAAACCAGACCAGATCCTGAAAAGCTGATCTGATAGCTGAAAAAGCTGATCTGATACCTGTTTTGCTATTTTCTGTTAGCAAACAATAATGAGATGGTGTTAAAGCAGTTAGTATCGATAAGAAAATATCTGATGAAATTTAATGGAATTTCATAATATTGTGAAATTCAATTCCTCTTGTATAGAACCTCTCAAAGAAAACATGATTGCGCATGCATAAGGAAAAACAAAAAATTTATGATCCAACGAAGTAAAGCCAATAACGAAATAAAAACCATTCACATTTTTAATTCTTTTTTCAATATTTTATTTAAAATTTTTTCTTAAAAATCTTAGTACTAATACAAATTTAGCTCATGTATATATAAAAAAAATATGATAGAAAAAGAAAGATCATTAATCAAATATTTGATTCTTATTTACGAATAATTTAGGTATAGGCAAAAAGATAAAAGTTTAAGACCATTAAATTTTAACATGCTTTTGTGTGAATAAAATACTAAAATTAATAGATACATTCATAAACAAATATATATATAACTGTTCATACTTTCACAAAAAGAAAAACAAAACCATTGACCTATATTTTAAACTTCATTTCTCCTGTAGTTCATTGCACCTCACAATTAAATTATTTTAAAACGTTCATTGCACTTCAAAATTAAACAAAAGAAATAAGACACTGTTTATAATTACTCTGCATAAGAATATCAAAATTGGGTCATAAATAATTGCAAACTTGCAATCATGCACAAATGGTTGTTTTTTGTACAATGAACTTGTACTTAAGCAATACGTTTAATAAAGCAAAATTTTATGACCTCAATTTTATTAAACAATACAATTAATAGTAGAAAATTTTAATGACATATCAATAAGTTAGTATATAAGAAAGAAAGTTAAATAAAACATTTGTTCAATTACATTTTGCAAACATACAAAGTTGTTTTACCAAAAGTGATTTAACCATATCCACGCAACCAAGTTTCAAGTGCTTGAGTTGCATCAATAAATCTTCCTGGTGAATCGCCTTGAAGATAATACAAACAGGTTAAACAAAATAGTTTAACCTTATTCATTTACTGAATTAAACATTGGTGACGTGATCTGACACAGGATTAATATTCGTCTTTGAAGTTTCCTACACTGAAATCATTTTCTTCAGGCAGCTAGGATCAATATCTATCAACAAATTTCTACACTGGAGCGTTCCCCTTTAGGCAGCTAGAAGACTCAACTCAAATCGTGATTCCTGAGAAACCAAATATGGACACTTTCAACAAGCTGATAGATTCACAGCTGGCAGCAGGTGACTTGATCGAAACTATAGTCCGCAATTTTAAAAAGGACTCAACTATCAGGAAAACTGTTGTTTACTATGAAGAACGACTCAAAAGGCTAGATAGCGCTCTGTAGGAATTTGAGACCACGGACAGCAAAATCCGTTGCCTCGATCAAATTCCATTAGACCACGACTACTTTGCTAAAGATTACTAAAAAAAACATCTCAGAGCTTGTCGACAAATACAAGGGTATTTTTGAGACAGCTATGATGAAATCATCTACAGGGGACGCAGTTCAACAACCAATCACCGACAAACCCATACCAATAATCAAACCCGCTGGTGAGGTAGGATGTAATACATCTGCAACCATCGCTTTAATAAGAAGGCAAAGTGTAATGATGGGGTCTCTACAGCGATTGCTCACAATGGATCCGACAGCCGAGAATATGAAGCTGAAAGAAAAATTATGGGACCAAATCCAGAACCTACATTTCACTATATGGGAAACCAGTCAAGATCCAGCTCAAGAAGCATACAAGATGACTGCATACACTACCTTAGAAGCCAGGATATTTGAAAATTTTAAAATGGCTTCCCAAGTGGCTCCCGATCCACCGATTCCATATGATCAGCCTATTGGAGTACCACTGCCTAAGATAACAATTCCTAGGTTTGACGGCGACTACCTCAAATGGAGGACCTTCTATGACCTATTTCTGCAACTTGTAGGCAATCAGCGGATTCCTGCAGTCCAAAAAATGTGGTACCTGAAGGCTAATGTAGCAGGTGAAGCGGAAAGGCTCATAAGTCACCTTTCAGCGACTGCAGAAAATTATGAGACAGCCTGGGAAATGCTAAAAGAGCGATACGACAATAGACGAATTTTGGTCGCTGATCGAACAACCTGCAGTCGGACCAACAATTGCATCAATCAAGCAACTGCATGACACAACTCAGGAATGTCTGCATACATTGTAAAATCTTGGAATCGACACTACATCCTGGGACCCCATACTATTGCACCTCCTCGTAATGAAACTGGATCGAAACACTCATAACCAATATGAAAGATCAATCACAAATCCAAAACAGCTACAGAAAATCAAACACTTCTTAGCGTTTCTGGAAACACGATTTCAATCAATGGAGGCAATGGGCCAAAAAGAAAAGCCATCTTCGAAGGTATGTGCAACAGCTGCACCATCTTAATCAATTGAGACTTCGTGCGTGCTTTGTAAAATAGGTCCTCACCAGCTATATCGTTGCCAACGATTTCAACAACTCAAGCCATACGAGCGCTTAAATTTCATCCAAAAACAAAAATTATGTGTAAATTGCTTGAAATCTGGTCACTCTTCAAAACAATGTACCTCAAGGGGTTGCACGAAATGCAATAAGAAACATAACTCACTATTGCATCTAGAAAACAAGAACTACCCGTCAAAACAATTAAATGAAGAAAAACCACAGGCAGCATCATCCTCTGCAACCACCATTGTAGAAGCTACGACTTCTCCTGCAACACCAGGGTGCTCAACCAAATCAAAGGCTACTTCTTTAACCACAGCAAGTCAACAGTCGTCATCAGCTGTGATCCTTGGCACTGCAGTAGTTAAACTCAAAACTGATTCATCAGAAATTGAATGCCGCGCATTACTTGACTCAGGATCCCGGGTAAACTGTATCACTGAGCGTTTGGTATCCCAATCCAGCCGTCATCAGCAAACATTAGTGGAATCGGAAGCACCAGCACTAAAACACAGCATCGAGTTAACATAACATTACATTCTCGAATTAATGGATTTACAACACAACTCGAAGCATTTGTCCTTCCGCGTATTATTTCTCCCCAGCCGGCACAATTCATCAACATAAGTGACTGGCCATTACCCAAAAACTTGGTACTAGCTGATCCACATTTCAACCGACCGGACAAAATCGACATTTTGTTGGGCGCTGACCACTTCTTCAACTACTTTCAGTTGGACAAATCGAACTATCTCCACAATTACCAACCCTCCAGAATACTGTGCTTGGATGCATAGTTTCTAGGAAAATAGAAGTAAAAAATCCTACACAGCTTATATGCGGAGTATCCACAACTAATGACAGCCTTGAGGCTTCCATTGCAAGACTGTGGGCAGTGGATGAAGTTAAGTCAACTGAAAGGGCGCTATCACTAGCAGAAAGAAAATGTGAAGAGTTGTTTGTACATCATACAACACGGAACAATGACAATCGTTTTGTTGTTCCACCAAGATCCTGAAATCCTCGGTGACTCTTACAAAATCGCTTTAAATCGTTTCATGTCGTTAGAACATCGACTGCAGAAAAACCCGGAATTGAGGTGTCAATATCAGAAATTCATGGATGAATACGAAAATATGAAACACATGACGAAAATATCATCAACTTCTATTCGCTCACCAAACTATTTTATCCCACATCATTGCGTTCTAAAACCGGACAGCTCCACAACCAAATTGAGGGTAGTATTCGATGCTTCAGCCAAAACAACATCAGGACACTCTTTAAATGATTTGATGTATACAGGACCAATAGTACAAAGCGAACTATTTTCAATTTTATTAAGGTTTCGACTTCCCAAGTTCGTATTCTTCACAGATGTAGAAAAGATGTATCGGCAAATTTTGATTTCTCCTGAGGACCGCCGTTTTCAAATGATAATTTGGCGGACAGATGTTTCAGAACCACTCTCATACTATCAACTGAACACTGTAACATATGGAACAAGAGCAGCTCCCTACTTGGCAACTAAATGCCTGCAAGAATTGGCAAAGGAAAATGCCAGACAGTATCCTCTGGCATCACAGTTTCTAAAAGAAAACTTCTATGTAGATGATGGACTAGGCGGAAGCGATAACTTATACACCGCAATTCAGGTGCAAGAACAACTTCAGCAGATCATGAAGCAAAGCGGCTTCAATTTGCGAAAATGGTGTGCCAATCACCCCCAACTGCTCAAAAATGTTCCAAAAAATTATCTGGAACTGAATTTGGACTTTGAGAGCAGCAAATCAGATTTCATCAGTACACTAGGACTCACGTGGCTGTCGAAAGAAGATCAACTAAGCATAAAGGTGAATATTATTGATAATAAAAGAGTAACTAAACGGACTGTGACATCGGATCTCGCACGAATTTTCGATCCATTGGGTCTTCTGTCTCCTATCACTGTCACTGCAAAGGTATTCATACAAGAGTTGTGGAAGCTAAAACTCGATTGGGACCAAGCTCTACCCGAATCCATGCATACCAAGTGGATTACTTTCCGCGCAGACCTGAATGAATTGAAAACGCTAAAAATATCAAGACACATCTTCAAAGGTGGAATCACAGAATCTGTACAATTGCACATATTTACAGATGCATCAGAAAAGGCCTACGGTGCAGTGGCTTATCTTCGATCTACCATGAAACATGGAACAGTCATGTCACAAATCCTTTGTGCAAAGTCCCGAGTAGCTCAATCCATTCCACGATTGGAGCTATGCGCAGCTGTACTTGGAGCACAACTAGCTACAAGAATAATAGCTGATCTTCAGTTTACAAGCCAAGTTTGGTTGTGGATGGATTCGGAAATTGTGCTGTCTTGAATAAACTCATCAGCGTCTCTCAACACCTTTGTTACCAATCGAATTTCAACCATCCTAGAAAATACTAGACCAGAACAATGGCGGCACGTCAGCACAAAATGTAATCCCGCAGACATATTATCTCGAGGAATTGCACCCAGACACCTGAAAGATTGTTCTTTATGGTTCTATGGTCCCATATTTTTACATGGCCAAGAAACAGCTTGGCCACCTAAATTCAGGCCGAACCTTATCCACCCAACAAATTTAGAGAGAAAGGAAAAGCAAGCATTAGTGATAACTTCAACAGAACCCGATTTCATCTATAAAATAAATCATAAGAATTCATTCTGGCGTCTTCAACACATTGTTGGATACATTTTACGATTTGTAACCAATACCAAACGGAATGGCTCTAGACAACATCAAAAATCTCTATCGACAAAGGAACTACAAAATGCACTAATGTTAATCATCAAGCAAATACATGCATCAGATTTCAAAGAAGAAATTCAACAGCTTGCTAAACACAAAGTGTTGCGAGGAACCAGCAATTTGTCGAACCTTTCACCATTTTTGGACGGTGAGGGTTTGATACGTGGGGGAGGTCGACTGGAAGCCTCATCATTGGAATACGATTCCAAACATCAGCTGCTTCTTTCTTACAATGATCCAATCGCTAAGCTTATATTTGAAATGATACATAAGGATAACAAGCATTGTGGTGCACAAACTCACTTAGGAATGGTGAGACAACGGTTTTGGCCAATAAAAGGTAAGATTATGGCAAGAGCGGCGATTCATCGCTGCACAACATGCAGTAAAGCTAAGCCCGCCCTATTTCACCAAATTATGGGCAATCTGCCCTCCACAAGGGTAACACCAGCTAGACCGTTCATAAATTCGGGAGTAGACTACTGTGGTCCAATGACAGTTCACTACAAGGTGAGAGGAAAACGGCCACACAAGGCGTATATTGCTGTATTTTGTTGCTTTTCTACGAAGGCAGTACATTTAGAGCTGGTAAGCGATCTTACCACTGATGCATTTATAGGAGCCATCAAACGGTTTTTTGGCCGACGAGGACTTTGCCAAAACTTATATTGCGATAATGCAACGAACTTTGTAGGCGCAAAAAATAAATTGTCTGAACTAATACCCGCAATTTATACAAGCGAAGCAAAAGAAGCAATTGAAAATGCATGCAGCAAAAAGAAGATGCACAGCCACATCAACGACAACAAACTTGGCGACTCGGTGGAAACTAGTGTCCTTTCTCAAACACAACTTCTGGGAAAGGTGGTCACGGGACTATCTGAATGAATTGCAATATCGCAATAAATGGAAGGAGCAATCAAAATCTCTAAAACCCGGAACCATCGTCATTCTTAAGGAAGATAATTGCCCCGTAATGAAATGGCCTTTAGGACGTGTGATTAAAATCTATAAGGGGGAGGACAACATAGTTAGAGTGGCAGACGATAAAACCGCTTCAGGAGTTCTTAAAAGAGCGGTCCATTACTTGGCACCACTCCCCAAGGCCAGTCTAGGAGAAACAGAAGACAACAAACCGAATGATGAACTCAATGAAATCGACAACAAAGATGAAATCACTGAGCCGAATAGCAAATGTCTAAAATTACTCGGAAATAATTTAGGCATCACACTGTTGACACTAATGCTCATATTCCCAATTATTTTGGGAGCACCAATTGATAATGAGCGCTTCGGTTCCAAGTTGGGTATTCATTTCGAAGTAGTAGGCTCAACGTATATATCTGCAAGTCAGTGGAATCTGGTCGTTTACTATGACTTATCTGCTTACTGGGCTGACACAGCATTTTTAGGAAATGGAACGAGCTCCTTGAGCCGACTGTATGCGAAGATGGAATACAATGCATCGTGTTATAGTACAATAGAACATCTTCGACATGTTGAAGCGGATTTGAGATTTGATAATAAATTACTATACAAACCACGTCAAAAACGGGGTGCTATAGACTTCGTCGGAAATGTTGCTCATTCATTGTTTGGGATACTAGACTCTGAATATGCAGAAAAAATGTCAACAACAATAACTAAACTACAAGAAAACGATTCATATATGCTTCGCCTCATAAAAGACCACAACTCCGTTATCAATTCAACCACGAACATTGTCAAGGAAAGTCTGACAGACACTAAGTTTAAATTTGAGCACCTTCTGTTAAAACTAAATGAAATCACGAAAACTGAAGAGACAATAGCAGAGGAAATAACACAACTTAAGCTTGCACACATGTTCAATATGGGTATAACCAAACTCTCATTCATTGCAAACTATCTGCAACGAATGCAAACTTGCATTCTGGACGCATTGACCGACACTCATCATGGGAAAATTAATCCATTGCTGTTGACTCCAATTCAATTGAATTGAAATTGAAATACAAAAAATTCGAGCACATATGCCACAGTCATTAGAGCTACCAGTTCCTGAAGATGACTTGCTCGAATTTTACAAACTTATGAAAATAAAAGGCGGTCTTACTCAGGAACATGTAGTGTTCAGCATAACTTTACCCTTAATAGACCATGAAAAGTTTAAGCTTTACAACTTAATTCCCGTTCCGACCCCCATAAACAACACTATGCTGGTCATAGACACATGCAGTCCGACAATAGCAATAAACTCATTTCAACGGCACTACTTTCCATTATCATCAACACAACTGAAAAACTGTGACGTAATTGGCAAAGAGGTATTTATATGCTACGATGTACAACTCCAATATAACTTTGGTGCAGAAATGTGCTCTTGTGAAATCAACTTATTCAACAATATCACCGTACCACATTGCATTTTGAGAAAGCTTCCAACTAATGTAATCTGGACACCTCTAACTCATAAAAACAAATGGATATATTCATCACGAGCCTCCACACATGCCACAGCGGTTTGTGGAAAAGAAATTATACCAATAAGTCTACTAGGGTCCGGCTTGTTAACTATCAATCCAGACTGTATCCTTAAACATGATTTCATCCAAATGTCCGGCCAGCAATCAATCGTAACTAAAACTGTCTCATCTTACACGAGCCTTGGCAACATATCAGAACTAGCATATCAACCCCTGTTGCACATCAACCATATCAACAAAACCAACCAGTCATTTGTGCCAGACAAAATAGCAGTACAGCTCATCAAATTAACTTCCCTACAACAGAAATTAGAGGCTAAGAACAGTTCACATTTCCAAATTCATCATCAATCAAACCATGAGAGAACTGTCTCATATGTAGCACTAATCGTCAGCACGGTGGAGATCATATGGATCATAGTCAGGGCTATAAAACGCAAGAAATTAAACATCGCTCCAATCACAGAAAGATCACAATCAACTGGGTGTAACCCACAACCAGCAATAACACCTTCACCAGCTCCACGACAGAAGTTCAGCGTACATGTTTGAAAACATAATAATAAATTTAATATTTTTATTGTATATATTTTACTTAGTTTTGCATAACTATAAGGTCATTGCCTTTATCGTAACCAAATTGTAAAAACCAAACAATAGTTATCTTTTATTTTTAACTGTAAATCCAAGTAGTAAGCACTTTATTAATGACATAATTGTAGTTAATTGTTGAGCATAGCCTCAACGGGGGGTGCATGTTCATACTTTCACAAAAAGAAAAACAAAACCACTGACCTATATTTTAAACTTCATTTCTCCTGTAGTTCATTGCACCTCACAATTAAATCATTTTAAAACGTTCATTGCACTTCAAAATTAAACAAAAGAAATAAGACACTGTTTATAATTACTCTGCATAAGAATATCAAAATTGGGTCATAAATAATTGCAAACTTGCAATCATGCACAAATGGTTGTTTTTTGTACAATGAACTTGTACTTAAGCAATACGTTTAATAAAGCAAAATTTTATGACCTCAATTTTATTAAACAATACAATTAATAGTCGAAAATTTTAATGACATATCAATAAGTTAGTATATAAGAAAGAAAGTTAAATAAAACATTTGTTCAATTACATTTTGCAAACATACAAAGTTGTTTTACCAAAAGTGGTTTAACCATCTCCACGCAACCAAGTTTCAAGTGCTTGAGTAGCATCAATAAATCTTCCTGGTGAATCGCCTTGAAGATAATACAAACAGGTTAAACAAAATAGTTTAACCTTATTCATTTACTGAATTAAACAATAACCAATAAATAAATTAATAAATAAATACAGAAATAAATACATAAATAAATTAATATACAAATAAGTAAGCAATAAATAAATTAATAAATAATTAAATAAGTATAATTAGTACAAAATTAAATTCTTGTCATCTTACATTCAAATTAGTAGGAAGCATTCTATTCGACATCCATTGTTTCATTATTTCGGTCTATGTAATGCCCCCATGCACGCGTTTTTATTTTATCTTTCATTATATTTCTTTTATCATCAGAAAAGCTAAGAGCTATTTTATTTAGTTTTTGAGTATATAGTTGATGTGTTTTAGATCTAAACAAAAACATTTCATCTGAGATAATTTTGGATTCAAATAAGCAACTTTTGTAATCATTAATGGACAACTTTTTAATTACAGACTTTTTGACCCCTTTAGATTTTTTAACAGCTTCCGAGCGAAGATTCGACAGAGAATACATTTTTGCTCTTAAACCAACAAACTCTGTCATTATATCCCCACTGTTTTCATCTTTCATCATACCTAAAACCTTCTTATTATCTATAGGATATTCCGACGTATCAAAATTCAAAATAATATCATTACGATGTCATCGTAAAAATCATCAGTTTTAATTGAATAAATAAACGAGTCAATATCCATATAGTTGAGAGAAATGTTCTCTCCAAATTTAGGCTTCATGAAGCCATAATGGAAGTCATACATTCTCCACTTGGATAACTCCAGTACTGTAAAGCCAACATATATGGGTTTATCATATAGTGGTTCCATTATTTCTAACTCTACCGCATACATATCAACAGAAAATTTTGTCAACTGCATAAAATTTGGTTTCGAAATTAATGCTCTGAGACCTAAATGATTCCTGTTTGTTGTTTCCCAAGATGAAGCAATTCTAATGTCCCTACGTTTTTCAATGTTTTCCATTGTCTTCCCATAAACAGCGTTGTTTAAAAGGTTGAAGAAATCTTTTTCAAAATTATTTTTAGCATTTGTCCTATGTAATGTGTTTAAGTCAATATATTTTTTAAGCCGAGGGGATTGCTTAAATCTGAGTATTCTATGGATTTGTTTTAAGATGAGGCCATTTGAAATGGCTTGTTTTAAAACTCCATAGTGCATGGTGTAATTTGTTTTTGCGTGTAAGTCGGCAAAAAATTTTTTGATTTTGGATCCCCCCACTGGGTTTTTTTTGGGGCAAAACGGCAAATCATTATGTAGATCATGCACTGAATCGGGATAATCTATATCCACTTCCAAAATGTACCCATACTCTGCAGTATCAGAAATTTTCATAACATCAAAATCAGTATCACATACCCACTCAAATTCACCGTAAGGGAGATATTCCGACATCACCCAAACATACAAATTGTTAGCGTCTAAATATACAAGAAATTTCGATGGTTTTTATGCATCAAAATCTTCCAAATATTTGTTATTCGTTTTCGAATATCTTTGCGTGCATTGAACTAGTCCACCTCTAATTCCGTTTTGCATAAAAATATATATTTCGGAATCAGTGAAATGTTCCAGTGAAACTTCTGGGGTTTTTAACATTGCATCCCAGGATAAACCTGGGGCTGTATAATAATGACAGGGGTCCAAATCATATATACCTCTACAAATTTTCCTAAAATTTTCAAACACGTCAGTTAGAAGAAGAACATCTGTCTTTAAGTAGAGTTCAGTATAGTCAAGGAGGGTTTTACAATTAAACTCTCTCCATATTTTTTGAGCATGTTCATACTCGACAACATCACATTCTTCATTCGTTAGAATATTGAAGAACTCTTCTCTACTAGGGAGTTTAATTTCCTTAAACTTAGTCATGGAATCCATGTAAGAGTACGGAAATACACCCTTTCTTCTAATCAGGTTGAAATAATCTTCATCAACGAAACATGATCGAATAGTATTAAAATCATTGCTATCAAGATTTTTTGCTAACGTATCTAAACTCGAAGCCATAAATCTAAACGAGTCTATAAATCTTATTTTGAATCCATGTTTTTCATATAATCTGATAAAAATTGAAAGAGAAATATAACGTTCTGTGTTCTGGGGAATCACTTTTATTGTGCCATTTTTTATAGAAGAAAGTTCTTTGAAAAATAGGTGCATATCATATGCAGAAAGATTATGGAAAATAACCGGAATAAACTGAGGTGTTTTATAATTTAAATTACATTCGCTATGAGCTGCCCCACGATAATTGCCCGTAAGATGACAATGATCTCTAACTTTATCGTTATTTAATATTTTCTTACATATATGACAATTTTTTGCATTATTATATATTATTATATATTATTATATTGTAACTGACTGTTTGGTTGGTATGTCTCAGTGTTATTTGTAGGGTTTCAATGACACATGCTAGATGTCTATACCACAAAGTATTGTATGGGTGATAATGCTAGAGTAGTACTGGTTGCAAGTGAAAAGCGAGTCAGTACATTTTCAAAATCGGTATTTCCTACATGGGTATAATGTTTGTCTACCACTACAACAAAAGTATCCGACACCGGCAGACACACAATTAAATACATAAACACACACACACACACATATGCACACACACACACACATATGCACAAACACACATATGCACACACACACATACAAACACCCACATATACAAACAACCATAAACTGTAAGCACAACGTTTCTTTACAATAATAACATTAGCTGTACAAACAAGTGTACACACGCACACACACACAACCATACACGCCCAACCACACACACACACAACCACACACACACAGACATAAAATCTCGGCATGAAAATCCCCAAAATCCCCCCATTTGTAACAGGGTTGCCATCGTTTTTGTATTAATGGGGGTGGACGACATTTTCCCGGTTTTTAATTCCCAAAACATGTCGCCCGTCCCCATTACCTATCTACCATAGTGGCCATACCAATGACAGGCATAACCGCCGAAACAATCGCTTTCACTTTGATAAATGTCTGGATCTCGTCATTTGGCGTACCCCAACGAATCACAACAACACAATCACGACAATTCGAATCGCAAATTTTCAGAGAATTAATGCAAATACTCGGCATTTGCCATTTTAAAACAACAGCGTACCATCCGCAAGCGAATCGATTGGTCGAGAGGTGGCACCGTACATTAAAGACCGCCATAAAATGCGATTCGACAGAAGACTGGTATTCCATCTTGCCCATCGTTTTACTCGGACTTCGGGCGACAGTAAAATACGATATTAAAGCCAGCCCAGCCGAAATGGTTTTTGGCACTCCACTGCGCATTCCGGGAGAGTTTTTTTCAAAATTCGGAAGCAAATGATGATAAAATCGAATTTGTCAAGCTATTACGTCACCAAATGCAGTTACTAAAACCTACGCGAGCCTCCCGTCATCATATAGAAAAACCTTTTCTGCAGCCAGATCTCAAAGACTGCAAATACGTTTTTGTACGAAGTGATTGAAAAGGGTGATAAGCATTTCAAAGTACAGTTACAGCAGCGAACAGCCAGTATCTCTATTGACAGGCTAAAAGCAGCCTATCATCGAAATGGCTGGAACTCGCAACAAACACATAGTCAAACTTCACACCCAGTAGTACCGGAACCAACAGAAAATACAACAGTTAATAATCAAGCACAGCCAGATCCAACAAATACCCAAAAAAATTTTGCCGCAGCTCAACCACAACCAGAACATCAAGAAAATGTTAAGACAACACGGTCCGGAAGGCGTGTGCATTTTCCAACACGCTACCTGTAACGTTTCCATTGGGGGCGGAGCCCTGTGGCAACCCACCAACTTTACATAAAAATGCATCAATGTATTAAATATCAATTTTCGTAACTTATATATGTTCCTTTTTGATTTAACTTTGACAAAAGCAACTTCCTGTGTCGCTTTTCTTTTCTTCCCTTGCAAATCGTCGACACGTGAACACGCTTTCATTATTTTGTACTTTTTATTAAATAAATTAATACTAAATTTTAATAATACCAACAACATAATAATTTTTTGTTAAAACAAACAACCCCCAAAGTTTTTTATTCAAACTTAATCCACATTCATAACAACAATATTGTTCACTACTTGCTCAAGAGTAGAGTGGTAATGATGGCCTGAGTCCTGTTTTGGGAATTAAAAACCGGGAAAACAGGACTCAGACCCCCATTAATACAAAAGTGATGGCAACCCTGTTCCGAATGTGTGGGATTTTGAGGATTTTCATGCCGAGATTTTGTGTGTGTGGTTGTGTGTGTGTGTGTGTGTGTGTGTGTGTGTGTGACTTTGATTCTATGTATGTATGTATGTACTTGTGTGTACAGCTTTTGTTGTTATTGTAGAGAAACGGTGTGCTTACAGTAGATGGATGTATGGAATTGTTGGTGTTTGTATGTGTGTATGGACATGTGCTTGTTATTGAAAACCTACTAGTAATACTAAAACAATTAACTAGGTAGTGACTACGTAGGTGGTATGGAAGCATGGAGAAATATCAACCAGACAGTTAGTTACTGGTACATTTCTATAATTTACGTACGTACAAATGAATGTATGTATACTGACAAGTTGATAGAAAATAACTTATTATACTACAATTGTCTCTAGAGTTTTAGTGTTGCTACAAAGACACTTGGTTCTCAGTCTGACTGTAGGGTAGTGACAAGGGATCTGTGTAATTGTGTGTATGTAGTGATTGTTATTTGATAGACTTTGGTTTGCTGTTTTAAGTTATCGCATTTATGTTAGCGATTTCTGGGGAAATAATTTAATAGGTGCAGAGAATGGCAACCCTTCTGTAAATGGCAGTGGATAGGGATTGTATTTGGTAATGTATATTTATGTTGTTGGATTCATGTACGTGATTGTATCTATTTTTGCTTTGAAGAATATCATTGCTTGTGTGAATTACATCAACACTCTTTCCTACATATTTACAAATGAACGTATATATGTTTTCAAGGCTATTGACGTTGGTATTCTTATGGACAGAAAATATTGTGTTGGCATAAGTTTTATATGTATATACAGGTGAATTTCAGATGTTAAATGTCTTGAATCCTATCAGGTTGATAGGAAGATCTTTTGAATAGGGATAATGATATTTTTATTTCAGTATAGTTTCACATGATACAATTATAGGAAATAGCTTTTGGAGAAATACAGCAAAAAACTATAGAAGCACCTACTTTCACATGTCCCGATTTTTCTCGTACGTGTGTATTACAAACTGATGCTAGCGATTTTGTCTAGGTGTTGATGTGTATATGAATTTGATCATATATCGTAATACCAACAGAGAATTGTGGAAATGTGTATGTGTGTGTGTGTGTAAGTGTGTGTGTGTGTGTATGAATTTGAGCATATGTCGTAATAAATTAGATTTAGTGACTACTACGCGATTCTCATATAAAGTATATAAGTAGAAGAAATAATGTAGACTGTTATCAGTCTGCTCTGATATCTCAACAAGTGATAACCTATTTTCCCAACCAAAATTTCTAAAGTGTTTGAAATCCAAAAACTATAAAAGTGCTAGAACTAACTACTGTTTGTTAAACAAGTTTATACTGTATAAAAAATTATTAAATAATTTTTTTATAAGTGAAATAAATTGTTTATAAGTAAAATAATTAAATAAATTGTTTATAAATAAAGTAATTGAATTATTAAACAAATAAATAATTAAATATAATGAATACTACAAAACAAATATTGTGAGGATTGTGATGAGATGATCCCATCAAATGCTTATATGGCTCATGTCAGAACCACAAAACACAAAAACAGTTGTCACCAAGAACGGATTCATGATTTTCTCACTAAAAGAGTAAGTAACTTCAATGGGAGGATCGAGACATATATCCTCCTCAACAAAAATGTGGTTGTCTTGTTTCCGGAAGAGTTTCTGAAATTTGCAAAGAGCTCCATAGTGCAACAACTCTATGAATGTAGTAGGATACATACTACATTTAAATTTAATATGGAGCTCACATGTGATTATATGAAGATGGTGAATGATGAGATGAATGTTTCCCAACTTGTACATATTTCGAAAATGATGTTGGTGACTTTGTCTGATGACATAGAAGAGATTTACAAGAAACAGACGGAGGAGCTAAGAGCCAAAATGGAATAATTTCAAGAGAGGGATAGTGGATGGTCTTTGACTTCAATAAATTTCCTTGAAGTTAATATAAACAAGGCGTCCATAACAAGAGGATCGAGTTTTATCCCTCTCCCAAAAAATATTGCAGCAAAACATGCATGCTAAATGTTGAGAATGACATTTATTGCTTTAAATGGTGTCTAATTGCAGCTTTAAATGTAAATAGCGATCTGAATCCTAAACAACGGAAAAACTATAGAAATTACAATATTGCTGACATTTCTGATGAGGATATTAATATAGGAGCAATTGCATTAAATTTTGAAGGCCTGGAGTTTCCACTCCCATTGAAGCAGATAAAACAATTCCAGAATCAAAATGATATGAGCATAAATGTATTTGGTCACAATGGAACATCGCTTATAGGGCCATACTACATAACAAAAGGAGAGCAACACATTCATATTAATCTCTTATTGCTCCAGTCTAATGACAACTTCCACTATGTGCTCATCAAAGATATATCAAAGTAAGTTTCATTAGTGCATTTATGCAAAATATATTCTCTATTTAAAAAGTTACTTCTTACTGTTATATTAATTTACATATTATTCTATTTTTCTCTCTTCTTTAGACTTCTTCGTTCCAGTATTACCTCTCACGTTAATAAGATTTATATCTGCAACACCTGCCTTTATCATACACATGATGCTTATGTGTACAGTCAACATAAACATTTTTGTGGTAAAAAAGTCATCAGGATGCCCCAAGATGAATGTATTATTAAGTACAAAAACTACTACAAACAGCTAGATGTACCATTTGTCATCTACGCAGACTTCGAGTCTATTTTATAAAAACTCCATGATCCTGTAAGTAAAAGCACTACAAATGTACAGAAACACCATGCGTGTGCATTCGGCTATTTTATTACTTGTAGTTTTAAGAAGGAATATAACTTATATAGACATTATTTTGGTGAAGATTCGGCAAATGTGTTTATCAAAAAAATAGTTGAAGATTGCAAAGATATCAGTAGTAGTATAATGTATGCGCCCCAGCAATAAAAATTGTCAAATTTGGGTAATTAACATGAAAAATTTTGTAATTTATGGGAAAATTTGAAAATAATGTCAAATGTGTGAAGTGACGAGGGTCACTTCACTTCGAGGGTATGTTGGCGCGGATGTTTTGTATGTATGTATGTTTAAGATTTTTGTTTTAACCAAAGGTGTGAAGTGACGAGGGTACTCGATGGTTTGTAGATGTCTGTCGGTTGATGTACATTCTCGTAGTTTATTTTCGTTGGCGCGCATGCTTTGTATGTATGTATGTTTAAGATTTTTGTTTTAACCAAAGGTGTGAAGTGACGAGGGTACTCGATGGTTTGTAGATGTCTGTGGGTTGAATTGCATTCTCGTAGTTTATTTTCGTTGGCGCGCATGCTTTGTGTATGTATGTTTAAGATTTTTGTTTTAACCAAAGGTGTGAAGTGACGAGGGTACTCATTGGTTTGTAGATGTCTGTAGGTTGATGTACATTCTCGTAGTTTATTTTCGTTGGCGCGCATGCTTTGTATGTATGTATGTTTAAGATTTTTGTTTTAACCAAAGGTGTGAAGTGACGAGGGTACTCGATGGTTTGTAGATGTTTGTCGGTTGATGTGCATACTCGTAATTTATTATGTTGGCGCGCATGCTTTGTATGTATGTATGTTTAAGATTTTGAATTGAAGTGTGATGTTTTTTGTTTGTCAAGTGGTTGCAGCATTTTTTTTATTTTCTTTTTAGCTGGTGGTCATGGAAGATTATTTTAGAAAGAAATTATGTATGCTTGTGGGAAATCTATGAATGTTTTTTGTTGTTGGTTGTATTTAGTTTGATTTTTCTATTTCCTATATTTAAAGAGTTTGAAGAGGTAAACGAAGTATGTAATTTATGAACTTATTTGAAGGTTGAAAAAAAATGAAGTCTAAGATATTTATGATTGTCAAAGGGAATTAGAGATGCGTGATCACGGGAGCCAACGTTATGCTCATACGTGTGTATGTTTTTACAATAACTTGAGCGTTGGCAGATGGGTAAGTAGTCGTATATGTATATGTGCAATGCCGAGTACAAATCTGGCATTTTCTTGTGTTATAATCATTTTTTTAAAATGTGTGCAACGCCTTTCACATTATGTTTTTTTTTTTTTTTTTTTTATATGGAATATGGCACACTGTTGCGATGTCACAAAATATCATAGTGTGTACTTTTTGTTGTTTGTAATATTCGTTTTTTTAGCTGGGGACATGGAAGGGTATTTTAGAAAGTAATAATTATGTATGCTGGTGAGATATCAATGTTTTGTTTTTGTTGTTGTTGTTGTTTGATTTTAATTTTTTTATGTGTAAAGAGTTGGAAGAAATGAATAAAATATACAATTTATGCGTGTTGTATTTATTCATTCTTTTCACTTCTTTTGTAAAGAAATTGAAGTTTGTGATATTGAGGATTGTCAAAGATTGGTTGTTATTTTCACTGCTTGTCTCTGTCTCTTGTACATACCATATACATATAAATAAATGATTGAACAAAATTTTGTATATTTTTTTAATCTACATATTTATTTTACAGAAATATCGTAAATATATGTTGTAAGAATAGAAAATTAAAATAAATTGTTTAGTATATAGACCAAGCTAAGCCACAAGCAAATAAATTTCAAATTAAAATATAATTATGACAATATGTCGAATAATAAACTTCTTAAATGATAAATTGTTTAGTTTATTTCTTGATAAAGTAAATATGCATTTCTTAAGGCACAAACTCCATAACTGTGATAGCTGCAGTAAAAATATTCTGGATATTTAAGTTGTATATGCTTAAAGTCGATGTTGAAAACTCTAATTTGAAGTAGTTTTTCAAACCATTTCTTCTTTTCCACACCCTTAACATAGATTGAATAATGTTTTAAATTGGATTTTAAAAATGTTACAATACTCTTAAATGATATTGATCCGTCATTCCAATTCAGATGATGAAAGTTTCTCGTAAGCCAATTCGCTTCTCTTTGTTTTGCTACTGATAATCTTTTGAAGTTAAACGGTGTTTTAATAATAAAATTTATGTGCTCCTTATTGTTAAAAACAATTGCTATTTCTTTTGCAATGAAGATGTTTGAATTAGACTTAAATCCTTGCATATCGATGAAAATTTTATCCCCAGTCATTTTATTTTATTATTTTTTATTGACATTATCTTACGAACTTGACCTTTTAAGGGTATGTATTCTATTATACGGTCGTGGATGAGTATACAAAAAGCTGATGTATCGGTAGGTATATTGGAGTCTGTTTCAATTTAAATTTTTATATCAACAGGACCGTTAGAGAGGGCTTCGTTTTGATGACTGACATCTACTACCACTATCGGCACACTATTTTTAAATTCTTGAGCAGTTAGAAGTGGTTGTGATTCCCTCATGTAGTAGCTTTGTTGAAACCGTAGATACATATCATATAGAATGGCATACCGATCATTTTTAAATTTTATATTTAGATCATCATATGGGTACGATTCGGAATTTATATGTACTTTTAAATTGTTTAAATTACAATGAACAAACTTATTTTCTTGTTGAAAAGCAATCAACACAAAACGGGGTCGTTCTCTATTTGCAGCCAATTTAACATTCCATATATAGCTAGTTCCTGTATTTAGTTGAGGATTAATGTGACAATCCCAACTGCGAAATGCCATTGGTATAGAAGTACCACTGTTAATAATTTTAACCATATTCAATTTGCTGAGATCGGATAATTGTACATGCGGAATTCTCCATGAGATGTTTGAGATACTAATTTTTGGTTTGTCAGTAGCAAGAGTTGAGTATACGAGTTTTTCTTCGTTCTTACTACGTAAGAGAACCAATTCATGTTTACCGCTGAGTATAATTTTGTTATAGTCTTCAGCGAAACCTAAAAATAGTTTCAGTGGTACATAGAAAATAAAGTGTCCATTTGAAATATCCAAATCATCGAGTTTGTTCCATCCTGCATTGTATAAGCCAACACTTTCTGTTGGTGATAAGGAAACAAAATTTTTTAGGCTGCTTGTAATCGCTAAATGTCTTGTATGATCAATTTCTATGCCATTAAGGTCATATCGAATTTCTTCAAAGAGATGTGCCACAAAGTTATTTTTTAATTTTAGATTTAAAAACGAAGATATTTTGCTGTCATTATCATCTACAATACTTCCCTCAACATATATGTAGCTTTCGCTGGGTAGCACATATAAGTCTTGATTTTGTATTGAAATTCGAATCTCATCATTATTGTTGAAGGATTGTAGGTATGGTGTATATGTGTGATAGTCTTTTTAATTATACTCTCGTCTGATTGAGGTTTTTCTAGAACATCTAGTATGTAACTCATTTCTTTGTCAATTTTAAATTGAGAGACTTCAAAATTTTTTTATTTTCTTGCGTCAAATGTTTTTTGTGTAATGATCGCTTTAATTGTGGTTTGGTTTGCAATAGTGTTTTATGAGTGTATCCAATTTTATCCTTGACGTTGTATATTATCATTATTTACTAGATCTCAAATGTATTCGTGTTGTAATTTCCTCTCCTCGGAAATTAATTAAATCACCGTTCTGATCAACTATGCGTAGAGTAAGGGAACTTATCTCTCGGCAGTTAACTGGCAAATAGATAAGATTTCGAGGAATCTCAACAATTTTATACCCTGGGGGGACATTGATCGCAAATTCATGTAATGTGTGTCGTTGCGAGTTATTCGTATATGTGTTAACGACTATACTACATTCAACACGCAAGATGAAAATATTGACTGGTAGATCTGAGTAATGGTCTTGGTTAGGAGCTAGAATTTTCTTATTGAATCCAAAAAGTTTTCCAATTGTGTTATCTTTGTTAAGGTATATGGGATCCTTAGAGGTTTTAACTCTTACTTGCATTGTATTGTTATTAGCTTCTATATCAATTTTATTTTCCGGACAATACTGCTTATAGTTATGTTAAATATAATCAACTATATCATTCAATTCATAAGATCCTATTGGTATTTTAATTACATGTTCACCAATATGAAATATATTGTTATAATCATCTACATTGGGAATGCTATTATATGAATGAAAATCAGTTAGAGCACATTCATATTAACCATCCAAACGAATAGGAGGAAAGTAATTTGCAGATAACTCAGATGAGTTTGAGCTAAGAGTAAGTGTTATTGACATTATGGTTGTCTGATTACAAATAAGTGAAATTAAACACAGCACTTTGTATAAAAAAGGAAGTTTATATTTTATTTAATATATTAGATACAAATATAGACTTATATATACACACTTAACTACAATATTTCATTTTTATTGATCCAAGAATTATGTTGATTGGAAAATCCTAACCATTTAACATATGCCTTCTCTCCTTTAGTTTTAGATATCTAGTTTTTGAAAGTTCTTCATCATAGAACCCACCTTTGATAGGATTAACACGATAGTCTTCTAATATGTATGTGGCTGGATATGTATTTTGAACTCTTTTAATCGTGAAAATTTCTGTGGTCCAATTTGGTGTATATCCTTTTTCAAAAACATGTTTATATTTACTTATGCGCGCATGATCTCCCACATTGAACTTTGATAATTTGAATAGTTTTAAGCGGTTATATACCGTGTTTAATAATTTTTTCTAATTTTTATAGTTAACTGGAATCGGTGGCGTTTTGATGATGCGATGAATTTTCTTATATATGTATTAATCAAGTCTTTGTAAATGTCGAGCCAGTTATAAGACCCATTAAAGCTAAACTCTTTCCACATCATTCCTTTTAATGTTCTGTTAAATCGTTCTACTATTGATGCTTTCATTCTGCTATATGTTGAGTAGTGATTAATGTTGTATTTATTCATCAATTTTCCAAAGTGTTTATTGAAAAACTCTTTACCATCGTCTGTTTGCAAGTTTTTTAGTATTCGCCCCAGTTGAAAATTATTCTGCATAGCCTGGGTTCTTTCCAATGAAGTCTTTCTTTTCAAGGGTACTGCCCAAGCAAATTTTGAAAATGTATCAATTACGGTCAGCAAAAATCGATAATCTCTATTGTCTGTAGAATAGTTCCCCATTTCAACTAAATCAGCTTGCCAAAGATCATCTATTCCTTTCATAACAACTCTTCGACGTGGAAAATGTTTTCGTGCTTGCTTATGTAGTTCATTTATTAAATTTCTTTTTGAAGTCATTATTTAACGTATATAGAATTTGACGGGATAAGTTGAGTTCAGTGCGAGTTCATTTAAGTACTGTTGACCATCATATTTCTTATATACCCATAGATTAACTCATTTATCTTTCTAATTTCTTTTTCCAAGAATAATTTCATACTTGAAATTGTTTCCCTAACTTCATTTAGTTTCTGACTTAAAATTATATGGATTTCATCTCGTACCTCTTCAATTTGACTTTGCAGAAACAATTTATTAACAACGTCGTTTTCCTCCAAAGCTTTTGCCACATTTTTGATTCTTTTGTTTTGAACGTCAATGTTATTAGTTGTATCCATAACGAAGCCCAGCAGCTTAGGAACATTTTTCACAAAAACTCTGCCACTTGTATCATTAAGATAGTGCCCAAACTTATCGATAGACATGATTTACGTAGATAAATATTATTCTATAATTTTTGCTTCATATACAATTTCGTTATTGTGATTAGTATGACCTGCAGCTTGTGATGCTAGCAATAGCCTAAGACGATCTACTAACTCATTAGGATCATCCCAGTATATATAGTTAGCTTTGTATGGGTTTAGTTTCATCAAACCCTTACCCTTGTAAGGACTTTTTATTGCATGTAGTGATGACGAAGTTGATGAGTTTTTTTCACTTTCTTTCTTAAACAATTTACTGATAGTATGCTTATATTTATATGCTCTCGTTCCTTTGATTTGTCCATCAGGTCTATAATCTCTTTTGTATGCATTTGTGATCACTAAAATTTTCTTATATATATCTAATTCATGTTTATCATAATATTTTGGTGTTTTGTGAAACAGTAAAGAAAATAAACCTGGTGTAAAAGCCCATATTTGATTTCCAATCACTATTTTATCTTCAGTAAGTTTAATACTACTATTGCCAAACTTCCATTCATTATTAAAACCTTTATGTGGACCCTATAGAGTGTCTAATTCATTTCTGCTTTCCAAGAGTGCTAGGTCAGTATAACTCTTATTATTATCTGAATTGTCTAGAGTTTCCGATTGAGAGTAAAAATCATCGTTGTCATCATCATCATCATCAGTATCAACATTATCAACCTTGTTTGCGTTTCGATTACTAAGTGAGATATTTTTATTGCATAACGTTTCTTCAACAAGTTTCTTTGGAGTACTTGTCTCTTACTTAACTGATTGTTCGTTGAATGGAAAATTTGAATTTTTATAAACTTTCGTTTTAAGTTCATCTCTTTCTGCCTTAATACTTCTTTTATTATTTTTAGAATTGTTCACAAATTCTGTTAATGGTTCTATTATTGGTTTAAATGTATCTTTGAATTGCTCATGTGTATCTGCTTTATCAACTTTTATACTACGAAATTTTTTCTTTAAAACATTTCTTGTCTTTATTAGCTCTTTTAAAACTTTTTCATCCATTTTCAACTATTAGACACTAGATCTGGTATCAGCTATCAGATCAGGTATCAGATCAGGTATAAGATCAGCTATCAGATCAGGTATTAGGGTATCAGATCAGGTATCAGCTATTAGATCTGGTAACAGATCAGCTTTCAGATCAGGTATGGTAAATACTTTGGGAAATAAGTAGATGTACTATGCGCAAGGCCAAATTAAGTACTAATGTTTTACTTTTATGTAGAGTAATTTATATCGTTATAAAATAGTCGAATTGCTTTCTATAGCGACCATTGTTTAAGTCATTATCTTTGCTTATCATCAAAAATCCATATTTATCCTTCCAACACTCTCGACAAATTTCATGAAACTTTTCATAACTCATATCGCTGACAACATGATCACTATAAACGTGCTTCATGTTTGTCTCATCTTGTTTAAACATTATAATCACATTTGCATTGTCTCTTATTAAGTGCTTGGGGATTCTCGTATAAGTTTGGCACAAGTAGAATGAATCAACATCCTTATGTCGTCCCATACAAAAATATGCTCGTATATTATTTTGCTTCTCGCATGCAACATCATCAAATATCATAATTGAATTAGTTTTCGCTTCGTCAGGAGGAATAACTTTTTCATTATCTGTAAATGTGTAGTATCCCATCCCTTTAATGGTGAAATTAATTGCTTTAAGTATTCATATTTTGGTTGATAAAGGGATTTTGAGTATAAATAGATGTTTTCAAACTTGAGTCCATTTGGACTTTCTAGCAAGCTAATCATAACATTAGTCTTTCCACAATTTGATGGTCCAACTATTAGAGCACGAATAGAATTTGGTAAGAGAGAGCTATGTTTTATTTTAGATCTGATTTTCGTTGAAGCATCAATATTGCGAATCAGAATATTTTTATGTTGTTTTACTAATTGCATTGTTATAACTAATTGCATTTCACAAATGTTACTTTTATTATAGAAGAAAAAATAAAATAAGATGCTTATACATTATAACAAAACGTTTAGTTATAAAAAACCAGCCGTTGGAAAAGGTTTAGTGAATAAAGTAATTAAGTCTCTGCCTGTTGAATTACACCTCCCTAGATATCAGTTTTGTGGACCCGGAACAAAATTAAAAAAACGTTTAGATCGCGGTGACAACGGAATTAATTTATTAGACGCTGCATGTAAAAATCACGATATTGCTTATTCCAAAACCAATGATTTAAATAGTAGACATCAAGCTGATAAAATTCTTGAAAATAAAGCTTGGGAACGAGTTCTTGCAAAAGATAGCAGTCTTGCAGAAAAATCGTTTGCGTATATGGTTACTAACGCAATGAAAGCCAAAAGAAAACCTGGTATGGGATTGAAGAAGGTTGCAAAAAAAAGTGAACAAAATGGAAAAAAGCTGTTCAGTACATCAATTAAAAATGCAACAAAAGTACTGAAGAAGGAAAAACCTCAAGACATTAACTCTTCAATTAGGATTGCACGTAAGGTTATCAACAATTCGTTAAGGGGAAAGAAATCGCAAGTTGTAATACCACGCATAATTAATGTTCCAAAGATTGGTGGCTTCTTACCTTTGGTACCTATTCTTACTGCTCTGAGTGCAATTGGTAGTCTTTTTACTGGCGGAGCATCTATAGCAAAAGCAATAAATGCTGCAAAGAATGCCAAACAACAACTTGATGAAGCAACTAGACATAATAAAACAATGGAAGCAGTAGCAATGGGGAAAGGTTTTTACCTTAAACCATATAAGCAAGGATATGGATTGGTTTGTCAAAAAAAACAAAAAACCAACTTTTTTCGTAATGCTACCCAATAAACCCCTATCTGATGTTGATTTGAGAAACTTTTCAACAAACATTCCATACTTTAGAGGAGTTTTCATGTTGGATACACTACCAAAACGATCGAGAAAAAGAGAATGCGGAATCATTAATTTGGATTTATCAAGAGGACCTGGAACCCATTGGGTAGCATATTATAAAAACAATGAACATAAAGAATATTTCGACAGTTTTGGAAATTTACAACCTCCATTAGAATTAGTTAAATATCTAGGCAAAAATATAAAATATAATTACAATCAATATCAAGATTATAATTCATTTAAATGTGGACATTTATGTCTTCAATTTCTTTACAAAATAAGTGAAAAGAATAAATAAATAACACACACACACACACAAACAATTTTTTAAATTTTGCTGTTTTATTAATAAAAAAGTTTATAAAATGTAGTTTCTACATATTATTCCCACTGTGGGTATTGAGTATTTGTTAGAAATATACTTATTTCAGCAGCAGTGTCCAATTTTAGGGAATTTTCTCCTTGCTTACATATGCAATACACCCCAGATGCTAGTTCTATTATGTCATCATCCGATAGCGTGTTGTACCGATTTGGTAAGAACATTATGTTATTTTCCAGTTCAATTTGGATTGTGGTGCCGTATTTACTTGTCACCCGTTTAGAATTTTTTATTGTATATTTAGTTGTGTCCTTTAGCTCTTTTATATGGATTAATGTTTTCTTGTTTAAATTGTTGAACTTTGTTATCAAATTTGTTGGATTCATTGTCAAAAAATGTTAATTAATTAATTAAATTTAATTTTTAAATATATTTTTTTTTCTTCTTCTCTTTTTGACAGATTGCTCAATCGGCTTTTGTAAACTGATGTATTAAATATTTCTACCAATCTTTAAATAGGTAAAAAAAATTCTTAAAAGAAAGATCAGTAACGTAGCTATCTCTTTTTCTCATATTGTAATTATATTTTACGTAAATATTTTGTTTTGTCACTGATAGAATTGTAGTGAAAGAGATAGTTACATATTTTAACGTTCTAAGGTGTAACTGAAACAAAAAATTTCAAAACAAAAGATAATAGAGATAGTTATATTCATGTGCTAAAGTGTAACTGAAACAAAAAATTACAAAACAAAAGATTAGAGAGATAGTTATATTAATGTGCTAAAGTGTAACTGAAACAAAAAAACTTCAAAAGAACTCAAAATTTTTTGTAAAATGTTAATTTCACAAGAATGTTTTACTATAAATAAGAATGTAAACCTTTCAAGAGTACTAATATAAAAATAGCATTCAAGAAAAAAGTATTCTTTAAAAAAAGAAAATTAAAATAAAAATTAAAAAATGAGCCAAGTACGTGAACGGTTATTTGAGTTTCTTAATTCCTTTGAGGACTTATTGCTCTATGAGCATAAAGAAACCATAAATTTTTTCGTCTCCATGCTCACTGAAAATGAGGAGTATGGAATTATAGAACAAGAGGACTCTGATAGTGGGCATTTTGCCAGCTGCCCCTGGTATATCGAAGGATGCGAGGAAGGGCCGGACACATGTCGATGCACCATGTTCCACATAAGGAAAAAAATTATTTTTAAGATTATTGAAACTTATAAAAATTTGTCAAAAATAAATAATGAACAAATATAGAATATATATGTATGTGTATGGGTTTTATTTAGTTTTTTATTGTTTTTTTTATTATACAAATATAGATATATATATAGATTAATAGAGAGAAAAACTATTAGTTTAAATATTATATTCATTGAGGATGGATAAATGTACTTTAAAGAATATATTTCACCACAATCAAGAACGAAAACCTCAAATATATGATTTGGTTTTTGAGTTTGAATTTTTGCTCAATTGGAAATTGAAGACTTCATGTGGATTATCAACAGCTTTTAGCTTTAAGCCAATGATATAGTTGAATTATAAAAATAAGCAATTCATTGGACTGGATCGGGAAGAGTGGTTACATCTCATGTGTTATAAGGAGTATATTCATGATATGCTTAATCGTCGGGATTTTTTAAACTCTATAAATATAATTAATAATGAAAGTGAGAGAGATGTTGAATATAAGTTTCAATATAAAAGAGGTGTTTGTTTTTTAGTTATCATACAAGAAAACTTTAAAATAAAAATTGATTCTGACACTTGGAGATCAATAACTCAAATTCGAGTATTTTTTACATCAATTTTATGTTGGAACAACATTCTGAGAAAACAAATCCTTCATTTCTATCATGAATATTATATACCAACCTGCTCCGCTTTAAACGTTAATACTGTAGAAGCCTTTATAATTGTGGTATAGATGCATTAAAGTTTTACCCGGAGACTTTATGCGTATATGCGTACCATCAACGCACCCTACAATTCCGGGCATACCACCTCTATTAAAAAAACTCTCCTTAGTTTTATTTTCTTCTTCCATACTTTTAGCCAAAAGTATCCATTTTGGACAAAGAACTTCTTCAAATATGTCCAAGCATTCTTCTATTGCTTTAGACACTTGCGACTTGCACATTGAACACGCCCATTCGTTACCAATTGATTATTGGTAGCCATCGGTAGCAACAAAAGAAAGGAATGTTGCGAGTGTAGCTGTTGGCAAAATGTGAGTGTTTCTGTGCCAAGCTTTTAGTTTTGGGGTCAATTCGCTGAGCAAAACCTTAAATAATTCCTTATTCAGGCGAAAGTTCGCTACGAAGCGACATACAAATTCTTATTAAACTGCTATTACTATTAAATAAATTATATTGATGACAACTTACCGTTCTTCTGGAATTTCCAGAACATTAGAAGCATCTCTAATATTCCTGCGGCATAAACGCGTGTCTTCACTTTCACTCTCGCTAGAGTCGCTGGAGAATGCTAATTCCACGGAAGAAAACATTCTAAACGTAAAATATAAAGTCGATCAAAGCAAAGATTATTACTAATGTTTCTTTGTTGATGACTGCATATGTATGTATTTACATACATACATTTATGCATGCACATCACTTTCACGAAACTCACTTATTAAAAAATATTAAACAACTTTATATTACTTACCTTTATACAAATACTTTTATACACAAATTAAAATAATTTTATTCACAACAATACGATTTAGTACATATTTGACATAAGGGCGAGTTAACGTAAGGCTATTAAACTCTTGAAATTTTCAAAACGGTCAAACTAAAAAATCCGATAATTATAAAATCCCCAAAGATTTAAAAAAATCGCCAAAACGAAAAAAAATCGCCAAAATTAAAAAAAAACGGCAAAAAATCGCAAAAACAAAAAAATTCTTATATGAACAAAAATCACCAAAAATTAAAAAAATCGCCTAAATGAAAATAATCGCCAAAATCCAAAAAAATCGATAAGACGAAAATAAATCACCATAATTTAAAAAAAACGCCAAAAACCGAAAAAAATCGCCAAAACAAAAAACAAATTGCCGGTATGAAAAAAAATCGCCAAAAATTAAAAAAATTCATTGAAGTGCGACTTTGACCCGCGCACGAAGGGTTCCGTACGGGCACGAGATATGTAACTCAATACGAACAATATAAACTATGGTTTGGCATTTTTTTCGTTTTGGGTTTTAAGCGTTTTTTTTATTTATTGGTGCATTCTGAGTTTTGGCAGTTTTTTTCTCGTTTTCGCGATTTTTTTGGTTTTTGAAGTTTTTTAATTTTGACAATTTTTATTATTTTGGCGTTTTTTTATTTTGGAGATTTTTTTATTTTGCCAATTTTTTTAATTTTGGCGTTTTTTCATATAGGTGATTTTTTGGCTTTGGCGATTTTTTTAGTTTTGGCACTTTCGTTTTGGGGATTTTTTTCAGTTTTTGGAGTTTATTTTAAATTTTGGCAATTTTTTTCGTTTTGGCGATTTTTTTAAATTTTGCGATTTTTTTTTTAATTTTGGAGATTTTTTTCATTTTGACGATTTTTTTCCACATAAAGAATTATTTTGGTCTTGGCGCATTTTTCGCGTTTTTGCGACTTTTTCGGTTTTTGGCGTTTTTTCATATTGGCGATTTTTTTTCATTTAAACGATTTTTTTGAATTTGGCGACTTATTTTAGTGCTAGAATTTTTTTTTAATTTTGTCAATTTTTTTCGATTTTGGCGATTTTTTTAAATTTTGCGATTTTGTTTAAATTTTTGGCGATTTTTTTCAGGTTTTGGCAATTTTTTTCGGTTTGGCGATTTTATAATTTTCGGGTTTTTTAGTTTTACCGTTTTTGAAAATTTCAAGAGTTTACCTCTTACGGTCTCCAAGATATAGCAAGTTGTCAAAATTACATAGCCAAAATTGCATTAACTGATGGACCAGCCTTTAATTTAAATTTTTTAATATTTTAATGTTAATTGTTGTAGTCTATATAAAAATACGCCAATTTTACAAATTTCAAGTGTCAATATAAATATGTACATACAATTGTATGTATATTACATGGGATTTCAGAATTTTTCGTCGCTCGTTTTGGAGCACCCTTTAATTTTTAATTCTGATGTATTTGTTGTTGTAGTGGCCAAGGTTCTACATACTCTGTCCAAATTTCAGGTCCGTAGCTCTTACGGTTCCTGAGAAAATACCGTGTGACGGACAGCGTAGCGAAAACAATAGGGGTCCTTTTTTCACCTTTGGTGTACGGAACCATAAAAACAAGTAAGAGTGGTATATTCGGCTGTGCCGAATCTTATATACCCTTTACCAAAGTGCGTTTATGTAGTATAGAGATACATACATAAGCACAGAGATATGTAGGTACATATTAATTTTTTGAAAAAATGCATACTTTTTTCTCTAGTGCAATTTTTATGTTTTTGGCATTATGTTTAATTTGCTGCTTTTTAAATTTTGGCGATATATATAATTTTGCTGATTTTTTTAGTTATGTCGATTTTTTTTCATTTTGGTTTTGGCGATTTTTTTGATTTTGACGATCTTTTTTTCACTTAGGCGATTTTTGTTTATATATAATTTTTTTTATTTTTTTGTGGCAATTTTTTTAGTTTTGACACTTTTTTTCTCGTTTTGGCGACTTTTTTCGGTTTTTGTCCTTTTTTTAATTTTAACTTTTTTTCCTTCTGGCAATTTTTTTTGATTTTGACAATTTTTTTTCATTTAGGCGATTTTTATATTTTTTGGCGATTTTTCTTCATATACGCAATTTTTTTTTGTTCTGACGATTTCTTCGGTTTTTGGCGTTTTTATTTCTTTTTGGCAATTTTTTTAGTTTTGACACTTTTTTCTCGTTTTAGCGATTTTTTTGGTTTTTGGCGTTTTTTTAACTTCGGCGATTTTTTTCGTTTTGGCGGAATTTTCGATTTTGCCGATTTTTTTTATATAAGCGATTTTTTTAATTTTTATGCGATTTTTTGAATTTTTGGCGATTTTTTTCATATAGGCAATTATTTTTTGTTTTTTCGATTTTTTTCGGTGTTTGGCGTTTTTTTTTAATTTTGGCGATTTATTTTCGCTTTGGCGATTTTTTTTTATTTTGGCGATTTTTTTTATTTAGGCGATTTTTTTAATTTTTGGCGATTTTTGTTCATATAAGCATTTTTTTTTTGTTTTGGCAATTTTTTTCGGTTTTTGGCTTTTTTTTTTAATTTTAGCGTTTTTTTTTCATTTTGGCGATTTTTTTCGTTTTGGCGATTTTTTTAAATTTTTGGCGATTTTATAATTTTCGGATTTTTTAGTTTGACTGTTTTTGAAAATTTCAAGAGTTTAACTCTTCCAAGATATAGCAATTTGTCAAAATTACATAGTCAAAATTTCATTAACTGATGGACCACCCTTTAATTTAAATTTTTGTTATTTTAGTGTTAATTGTTGTAGCCTATATAAAAATACACTAATTTTACAAATTTCATGTGTCAATATACATATGTAATTAATTATAAAATTATATATAAAATAAGTTAATTTAATAAAAAAAGTAATAAAAACTTGTTTTCAGTAGTTATTTTCTATGGGAAAATAGAGTTTGAGTTTTCCAGCTCTGAAACGATCTGCCCGATTTTGTGGATTTTCAATAGCAAAATTTCTCGCAAAATTTCTGACACACCAGTCCAAGAACGAAGCCTCTAGCTGTTCTGGGAGCTTGGGAAAACCGATTTCACGTACAGACAGACGTACAGACGGACATCGCTTGTTCGTCTTCCCTATGTATAAGGATCCAGAATATATATACTTTATGTGTCTCTTATTAATATTGTAGAAATTACAAACGGAATGACAAACCTATATATACCCTTTTACCATTTTTTGGTAAAGTGTATAAAAAGGGGCTATAGAGACATTTTTCAAAGACACTTTACAAAGACACTTTTATATTGCGTATTACATGGCGATCCTGCAAAATCGAACAATTATATAAAGACACACAGTATTTTACCCAAATGTCAGAATTGGAAATAGAAGAAATCGTAAACCGCTGGGAGAAGTATATCAAAGAAAACTGCAGCGAAGAGTACGAGCCTGCCGTCACACGAAACAAGCTGGAAGCAGCACCAGTTTATATACCACTTCCACGTAACGCTGGTCCGAAACCGATCACGATTGAAGAGTACAGAAGAAGGAACAGAAAGCCAAATAACAACCAAGCACAGGGTACAACCGAAACAAAAGATCAAGAAGAAAAGAGCCGGAAGAAAATTTCAAAGGCGGAAAGAGCTAGCCATACTCTACAAAGAATCAACCCTAGCAACAACACTAGAGGAAAAGAAAAAAACTCGAAATAAAATTAAATCTTTAAAATACAAAAATTATTAAAATGAATTTTCCAATGTTTTAAATTCCGAAATTTTAATATAAAGTTTTGTATAAATACGTTATTCATTCTAATGGTAGGACACATTTGGGGAAATAAAATAAAAAACAAAATGGGAAAACCACAGAGCAAGGTGGAAATTCAAGAAAATATTGTAAACAACGGTGAAGGAAAAAATACTAACAATATTATACCAGAGTATATTGTAACTTTAATATATTATATATAGCCTATAAAATTAACACCTATTTAAAAAATTATGTTCGAAAACACAAAAACAGACTTATCAGAGAAGTTTAACAAAAAAGAAAAAAAAATTAAATAAAAATGTTCACATTTGTAATTTTAAATGATAATAAATAATTTAAATGGAGAAAAATATTTTCGATTTAAACGAAATACTAAAGATTCTAAAGAAAAATCCAAGCAGAACTTACACAGAGAAGACAGTTAAAAGCAAATTAGAAGCGATAGAAAAAATAAAAGAAGATTTTCAATCAAATACCCTCGAAGAAGAAAACGAAGAAAAATTATCTTCTCTAAAGATAGAATTCAATAGCACTTACATATTTAAGAATTAAAGAATTATTATTAGAAAATCAAAAAGAATTAGAACAACAAAATACCACAATGGCATCATTTAGCCTAGAAACCGTGTCACCGTTACCGTTGTTTGCTGGTAATTTCGTAGAACTAGAAAGTTTCTTAATATCAGCAACAGCTAAAGTAGATTTTCTTCAATACATTTATTATGCTAAACTAACATCTAACGTTAGAACAGCGATAGGAAGTTACATCAAACCAGAAAACTTTGATGCATTAAAAGAATTGTTAGAAAAAAGATACAAAACCACTAAAACAATACCAGAATGGCAAAACAAGCTTAGTACATTATTCCAAGGAAAAATGTCAGTTAAGTTATTTAAGGACAAAATATTATTAGCCAGTTTGCCAATATCGAAAGAAAACTCATGCGAAAGAAAGCTAGTCACTCACATTCGAATCAATTTTGGTTTGCCTATGTCACTCACTTTCGTTCGCATGCACTACGTACAATAATTATAGAAGTTTACGTTTTGTGAAATTTAGGTAGTGTCTAAAAGTTGAAAAAATACTACTTAATTGTTCGTAAATAAATGCAACACTGCCTAATATTGATCAGCTGTTAATAAAGCAAAATATTAATTTTGTATTTGTTCCCAAAAAATAAACAATGGACTTATCAATAGCTGTGCATTTCTTGGAGTGCTCCGACGACGTTGATGTCAATGAAGTTTGTTTAAATCGTAGAGAACTGCGAGACAGCACAATGTTTTGGAGCTGCCAACGAGTCAGTAAGTTTAAACATTTACATACATAAATAAGAATACATATCGTACCGGTTCCTTTAAAGAACATCAACTAAAAATTTTTAGATTTGCTTTTTAAAAGAAAACGATATACAGTGGCCATATCCACAGCCTGGCAAAATCTTACATCGTATTCTTTACCTCTTTTGGCCAAAAATGACATTTATATTCCTTTCTTTTCTATAGCAGTATTGATAAAACAAAAATGTTTTTTGCCTCTGCAAATTTTGAGTTGAAGCTGTTTAGAGGATCCAGCGCGATATGCATGTATGTGGTTACTTACCTTTTTCCAGTCAGAAACTGTACGAGTTGGAGGCCCGTTGGAGTTGAGCTTTTGGCAAATTGGTGTCCATTTTTCCTCCGTTGAAAACTTGTTTGCCCCAAACACAGGTGTTCCTCTGGCGAACTCTGTATTATCCTCCATAAACTCCACAAGCTTCTAAAGTTGCTGCATTGTTGATTTCTTCAAACTATAATTGTTATTAATAAATTTATTATTTTTACATACGTACATATGTATGCATGCATAATAATAGTTACGTTTTGTTGTCCATTTTGATGCTTACAATTTTTGTTATTTTTCCTCTCATGAAGCTGCACTTGAACCAAAATTAATTTAATTTAAAATTTTACAAATAAAAAAACTATTTGTTAATATATACATATATTTTTTCACAAATATTTCTTGATTCAGATACTTTTGCACGAAATTATTGTCATTCGAACACAAAATAACTAGTGCCTGATATTGACATTTGTGTTCGCAATGTTGACAACCAGTTCGAAATAGACAAACGCTTTTTTGTATGAAAACACTTACGTTTTCATTCGCATTGTCGTTCGAGTCATCGTTCGCATAGAACCAAACAAACCCAAATCAGTTTTCTTTCGCTTAGATTGCGAAAGAATTTTTCTTTCGATATCGGCAAACAGGCTATATATATAATAGATAGCCTAAGCAAGTTGGAGATAGAAGAACTAGGAAATACTGCGACAATAGCAGAAAAGAATATCAAATATTAATTAATTAATATTAATTATTATTATTAATTATTATTATTAATTATTATTATTAAAATATTAATAATTTAATTAATTAATTAATTAAATAATAAATTAGCCCTAGATACGTTCAAAAAGGGACTAAATGAAGACTTTAAATCGACCATATACGCGTCACGACCAACCACATTGCAAGAATCATCAGAACTTGCAAGCGAACTTGGAAATGAAAAGAAAGTAAATAATAATGCAATTCTACATATCAGAAAATAGAAACCACAGTATCAATCACAAAATCACAACAAAAATACCAACACATTTAATAACTACAACAATAACAGTTCCTATAACAAACAATACTTAAACAGAAATAGTTACACAAGAAATAACAATTATGGCAATAGTAACAATAACTCGCCAAGAAACAACAATTTCTCTAGAAACAATAATTTCAACAATAATAGAAATAATTTCAATAATAGAAATAATCTAAGTAACAATAGGAATAACAACAATTACAGAAGAAACTTTAACAATAACCAAGATTACACTAACAGAAACAACAACAAGTATGTAAACACCATACAAAGTTCGGGAAGCGAAGTAGGCCCGGAATACATAACTATTCCGGAGAGCCAGAATTAAAAATACATAGGATATGTGCAAATAGAACAAACTTTATAAACACAAAATACAAGAATAGAATATTGACATTCCTTATCGACACAGGCACTGACATATCACTTTGTCGTATGTGTAAAGACTTTGAAGGTGAACAATATAACCCAGAACAAAAATGCAAACTTACAGGAATCACAAAGGAAGAAATATACCCTTTAGGCACAATAGAACTTGAACTCTCCTTATCAAATGAAAAATGTACACATTCTTTCCAACTAGTAAATTCAGATTTTCCTATAGAAACAGATGGCGTAGTTGGTAGAGATTTTCTACAAAAATATCTTTGTAAAATTGATTACGAGACATTTACAATTTCTTTATTTATGAACGAGTCTACCACAATTGATTGCCCATGCAATCAAAACCAATTTCTTCATTACAAATAACAATACCACCCAGAACAGAAATTATTCAAGCCATAAAATTAGAACTAAAAGAAGATTGCGTCATATTTAATAAACAATTACAAGAGGGAATATTTTTAAGTAATTCAATAGCACCCAAAAGCGGCATGACACACATAAAAAATTTAAACACAACAAACGACTACGTAACAATAAAAGGCATTCAACTTCAGACTGACCCACTTAAAAATTATGAGATATTAAGTTACAATAATATGAACAATAACGAACGTTTTGAAAGAATAGTGAATGAACTAAAATTAGACCATAATGACAAATTTGTAAAAGCACAATTAATAGGAATATTTAAACAAAATGTTTTTCATTTAGAAGACGAAAAATTAACCGTCAACAATTTTTATAAACAAACAATCACGACCTCGGACAACACACAAAAACTATAGACTACCACACTCACATACTGAAATAATAAATGAACAAGTACAGAACCATCAATTAGCCCATATAATGCTCCACTCCTTTTAGTACCAATGAAAAATATAGAAGATAAAAAGATATGGAGACTTGTTGTGGATTTTAGAAAACTTAATGATAAAATTATCAATGACAAATTTCCTTTAATTAGATTAGAAGACATTTTGGACAAATTAGGTAGAGCAAAATGGTTTTCCACACTCGATATGACCAGTTCCTTTCACCAAATTGAGTTGAATAAAGAATCCAGACCACTAACTGCTTTTTCTATACCACAAGGTCATTTTCAATTTGAAAGACTTCCATTCGAATTAAAAATTTCTTCAAATAGTTTTCAAAGAATGCTTACAATAGCACTATCTGGATTAGAATCCGAAGCATTTCTTTACGTTGATGACATAATTGTGTACGGATGTAGTTTACATCATCACAATCAAAATTTAATAAAAGTACTAGACCGATTACAAAAATACAACCTAAAACTAAACTCAATGAAATGTTGTTTCTTAAGACCAGAAGTAGTTTACTTGGACATTTAATAACAAAAGACGGAGTAAAAACAGACCCATCCAAATACGAAGTAATCAAAAACTATCCAGTACCGAAAAACTCGGACGAAGTAAGACGATTCGTTGCATTCTGCAACTACTACAGACAATTCATACCAAACTTTGCCGACATTTGAACGCACTATTAAAAAATCAACTAAATTCATTTGGTCCGTCCAATGCCAACATGCTTTTGAAGAATTAAAAGAAAAATTAATGAACCCACCAGTATTACAATATCCGGATTTTGATAAACCATTTATTTTAACAACTGATGCATCAAACTATGCGTTAGGAGCAGTCTTATCTCAAGGCGAAATAGGACAAGATTTACCAATCTCATACGCTAGTAAATTATTGCACAAACATGATATTAACAAACCAGTAATTGAAAAAGAACTTCTATCAATTCATTGGAGCATAAATTTCTTTAAACCTTACTTATATGGCAGAAAATTTATTGTAGTTACAAACCACAGACCATTAATTTCACTATTTTCACACAAGAATCCTTCATCAAAGATGACAAGAATAAGACTTGATTTAAGTGATTATGATTTCACAATTGTATAAAACGGAAAGATGAATACAAATGCTGATGCACTTTCTAGGATAGAACTATATTAAGACATATTAAAACAAATGATACCAAAAGAAAATGACGAAAAAGAAAAAAAAGTATTAATAACGACAAGGGCTATGCAAAATAAGTTAAACAAAGCCAATAAGAATAAAACTAATGAGGCAAATAAAATAATATATAATGAGAAAAATGAAGAAGAAAATGATATAGATAATAATACACGTGTAGAAGAAAATAATATGAAAAAATTTAATTCTCAGAAGCCTGATCAACTTCAAATATGCATATCCATTAATGACGTCAAAAATATAAAAAAAATTGCAATTTAATAAAGCGAAAATATAGAAGAAAAAGATATAATTATTGAAGATAATATTGTGCACATTGGACATAATGATAATTCATCGAAACCAGTTTCGACCATGAAGAAATTATGTACCAAAAATAAGATTACTAATAATAAAGTAAGTAACGATAATTTTCCGAAACCAGATTCGATTATGAATAAGTTACATACAGAAAATATGAATAAAAATAATATGCATGCAAGATTCAGTGATAACTCAGCGAAACTAGATTCGATTCTGAGTAAACTGATATCTAAAATATAAAAGAATTAGCGCTTTCAAGTGAAGATAAAATATTTAAAATATATACTAAAGAAGAATTAACAAAAGCATATGCAAAAATAAGAATAAATAACAAAAGTCCTCAATTGAAAATAATTATATACAATTCCCCAAAAAGAATAACAGATGACATTTTAAAATATAAACTAATTGACCAATTCCACAATACCACCCACGCTGGACACTTAGGAATAAGAAAAACAATCATTAAACTAAAACAACGATACATATGGAAGAACATGAACAAGATGGTAAAACAATTTGTATCTTATTGTGACAGTTGTAACAAAAATAAACAAACAAAACACATAAAAGAACCACTCACACTAACAAACACACCACACAATATTTTTGAAATGATTTCAATTGACACCGTTGGTCCTCTTCGTATATCAAACGACTACCGCTACATCTTAACAATGCAGTGCGAACTAACAAAATTTGTCGTTGCACACCCAATGCAGACAAAAGATGCACTTGTCACAGCAAAAACATTAGTTGAAAATTTTATTTTAAAATATGGTCAATCTAAGGTACTTAAATCCGACAGAGGAACAGAATTTACAAATGAACTTATGAAAAACATATGCTCATTATTACAAATCAACATACCACCATGAAACATTAGGTTCAATAGAAAGAAACCATAGAGTTATTAACGAATTCTTGCTAACAACCGCAAATGATTATGAATGGGATAAGTGGATTCCATATTTCGCTTTTGCCTACAATACGGCACCACATGTAGATACAGGCTACTCGCCTTTTGAATTAGTTTATGGGAAATTAGCAAGCCTACCATCTGACACCATAAATAATAAAATAATAATATTAATTATGACGACTACGTACAAGAATTACGAGTCACATTACAATTTGCATTAAATAAGGCAAAAGAATTATTAATAAAATCTAAAGAAAAAAGAATAAATAATGATAAAAGTAAAAATAGGCTTAATCTTAATGTAGGAGATTTAGTATTAGTTAAAATAGAAGGTAGAAAAAAACATCAAAGTCCATAAAAAGGACCATTCAAAATAATAAGTAGGGATGGTGTAAACACCACAATAGATTAAAAGGGAACAAATAAAACATACCATAATAATAATTTAAAACCATTTAAATCATTATAGAATACATATCCTAATATAATCGCTAATATACATAAAAATAAAATACCTATACCTATATAAAAATTCAAATTAGTTGTTTTATAAATTTTTTTTATGCATGTTATTTTTATTTATTGTATCTTCATATATGAACTAACAATAAGTATTCAAATCTTAAATCTAACATATAATTAATAGGCCCGACCAATGCCAGACATAACTAAGTGATAGTTGTAAATAATTAGGAGTGTTTAGTATTAGAGCCCTTGTATCTCTCTTTTTTAAACGGATGTGTGCAGTAAAGTTCAAAATATTACGAACAAGCGGATTAGGATGTGACTCGAGTTTTGTTAAATATTTGCCTGCGTATTTTGCAATTTCTTCAATCACTAGTGGCATATTTAAATCACGATGTATATTTGAATTCTTAATGTACCATGGATCAGATGTTATTAACCTTAAAATTTTGTTTTGTCTTCGTTGAATTCTCTCTACATTGGAAGCAGTGCCCCATAACTGTATACCGTAACACCATATTGGCTTTAAATGCGACTTGTATATTAAAAGTTTGCAGTCTAGGCTGAGTGTTGAATTTATGCCAATCAGCCAATGTACTTGAGTTAATTTTAGTTTCATTTGAGTTAACTTATAGTCAATGTGATGTTTCCATGTAAGCCGTCGATCGAGGTGTATACCAAGATATTTCACATGTGAATGTTGAGGAACAACTTGATTATTAATCCGATTGGGGGAACAAGTATCTCTTCGTAAAGTAAATGTTATATGGACACACTTTTGTTCATTTACCTTAATTCTCCATAAGTTTAACCATAGTTCCATCTGGCTAATATGTTCCTGGAGTTTTCGGGATGCCTCATCAGGGTTTTCGTGCATACTAAGGCAGGCGGTATCGTCGGCAAATGTAGAAGTGTGGATACTACTGCTCACAGGCATATCACAAGTATAAATCAAATATAAAAATGGACCCAGTATACTCCCCTGTGGCACACCGGATGAGATAGTTTCAGGCATACTCATAAAGTGTCCTTCCACCACTGTAAATTTTCGTGCAAGAATGTAACTTTCCAAAAGATTTAGAATGTTTATTGGTAAGTATGTCTTCAATTTCAAAATCAGGCCTTCATGCCACACTTTATCAAATGCCTGAGAAACATCAATAAACAGGGCAGAACAATACTTCTTTTCCTCAAATGTTTTTCTGATAAATTGAACCAATCTATGCGTTTGCTCAATGGTGCTATGTTGGCTTCTAAAACCAAATTGATGGTCCGGGATGCATCCATTATCAGTTAAAATTTAGGACATCTTTGTCATGAGTAGCTTTTCAAAAAGCTTTGACATTGTTGACAGTAAAATTATTGGCCTATATGACTCAGCCTTGGTAAGATCTTTACCTAGCTTTGGAATCATTTTAACTTTGGCAACCTTCCAGCAGTCTGGATAATACTCCACTCGTAAAATGGCATTAAAAATGAATAACAGGATTCTAATTGCAGTACGAGGTAACTTAATCAGCATTTGGTTACTAATTCCATCCATACCGGGAGCTTTTTTCTGGTTGAGTTCGGCAATTAGTTTTTGTACATCACACATCGTAAATTTTAAGGGTCGAGGGGGTAGAGCAACTACACTCGGCAAATCAGCAACACCGGTATATGTATTTGGTGTAAATACGGATTTTAAGTGCTCAGCAAATATGTTACCTTTTTCAGTATCGCTTCTTGCCCAACCTCCGGTAGATGTGCGCAGAGGTGGCTTAAGCTCAACGGGTGTTTTAAGCTTTTTAGCAGCGCGCCACAAAGAGTAATTAGATGCTGGTGTGACATCAAGGCCTTCCAGATAATTTTTAAAGGATGCAGTTTTTTCAGATGCAAGCAACTCTTGGAGTCGTTTTGTGCACTCTCTAAATCTGATTTTGAGTTGAGGTGATCTGTGCTGTTGCCATTCCCTTCTAGCTCTTCTTTTTTCACGTACGAGATGTTCAACGTCTGTAGAATAAATTTTATTGAACTCAGTATGCGGATGGGAGGTAGAGGCATGTTCAGAAGCTTGTTTAATATTCTCGTTAAGATTTGCAATGTTCGATTCAATATCATTGGGTGTTCTTAGCGTAATATTTTCCGTACAATGACTACTAAGATTTTGAATCCCAGCCAATTAACACGATTTATCCTCTTGACATATGGGTGAGGTAAAACGCTTCTTAGTGGGCTACAGATTGTAACAATCGTGGGAGAGTGATCGGACGAGAGATCTAATGAAGCTTCAACGTGAATTAATTCCCTAGAAATACTTTTTATGACGCCGAAATCTATAACATCCGGAATTTTTCGTACATCAGTAGGCCAGTAAGTAGGCTACTCAATCGAAATAACATCCAAGCCCATTTTTGAAATTGTGTAATAAGACGCGAACCCCAGAACGTTTGCTTAGCATTGTAGTCGCCAGTTGCTACGAAACAAGGTCCAAGAGATTTGTAGAATTTCTCATATTGGTCCTCAGTGATTGAAAATCTGATATCACGAAATTTGTAAAAAAAATTTTCAATGCAGATATTTGTTGCTTGTAGATGTTCTTCACAAATGTTGTCAAGAATATAGTGCTTGAGTATTGACTTTATTAGAATTGCTGACCCATGCGGTGGATCTCTCCCTCTAGGGTCCTTTGTATCATATAAAGTGTAGCCATTCATTTTAATGAGACTTCTAGAAGTCAAATGAGTCTCAGAGACCAACATTATATCAATATTTTTTTCCCTAAAGAAGTGCTCAAGTTCATTTTTATGTTGTCGAATGCCGTTTGCGTTCCAGAAACATATTTTTAACGTGTTCATGGCTTGTTAATTAATGCTTGAAGCAGAGTATTCTGCATTCTCAGCATTTCTTGCATCATTGTAGTCATATTTGTTGTAAAGTTGTTTATAGTTACCACCAGATTATCAATAGTAGCTTCCAGGCGACTAAAGTTAAAGCTTGAATTTGCATTCGTTGAATTATTTGGCGGTGAAACATTTTGTGTGGGAATAGAACTAGCCTTAGCAGCATCGGCATACGATACACGTGAAGTCACTGGTTGGCTCACCTGAGCAAAAGTGGCGGAGTACGCGTTAAATGGTTGAGCTGGAGCTAATTTAGGTTTTTGCACCATAGTCTGCTTGACGAAAGAGTACACAGGACATCCACTGTAGGTAGCGGTGTGATTGCCTCCACAATTACTGCATTTTTTTTCCGCTTGATCTTTTGGTTTGTTACAACTTGCAGTACCGTGCAATTCACCGCAGATAACACACACTGTAGGTAAATTGCAGTAAGCTTTTGTATGGCCATATTCTTGGCAATTATGACACTGCACGGGACCTGCACGCTTATGTGGCTCTTCAACTGTGATTTTTCTGTATAAAAGGTATTTTAGGCTATAAATAGGATGAGTCTCGTTTTTTTTCAACTGTATATCATTCGACTCCAGTTCAACACGAAATAGGGGTTGGGGTACCTTTTCTCTGTTCATTATGTTAGATACATTATTTACCTTAAATCCCTGGAGGACGAGTGCATCTTTTATTTCTTCAGGGACAACATAAGAATCTATGCCCTTCAAAACGATCTGCAGGCCTTTAGCGCGCTTAAGCTGGTATGTGTAGAAGCTTGTTTTATTTGTTTCAAATTCAGAAACCATTTTGCGGAAATCCTTTTCGTCATAAATTTGAATTTTCGTTTTATCGACGTTGCCACGTTTTATTGGGACAATGTGGAATTTATTTTCACCAATGACCGAAATAAATTTTTTAATAAGGGCATTTGAATTTTTCTCTCTCAAGTAGATTGGTGGCGGCTTGGATGTTTTATTCGAGGATACATCGGGTTTGTCGTTCTCATCTTGCAAAATTTTAAAACGGTTTTGGCGATTAGTTGAGGATGCGCTGTTATTACTCGACATCTTTGGAGCGGATGAAATTTTTGAAGAATACGGGCTTCGCACACGCTTTACCACGGTTATATATCTGTCCATACCGACTTGCACCTTGGGTTTTGAAATACTGTTATCTGTAGTGATAACTTTGTTAAGTGACGAATACGAGCCTGAAGGGGATGATATTACTGACTTATATGAAGAAGTACTAGGCAATTGTAATGTTAATGAATCACTACTATTTGGCATTGGGCAAAGCGAAGTTGATTGCTGACGAAAAATTGGCTTTGCCGTTAAAAAAAACACTCATTAGATTTATTATTTCTATTTTTTTCATTAAGAGCTTCAGAACTCACCGTAAAATAGGCATTTCTGCCGTTAGAACTCACTTCATAATTTTTTGTATTTGAGGCACTCATATAGAGTATTCCTCAAGGGCACTTTTTGTGTTTTTTGCTTACGGGTTTTTTGTTTTTGTAATTTATGATTGTTTGTCTGTTTTTGAGGTACTCGTATAGAGTATTCCTCAATGTCACTGTTTCTGTTTTTTTTGTTTCTGTTTTTTTTATTTGTTATTTCCACTCTGTAAAAAATATTATCAAAGCACTAAAGCTTATTTATTAAAGTCAGTATGTACCTATTACGAATAATATGTACTACGAATATTTTTTTGTATAATTTTTTGTTTGGTATGTAAGAAAAAATTCCGCTAATCGACTGTTCGCTATGAAGGTACCACGAGAACTAAATGTTCAAATTAATTATGTTGAAATTAATTATGTGTATAAGTAAATTATAAGAAAATATTGTAACAATACTATGAAGTTGATTAGAAAAATTCCTCCCTAATTTTTCTCTTAAGGTTGAGGGTGTAGTGTATCACACAAGTTGATAATGCTTGCACAATGAATGCAACAAAGAACTAATAAAGTATCAATAACATTACTTTCTTTGTATGCATGCATGGTGCAATGCTGAACTGCTTACAATTAATTGTTTGAGTGACACATTTCTGTTTGAGTGCAATTGTAAATATAAAATACGATGATTGGTCAAACAGAAATGTGAATACGATACTTCATAGTATCGAAAGAGAAAACAATAACATTTGTATGTTTAGAATAAGTTAGAAAGGTTAAGATTTATTTTCAAAATTAGTATATAAGCCAAAGAAAAAATATAATAAAATCAGACTTTAATTTGTTTAACATAAATCGGCTCTTTAACCTTGTTTTCTTTCAAAGTTTCAAAACTTCTTTTGGCAGTTCTTTTGAACGCCTAAGTTTTAGCTGGGACCCCCTCAGCTGTTTTAAAATAAAAAAGGGGCTATAGAGACATTTTTCAAAGACACTTTACAAAGACACTTTTATATTGCGTATTACATGGCGATCCTTGCGTATTACACTGCGTTTCACACCCTTATTGAACTATTTTTTCCAACTCTGAGAATTCATTTCCTTTTGTATGTCTTTCCGCGCTAACAAAATAGAAAAATAAAAATTCAAACCCAAAATGTGCAATAAGCAAAGATTTACATATCAAGTGTTCTAAGTACTAGACATATGTTTAACAGATGTTTAACATATATCAAGATTTCTCCATATACGACACACATTTTGTTGCTGCAGATGTACGTTTGTTTTCTTTCATCCTTTTTTTAATTACTGATAATTTTTCTTGAAAAAGTCATAAAATATTTGTAATAAAAATAGCTAAATAGACAGAGGAGACAGACGATCATAAAATTTCATTTTAAACAAAAAAAAATTAAAACTGAAACCCAAAATTTGCAATAAGAAAAGATTTACATATCAATTGTTCTAAATACTAGACATATTTTTAAGATATGTCAAGATTTCTCCATATACGGCACACGTTTTGATGCTGCTAATGCACGTTTGTTTTCTTTCATCCTTTTTTGAAATTACTGATCCTTTTTTTAAAGCTATAGAATATGTGTAATAAAAATAGACAGAACTGCCTCAATCATGTTGCTAGATAATTTAAACACAGTTCTATCCATAACAATAGAACTGACCAATGCATACAAATACACATTTGTCGTAAAAACAGACAACAACAAGATATGTGATATAAAAATACAGTTAGAAAATTCAATTCAATGCAAACACAACCCATACAGCCATACATAACATGATGAAATATCCTAACGCACACAAACATAATAACCAATAGAAATGTATTACTTGTGAGTGCATCAAATAGAAAAAGATCAAATAAAGATACGAAATATTTAAAAAGTTCCCCTCAACAAAATTTTCATCGTAATATAATACAATTTCCTAACGCACACAAACAAAATAGCCTCAAAAAATGTGCCTCAGTAAAATTTTCATTTCAAACTATCTTCCATTAAAAATAATCGTGATGACGGAAAATAACACCACGGCCATAGCATGATGTGCACTTTTACATTGGACTTTGATACACACATAAAATAGCAAATAACACAACGGCCACAGCACACAACATTAATCCTTATGGGAGACCTTGATACACGTAAAATAGCATGAAGAAAAATAGCACTACGGTCACACCTAGCATGATGTGCAATTTTACATTGATCGTTATGGTTCATATTGGCCCCGAAGCCCCATAAGCACACTACCGTGGTGTTTGTGCTTTTTTCTACGCATTGGAGCGTATACAGACGTCATGCATGTTCATGCATACATACCTACATAATTTGTGTATGCTCTCTTATTTTATACAAACGCGCACATGCATTTACATGAGTTGTGTGCGCTTGCTTAAAAAACCTCCCTTTAACACATAATAGCTTACCATCTACATGGGAGTTTAAAGAGAAGTGAAGCGCTCACATAGCCACTCCTTCTTAATTGCCAACCTCACCCACTGCCCTTTAAGGGCTTGGTGACCCCTGTTTTCGCAAACGAGGTTTTGGCGACTGACTTTAGGCGGTATAACCTTAAAATCCGCTCGGAGGAAATTCCGTTGCACTGTGTCGGCCTGGAGGCCTGCTGGTATCCCCAGCACCAAGATCGGGTGCTCTAGCCTAATCAGCTATTCATCCTAAACTACTACGATTACCGAAACCACAACAGAGAATAATAACAATCAAACCGATCAACCGATGCCGACCTATGGAATGAAAGAATGGATATGTTTTGGAACATGGAATATCAGAACGCTTGTAGAAACATCTCGTCTCGCACAAGTTAGCAAAGAATGTCAGTCCTATAAAATCAAGGTACTTGATCTATCCGAGACAAGATGGCCAGATTCAGGTGACCTGAAAACTGCAAATGGACTCACTTTCCTATACTCTGGCAGACCAGCCAAAAAGTAATGGTGTGGGATTTTTATTATCCACCAGAGCTCGGAATGCTCTTGTTAGCTGGAAACCACACTCTAACAGATTAGTATCTATCAGACTTCGAACAAGGGCTAGCAACATAACTATGTTACAGTGCTACGCTTCTACTCATATTGCCGAATTACACGAAAAAGAAGAATTCTACGAACATCTCGAAAGAACCATAGCGTCTACTTACAGAGGTGACGAAACGCACTATGGGCAAGAAAAGAGAAGGTCGTATGACCGAAAATGGTATGCTTTTTGCAGATATGTGTGCTGCAAACGAATTAATTATTAGTGGCACGCTGTTCCCTCCACAAGGTGACTTGGGTATCCCCTGATCAGCGGACTGAAAACCAAATCGACCACATAGCAATTAGCACCAAATAGCGGGGATCACTTCTTAACGTGAGGAACAGAAGAGGAGCTGATGCTGCAAGTGCCCATCATCTGCTTATTGCTACTGTCCGTCTCAGAATTGCAGCTATACGAGAACCTCATAATGCTGTACAGAACAGAAAGATAGATATTAGAAAGTTGAAGCAGCCAACCATATCCTCTGCATATGTCGAAAATCTCTCTGCACATACCAACACACAGGTAGAAGACTGGAATGTAACGAAAGACATTTTCTTGAATCCAGAAAATATACTTTTAGGCCACAAGAAAAAGGAACGCAAAGAATGGATTTTTGACACCACGTGGGCGTTAATATCAGAGAGAAAAAATGTCAAAGGCCAATTTAACAACGCAAAAACTCGCAAAACTAAACAACAACTGCAGCTGAGCCACAACAATCTGAACCGTATGGTAAAACGGAGCGCTAGGCAAGACAAGCGTAGATGGATGAATAGCATTGCAGATGAGGCGCAAGCTGCTGCAGAAACCAATCGTTGCAGAGACCTTTACAGGGCCACCAAATAACTGACTCAAAAGACCGGATAGAAGCGTTACAACGTCTAAACTAGAACAGTTGGAAATATGGACAAACTATTATAGGGAAATACTAGAAGTGATCAGCCATCCTGTCTATGTACTGCCCACTTTGCAAGAAATGACATTTCGACTTCGTGCCTGGACCTATCAGAAATTGCTGAGGCCATTAAATCATTAAATCCCAACAAAGCCCCAGGCAGCGATAATATATCAGCTGAGCTCTTTAAGTTATCACCCAACATCAGTGCTCAAATAATTCTCCCTATTATCCAGAAATTCTGGAACTCTGGTTATCTGCCAGCCAAGCAATAGCATCAGAATAATAATCGAACAATCCATGGAATGGCGCTCTCCCCCTTACATAATATTCATTGACTTCGAGAAAGCCTTCGATACTCTCTCACATTCAGCTGTATGGGCGGCTTTAAGATGCAAGGGTATCCCGGAGGAAATAATAGCGGTCATAAAAAAGCTTTACGTTGATGCCAATTGCCGAGTACTGCACGAAAATAGAAATGGTAATACAATTACAGTCAATAAGGGCGTAAGACAGGGATGCATACTATTACCTCTATTATTTAATATCGTGCTTGACGTCATTATGACAGATGTTATACGCACCAATAGAGGCATAAGCTGGGGACTGAAGAAGACCTCGATTACGCAGATGATATTTGCCTTCTTGCTCATAGATAACATGCAAGATAAACTACGTGAAATAGAGGAAATGTCCGCAAGAGTATACTGAAAATCAACCGAAGTAAGACTAAAACATTGCGCATAAATACGTCAACCACTCAGCCATTTCTTCTACGGAACCAACCTTTGGAGAATGTAACTTCTTTTTGCTATTTGGGCTGTATTATCACAACTACCGGTGGCTCATCTCAGGATGAGAAATCCAGATTGAACAAGTCGAGACGGGCTTTTGCTATGCTAAATCCTGTATGGCGATCCACTCAGCTATCCAGTAACACCAAACTCCGAATCTTTAATTCCAACGTGAAGTATATATTGCTTTATGGCAGTGAATCTTGGAATACTGCAACCAAAGACATCAATAACATCCAAGTTTTCGTAAACAGATGTCTTCGTCGAATACTTCGTATATTCTGGCCTGAAAGAATAAGCAACATAAGTCTATGGCGTGCCACCCACCAAATACCCATGCAGTTGGAGATACGTAGGCGTAAATGGCGCTGGATAGTCCATACCAAGGCACATTTAATACAGGTACATGCATTAGGCAAAACTATCTGGCAACTCTCTGCTTCTCACATAGCTTTACATGGTAATTGTCAAAAAATTGTATGCATCAAACAAGACACAATTGTATTTGTCAAATGAATTCTTCGTTATAAATTTATAAACAAAAAATCAGCGGATGAGCAATATGCCTGATACGTGTACCTGTTTGATATGCCTTGGTCCATACGCTTAGAAAGCAACCCGGCGACATTACCAGAATGGCCATCGATTGGAATCCCCAAGGTCAACGACGTATTGGAAGACCTGCTCATACTTGGAGGAGACAGCTGGATACTGAAATAAGAACGTCAGGACGCAGCTGGAGCGAAATAAAACGCATCGCAAATAATAGGGGTAATTGGAAAACTTCGTTGTGGCCCTATGTTCCTTCTAGGAATTACAGGATATAATATATATCTACATCTTACATGCACACATAAACGTACAATATGCAAAATAACAAGCATACATGTATCAACCAAGAATAATGAACTACAAGATTATGCCAATGCAAAAAAAAAATTGTAGACGTGTGACGCACACTGCGTTTCTATTGGCTGATAGTTTGGTTTATTATTTTTATAAAACTCTTTAAAGGTATTTTGGCTGCAGGATTGCCAACCGATATGCAAGTACTGGTTCATGATACAATTGTACTAAGTACATGCACAACTACAACAAAAATACAACACCAAAAAACACATGAACTTTGTTGGTATAAACAAATGAAAAATTGTCAAAAACAACTGCCTTTTGTTTAAAAAAATAGCAATTACAGGGTAACTAAAGTACAATTGCAGACGCGGCATTTCTGAATGATTATACTTATTCAGTGTTGCCAATCTGGATGTAGTTAGACAGTGTGTAATTTCTACTAGAGCATTGCACAGATACAGTTTTGCGTGTTTTTAGTTTTGGGTTTAACAAATATGTTATAAAGCGTTTCTGATACTAGTTGTTAATGTTGATTTTTTTAAGCAATTATTGTAAGGCTGGAAAATGAGCAAATGAGAACAACACATTTGCTTGTATTTGTTTTTTTAAAACAAATAAGATATATAAAACTACATTTACCATAAGTACATTATGGTGTGTTGACAAAAAATTTATGTGGCTGATGAATGAATGAATAAAAGTAAAATTTCACATACATACATAGATATGTAAGTTAATGATACATGAAACACATGAGCTGTAAGTACACAAAAACTATACACAATACGAATGCCTTATCTGCGCCACAAGAAACTTTACAAACGTACACACGAACATCTGCTTATCATGTATTTGTTTCAACAATGGTTTTTTTATATATTTGTGTTACAACTAGTATTTTTGAGCAAAAACAGATACATACAGTTCCTCAGCAGCAATACAATAAGCAATTGTTATTTGTTTTTAATTGTATTGTAATTTGGAAAAGCATGCACACACAATAACTCTTATACTAGTTCTGTCGCTCACACTACAATTATATGGTACATACCATGGTATACATATTTGTTTTGGCTTTACAAAAAGTTATACAAATGCAACCCATTAATACATAAAAAAGGCGTTTAATACAAAACAATGCTGTTTAAATATTATATTTAAGTATAGTAAATATAAACAAAACTCAAGCAAGCCTCGACAAGCCTATACCATAGTATATTTATTTTGGCTATGCAAACAAGTATACAATTGCAACCTTTCAATTTATACTCACATGTTTGTGTGTGTTTTCGAGAAAATCGATGAAGAATGTTTAGTTCATTAGTTTTATAAAAATACACGATAGAATTTTTTGTTTAATAATAAAAGTAATAGATACATATGTTTTTTATTCAAACTTAAAGTTGATAAACTTTTTACATCAAACATGAAAAGTTATTAGGACTTAAAGAAAAAAATACAAAAATCTTTGGTAAGGCATTCCACATTCATAACAACAATATTGTTCACTACTTGCTCAAGTGGTTTAAATTACTGTATATATTTAAGTAGATATAAAAGGTGAAAATATCAGTTTTATTCATATAACATGAACTTTATAGGTAAAACAAAGGAAGAAATAAAAGACAGCGATTATATTTAATAAAAGAAATTGTATTAATAAAAACCAAATATCAATTAATTTCATTCGCAATAGTTAAATTTTGGTTTTTTGCTTTGATTTACGTTCTTTGAGTAGAATATGCATTGATATACATAGCAGTAGGAAACTGGCGGTCCTCCGCCACTTAAACTTGCAAAATTGTTGGCTGAAATTGTTAAATTGTGGCTGAAATTGTTAAATTTGGGTAATTAAAATTTGAAAATTCTTAAATTCTTTGAAATTTGTGAAATTTGATACCTGCGAGGGTGGTTCAATAAGTCCGTCCAAATTTTTGTTTACATAAGGAGTTTTTTGTTTACATAAACTTTGTTGGAACGGGTGATTTTTTTGTAGTATTAATTGTGGGAACGGGTGATTTTTTTTGTGGGTGTGGTTTAAGGGGTTTTATAAGATTAAGATTTCTCAAGTGTATATGCCGACGGGAAAATCATGAAAATGATTTTTCCTAATACCAATGGTGAAATAGTGATTATTAATTTTTCCTAATGCCTACGGCAATACATGATAAGTTTTCCTAATGCCTACGGCAATGCATGATTATTTTTCCTAATGCCTACGGCAATGCATTATAATTTTTCCTAATGCCTACGGCAATGCATGATAATTTTTCCTAATGCCTACGGCAATACATGAGTATTATTTTTTTCAAATGCCTACGGCAATACATGATTATTATTTTATTCAAATGCCTACGGCAATACATGAGTATAATTTTTTTCAAATGCCGTCGGCAAAACACATTTTTATTTTTTTCAAATGCCGACGGCAAAACATGATTATTATTTTCTAGTACCAAAGGGAAAATTGCCAGTGTTGCCAGACTATAGAAATTTGTTATCGTAATACTGTATCAGTAATATCAGAGAAAATAGATTTGATGACTACTACGCGATTCTCATATGAATCGGGGGAATGTGTGTATGATTTCCTCACGCTAATAAATTGTTTATAAATAAAATAATTAAATAAATTAATAAACAATTAATTTAATTATTTTATTTATTTATAAAATGTTCTCTTGTATATGAACACCCTATACTTGTGTGTGGATGATCCAGCTTGTTTGTCGCTGGTATTTATTTATTTGTTTAAGAAATATAATTGTATGTGTATGTATGTATGTATATGTGTACTTGTATGTATCAGTGAGGATGCTTGTGCGTAAAATATTTTGTAGAATACATTTATATTTTGCAACGTAATCATTTTCTTTGTCTACGATTATTTTAAAGCAGCAAAGTTTCAATTAAGTACAGTCATCAGCAGAGAAACAAAAAGTAAATATGCTGCAAGGATACTGCTACTAATTTTTTTATAAATACGGCAACTTTTCTAACCATCACATCAGTACTTCATTGTATTTACAACCATCATCAGAAATTGTGTTAAAGTGAAATAATAACAAAAAAATAATTAAAAATGAGTTCTTCAGGTTATCAGTGCGAAAGATGCCATAAGGTATATAAATACCAAAAGTCCTTTTTGGATCATGTCAAAAATCATAGTGTGCAGGATCAAGTGGTCGTAAGCCGGAACAGAAATCAAGAACAACCGCAGACATCTCTTGAAAACTATCAACAGCACCTAAATATGTCTCATCATCAGCAACACCCTTCTCTACATTACCCTCAATATCAAGTACCAATGAATTATCATCAATACGGTATGCCATGGAATAATCAGTTTTTGGGATTAGGAGTACCATTGCAATATGAGTACCCAAGTTACAATTATAATCCCGTCACACCAGATAATCAAATGCAACAGTATTCCAATTTGATGCAATGGCAACCTCTTAATTATCATCAACAAGAGCAGCAGCAATAACAAGCTCAACAACAAGGTGTGGATATCCTTGGAGGGAATTTGTACAACGACGCTATGGACATAAGTTTACCGGAAAGTGATGAAGAAGAAGAAGAAAGAAGAGATGAAACTCTGCCAACTCCAATGAGTGCTTCACATTCTAGGACAGAAGAAGTAGCAGAGAATGTGAAATGTTTCAAAATATCCAAAGCCTTCAAAAACCATATCGCCAAATTTGCTATTTTAAATAGAAAGGAAAACATAGGGTCAAGTTGGATATCCACACCTCAAAAACTAATAAAAAAAAAAAAGCTTGCATCAATATTGAAAATGATGATGAATACTGTTTCAAGTGGTGTTTGATTGCTGCCATGGATACCACAACATACGATCACCCAAAACGTTGCAGTTCTCATGGTATTCAGGACATTTCAGCAGACATTATTTTTACGCGAAATGGTGAAGTGCTAAATTTCAAAAATTTAAGCTTCCCATTAGCTCTAAAAAAAATTAACGTGTTTGAGGTGAACAATCCTAGAATAACCGTTAACGTATTTGGGTATGATGAGGAGGCAAATCAAATCATTGGTCCCTATTATGTGACTAAGGAAGAGAAAATTACTCATGTAAACTTGCTTCTTTTGGAGAATGGTGAAGTTCATCACTATATTTTGATAAAGGACATATCAAAGTAAGTTAAAAAATTATACTACACTTTAGTTTAATGATACATATACTTGTTTTATATATTTTATAATAGATACATTTTAATGAAACTATTTTTTTAAGTTTTAGGTCAATTTAATATATATTGTTTTTATTTTTCGATATTTCGTTAACCATTGGTTAACTTCTTCAGGAAATTTATTCTATTCTATTCTTTTATATGTATTTTTTTATATTTTGTTTTTAATTATTTTGGAATGATTTTTTCGTTTTCAATGACAAAAAATTATTTTATACATATATATCTAAATAACAGTGTGTGTCATAAATATTTTTATAAAAAGGTATATGTCTACAATATGTGTTCATGACTATAACATACATTTATATTAAAAAATAATAATTTTTAACAAATGAAAAAAAATTTTTTGGTACAGTTTTTAATACTTTAATATAATAAATAGTTAAAATACGTATTACGAATATTTATAAACAAGAGTGTACTAATTATATTTATTAATTAAACAATCTTTTTTTATAAATTTTTTATATTTTTTTAAAAAAATTTTATAAAAATAATAACATAATTAAACAAAATATGTAGAAGTGTATTACTTTCTTAAACCTTATTTTTGTTCTTATGTAATAAATATCTGTAACTATGCGCTACATTAGCTGTATCTGTCCTAAAATTCATTCTCTGATCTGTTGGAACATCTATAATGTGTAACATTTCTAACATATACCTACGTTTGTAATTGAGTTCCGTACTCAAAATTGAGATATTTTCAAAATCTGGATAGTGATCTAAATTAAAACAATGTGAAGATAACGCAGTCTTATTTGAATTAATATCCCTGTACCGTTGATCTGTTTTGTGTCCCGATATTCTTGTCCTTAATTTATTTTTAGTTGTGCCTACATACGTTTTGTCACAATTCTCGTTGTCGTTTCCTTTACATGATATTTTGTAAACTACATTAGATCTATCTAGCTTTTGTATCCTATCTTTTGTGTTGGTAAATATATTTCCTAAAGTATTATAAATCTTATATGCCATCTTATATTTAGTCTTATCATACATTTCTGACTTATCTAACCTTTCTGACATTTTTGGTATATATAATATAGATTTATAAATTTTTGGTTCATTATTATTATTATTATTATTATTATTATTATTATTATTATTATTATTATTATTATTATTATTATTATTATTATTATTATTATTATTATTATTATTATTATTATTATTATTGTTATTGTTATTATATTTATTGTTAAATTGTCTTATTAATTTACAAGAAAGATTATAGGGGAAATTGTTTTCATTTAGTATATTTATTATCTTCTTTCTATTTTTCTTATGGAATTCAGCATCACTTATTGTCAAAATTCGTTCTATTAAGTTCTTGGCAGTATTAATTATCATCCACTTTGGATGTTTTGAGTAATAATTAATAATCCTACCAGATGAAGTTGGTTTTTGAAACCAGTCTATTGATAATTTATTTCCCCTTTTTAATACTAATGTATCTAAATATGAAAGCATTGATTTACTTTCCATTTCAATTGTAAATTGTATGTCTTGGTGAAAAGAATTTAATGTTGATAATACAGTATTAACCTCATTTTCTGGAATTATGCAAAACAAATCATCAACATATTTCACTAAAAACTTTGGTTTAATAGGTAATTTTCTGATACATTCATCTAATAATTTTTCCATCACTATATCAGCTATAACTGGTGAGGCTGGAGATCCCATAGGAAGACCTTTTTGTTGTTGGTATATTTTATCATTACATTTAAAGTATCTACTGTCTACTATACAAAACTTTACAATACGTGAAAATAAACTCTTATTAATGTCTGTATATTGGGTTATTCTATTCCAATTTTCATCTATGATATTCATAGCCAAATCGACTGGTATGCTTGGAAATAGAGATACAACATCAAATGATATTAATTTATCATTATTGTGTAATCTTATCTGTTTTATTCTGTTTTTAAAATCTAATGAATTAATGATATTATATTTAGAACCTGTAGATATAAGATTTATAATACTTTAGGAAATATATTTACCAACACAAAAGATAGGATACAAAAGCTAGATAGATCTAATGTAGTTTACAAAATATCATGTAAAGGAAACGACAACGAGAATTGTGACAAAACGTATGTAGGCACAACTAAAAATAAATTAAGGACAAGAATATCGGGACACAAAACAGATCAACGGTACAGGGATATTAATTCAAATAAGACTGCGTTATCTTCACATTGTTTTAATTTAGATCACTATCCAGATTTTGAAAATATCTCAATTTTGAGTACGGAACTCAATTACAAACGTAGGTATATGTTAGAAATGTTACACATTATAGATGTTCCAACAGATCAGAGAATGAATTTTAGGACAGATACAGCTAATGTAGCGCATAGTTACAGATATTTATTACATAAGAACAAAAATAAGGTTTAAGAAAGTAATACACTTCTACATATTTTGTTTAATTATGTTATTATTTTTATAAAATTTTTTTAAAAAAATATAAAAAATTTATAAAAAAAGATTGTTTAATTAATAAATATAATTAGTACACTCTTGTTTATAAATATTCGTAATACGTATTTTAACTATTTATTATATTGTACCAAAAAATTTTTTTTTTCATTTGTTAAAAATTATTATTTTTTAATATAAATGTATGTTATAGTCTTTTTAATTAAAATTTTGTAAAAACTTCATTACCATTATGAAATATTAAAAACTTATCCCAATGTTGTTACCATTTTTAAAAAATTTTAAAGAAAATCAAGATAATTGTACAAAATGTTATGTAAAAGTATTAAAAATATTTTTTATATTTGTTAAAAACTATTCCAAATTTTACATGTTAAAAAGCTTTGCTTCAATTAATATTTAAAATATTTTAATTTTTTTTTTAACATGAACACATATTGTAGACATATACCTTTTTATAAAAATATTTATGACACACACTGTTATTTAGATATATATGTATAAAATAATTTTTTGTCATTGAAAACGAAAAAATCATTCCAAAATAATTAAAAACAAAATATAAAAAAATACATATAAAAGAATAGAATAGAATAAATTTCCTGAAGAAGTTAACCAATGGTTAACGAAATATCGAAAAATAAAAACAATATATATTAAATTGACCTAAAACTTAAAAAAATAGTTTCATTAAATACATAAAAAGGTCGAAAAATTAGATAAACAATATAGATACATTTTACTAATAAATTTTTAACTATAAATAATAAATTTTTAACTTTTACGAAGTCAGATAACGCAGAATGAACACAAACTGCATTTCTGCAACACCTGTCTGCAGTATACTCATAGCGAGAGTGGAATAAGTCATCATAAGACTGAATGCGGTAAAATCGTGACAAGTATGCCATCAGGTCCGGATGCAATTCTCAGCTTTAAGGGGCATCAAAGGAAAATGGATGTCCCCTTTGTGGTTTATGCTGACTTCGAATGCATCCTGGAAGATATAAGTGATAATGTAAGCAATAAAACTAGTTTAATTAAAAAGCACACTCCTTGTGCATTTAGTTATTATATTAAGTGTCTCCATAACAGTAAGTTAGATAAGTTAAGGGTTTATACTGGGAAAGATGTCTCTAAAAAATTTTTTATCATATTTAGTTAAAGATTGTGAGGATATTTACAATAATTATTTAGTTAATAATAGGCAAATGGATACTTTATCCCCTTCTGATGTGTATAGTTTTTATAGTGCGGTAAATTGTCATATTTGTCAAAAATTTTTAGGTAAAGATCGCGTTAGAGATCATTGCCACATTAGTGGTAAATATAGAGGTGCAGCCAGCAATAAGTGTAATTTAAATTACCAAATTCCAAAGTTTATACCAGTTTACTTTCATAATTATTCAAACTATGACTCACATCTTTTTATTAAAGAACTAGGTGAAATTCCAATGCAGCTGAAAGTACTCCCTATCAATAAGGAGCTTTATATATCCCTCTCCCAATTTTCAGAAATGAGTGATGGTCATAAGCTTGAAATAAGATTTCTTGATATAATACATTTTATGGCTGAGAGTTTGGAATCATTAGCCTGCAATTTGTCGGATAATGATTTCAGCACTATAAGATCCTTATTTCAGTCAGAAAACGAGTTTCAGCTTATTAAGAAAAAAGGTATTTTCCCCTATGAGTACCTAAATTCATTTCAAAAATTAGATGAGTGTCAGCTCCCTTCACGCAGTGATATCTTTAATAAGTTGAACAATAAAGAGTGTTCTTTAGAGGAATACTCACATGCTGTAGAGGTATGGAATACTTTTGGTTGCAAAACTATGAAAGACTACATGGAACTTTACTTAAAAACAGATGTCCTCTTACTGACAGATATTTTTGAGAACTTTAGAAAAGTTCGTAAGGGTATTTATGAGCTCGATCCATGCCAATATTATACAGCACCTGGCCTTTCCTGGGATGCAATGCTCAAATATACAAAAATTGAATTAGAATTATTGACAGACATAGACATGTACAATTTTATGAAAAAAGGTATACGTGGGGGGATCGTACAGTGTAGCCAAAGATATTCGAAAGCGAATAACAAATATTTGGAAGATTTCGATGCATCAAAACCATCAGAACTTCTTGTCTACTTAGACGCAAATAACCTTTACGGTTGGGCAATGTCGGAATATCTTCCTCATGGTGGGTTCAGATGGTTATCGCAAGACGAGCTGAATCTGGATCCAAACAGCATAGCTGATAATGGAACAGACGGTTATGTATATGAGGTCACGTTGGATTATCCCTCTCATTTACACGACTTGCATAATGATCTTCCTTTTTGCGCTGAAAATAAGAAACCTATGCAAGCGAAGTACAACAAGTTGATAACCGATTTCTCTACAAAGCAATCATATGTGATACACTTTAGAGTTCTAAAACAGTGCTTAGAATATGGCTTAGTTTTAAAGAAAACTCATCGTATTCTAGCATTTAAACAATCTCCATGGTTAAAAGGCTACATTGACTTAAATACCAGACATAGGGCCACTGCTAAAAATGCTTTTGAAAAAATTTTTTTCAAACTACTCAATAATGCTGTGTATGGTAAAACCATGGAAAATGTGGACAAGAGGAGAGATGTTAAAATTGTCAATAGTTGGGAGAGAATGAACTGTAATCATTTGGGTGCCCAATATTGGATATCAAAACCAAATTGTCATAGTTTATCTATATTTTCAGAGGACCTGGTAGCAATTAAAATGACAAGAGTCAAAACCTGCTACAATAAACCAATTTACTTAGGATTTTGTGTACTCGAGCTGTCCAAATGGAAATGTATAATTTCCATTACGGGTACATGGAACCTAAGTTTAAGACAAAACTCTCCTTAAACTATATGGATACGGACTCTTTTATATATTCAATAAAGACGGACGACTTTTATGCTGACATAAAAAATGACATACAAGAACAATTTGATACATCGGACAACATTTATAATTTTCCTCTAGTTAATAAAAAGGTGCTGGGTATGATGAAAGACGAAAATTGTGGAAAAATAATGAAAGAATTTGTCGGGTTGCGAACTAAAATGTATTCATTTAGTGTTCAAGATCAAAATGATGTAAAGAAATCGAAGGGAGTAAAGAGAGCCATATTAGATAAATATAGTTTAGCTACTTATAAAAATTGTTTATTCAATAAGACCAATGTATATGATAGTATGTTAACATTTAAATCTAAGCTACATCAAATATATACTAGTGAATTAAATAAGGTAGTATTAAGTTATGGAGACGATAAGAGAAAAATTAGGTCAAATAACATTAACACATATGCATGGTATCATTTTCGTATTAAGGAAACTAACCCTGAATACGAACTTGACATGTTGCTAGATGAGATTGCTAGAATGCAAGAAAATGGTTAAAATTAATTAATTTTTAGTTAATTAGTTTTAAATTTTTAAATTGTATATAAAATCTTTGTTATTAAGAAAAATTATTGTAAATAAAATCCTATTTATTAAAAGAAAAATTATTGTAAATAAAATCCTATTTATTAAAAGAAAAATTATTGAAAATAAAATCCTATTTATTGTTGTTAAAATTATATAATTTTAATTATAAAATCCTATTTATTTATTTATCAAGAAAAATTATTCTACATATGTAAATAAATTTTTAAGAAAAAATTTGAAATAAAATATTGAAAAAAGAATGAAATATGTGACTGGTGTTTATTTCTTTACTGGTTTTACTTCGTTGGATCAAAAAATTTTTTGTTTTTGCTTATTTGCAAATTCTTGTTTTCATATCGCTTAAACATGCACAGTCTTGTTTTCATATCATTTAAGCATGCACAGTCTTGTTTTCTTTGAGAAGTTCTGTACAAGAGAAATTGAATTTCACAATATTATTAAATTCCATTAAATTTTATAAAGAGAAACAACCAAGACAATGGAAAATATTTTTCAATTGATGTGAAAAAACTTACAAACAGATGATTCCTAATTTTCCTTTAGAAAAAATAATACCAAACGAGGAATATTTTAATAATTCAATTTTATTTTATATTTATTTCTTTTGTTTCTTTTAATAATACAATTTAGTTTAATTTTTATTTATTTTATTTATAATGATGGAAACATTTCGTAGTATCCAATTATTAGATGTTCTAAAATACTTTTTCGTAAAAAATATATTGTACATCTACAAGTATCGGGTCCTTCCTCACACTCAGGATCATACCAAGGACAGCTTTTGAAGTGCCCTTCTGTGTTGTCTTCATCTTCCATAACTCCATATTCTTCATTCTCATCCAGCATATTTTGGAAAAATTTTATCATCTCCCAATGATCAGAAAGCCTGAAGCTTTCAAAATCTCTTATAAATTGGTTCAGAGTACGTCTAATTTGGCTCATTTTATTTGCTAATAAATGAATGATGATGAATGTTGGAAGGTTCCTTAAAGACTAATTTTCTCAGTAAATATTTAAACATCTCTATTCCATTATTCTTTTTAGCACTCTATCTCTCTCTATCCCTTTTTTCTCTATAACTATCTCTTTCTGTCTATCACTATCCACCACTTATTCACTATTTCACCATAATTATTTTTGATTAGTCTTCTTGAAGTCATCATCGCTTCTTTTAAGATCATTTCCAGTTAAACATTCAAAGTGAGAAGAACTAATTAAAAAAATTGACTCCACATCAAATCTTATTTCAAAATTTAATAATCTAAACAGCAAAAAAAACTTTAATCCACATAAAGGAGCTTGAATCATCAACGAAATACACTATTAAAAATGTGTTACGTGTAACAACTAAATATGGACCAACTCTAAAAGTGGAAATGAATAAACACATAATGTTCCTGCCTAAACGGTATAATATTTTAACAGATGACGATATTAAAGATCTATCCAGTGGATCTTATTGCTTAATCAGAGAAGGTGAAGAAAATCTAATCGTTGAGAGTGAGCTGAGTGAATTTCTAATTCAAAATTCCCAATTTCCTATTTGGCAATAAAATATATTAGCTTTGTATTTTAAATTATAAATAAAAAGACATTAAAGAGTTTTGTAAGATATAAATGTTTGTGTTTTTATTTAATATTTTCAGTTATTTCATAAAGAAATTTAAGACATAAGTGACCACAGGTAAATGTATTAAAATTCTGATGTTGGTTATAGTTGTATTTTACATTTGTACCAAGATATTTGACTACTTCTGAAGGAGGTTGTAAGTTTCCAAAGCTATCGAAATATTCTTTTTCATTGTTGTTTTTATAATATGCTACCCAATGTGCACCAGGTCCTGTTGATACATCTAAGTTGATTATTCCACATTCAATTTTCTTTGCTCGTTTTGGTAGAGTATTCAACATGAAAACTCCTCTAAAATATGGAATATTTATAGAGAAACGGTTTAGGTCCACATCAGATAGTGGTCTGTTGTGCAGCATCTCTAAGAGTTTTTTGATTCTTCTTTGTGAACTAAGCCATAACCTTTTTTATATGGTTTTAAGTAAAGTCCTTTGCCAACTGCTATAGATTCTATCGCTCTATTATGTCTAGTTGCTTCATCAAGTTGATTTTTGGCATTCTTTGTTGCATTTACAGCTTTAGCTATAGCAGCACCTCCAGTTGTTAGACTACCAATTGCACCCAGAGCAGTTAAAATCGGTATTAGAGACAAAAATCCACCAATGTGTCCCAAAAATTTACACGTGGTACTATAATTTGAGATTTTTTTCCTTTTAATGATTTGTTGATAGTTTTTCGTGCAATTTTAATAGCTGAGTTAATACCTAATGGCTTTTCCTTATTTAGTATTTTTGTTGCAGCTCTAATTGATGTTCTAAATAGTTTTTTATCATTTAGCTTGTTCTTTCCAACATTTTTCTTTTTCTCCACACCCATACCAAATTTTGTTTTGGCTTTCATTGCGTTAGTAACCATATATGCAAATGATTTTTCAGCAAGACTACTATCTTTTGATAAAACTCGATTCCAAGCTTAATTTTCCAGTATTTTATCAGCTTTATGTCTAGTACTTAAATCCTTATTTTTTGAATACGCAATATCGTGATTTTTACAAGCAGAGTCCAATAAATTAATTCCTTTATCACCTCGATTTAAACGTTTTTGTAGTTTTGTTCCAGGTCCACAGTACTGATATCCAGGAAGATGAAGTTCAACAGGTAGAGCGTTTATTATTTTATCTACTATACCTCCTCCAACGAAGGTGTTTTTATGACTAAACGTTTTCTGATATCGTATAACCATATTATCTAAATTTTCTTATAATAAGAGGTAACAATTATGAAATGCATTTAGTTACAAAAATTCAGTTAGTGAAACAACATAAAAATATTTTAGTTCGTAATATTGATCAATCATCGAACATTACTTCAAAAATAAAGCACAGCCCCCTCTTACCAAATTCTATTCGTGCTCTAATAGTGGGACCATCAAATTGTGGAAAGACTAATGTTATGATTGGCTTACTAGAAAGTCCTAATGGACTCAAGTTTGAAAACATCTATTTATACTCAAAATCTTTATATCAGCCCAAATATGAATATCTGAAGAAACTAATTTCACCAATTAAAGGAATGGGATATTATACATTTACAGATAATGAATCAGTTATTCCACCTGACGAAGCTAAAACTAATTCAATTATGATATTTGATGATGTTGCATGTGAAAAGCAGAATAATATACGTACATGTTTTTGTATGGGGCGACATAGGGATGTTGATTCATTCTACTTGTGTCAAACTTATACTAGAATTCCCAAGCATTTAATAAGAGACAATGCAAATGTTATTATAATGTTTAAGCAAGATGAGACGAATATGAAGCATGTTTATAGGGATCATGTTGGCAGCGATATGAGTTATGAAAAGTGCCAAGAAATTTGTCGAGAGTGTTGGAAGGATAAAAGATTAAAGATAATGAATTAAACAATGGTCGCTACAGAAAGCAATTTGACTATTTCATAACTATATAAACTACTCTTGATAAACATTCACTTTGGTTATTAAACTAACTTTAAACTTCATACATCTATTTGCTATAAGCTGAGCTGCTACCTGATAAACTGATCTGAAAACCAGACCAGGTCCTCAAAAGCTGATCTGATAACCAGACCAGGTCCTGAAAAGCTGATCTGATAACCAGACTAGGTCCTGAAAAGCTGATCTGAAAACCAGACCAGGTAATAAAAAGCTGATCTGAAAGCCAGACCAGGTCCTAAAAAGCTGATCTGATAACCAGACCAGGTCCTGAAAAGCTGATCTGAAAACCAGACCAGGTCCTAAAAAGCTGATCTGATAACCAGCCCAGGTCCTCAAAAACTGATCTGATAACCAGACCAGGTCCTGAAAAGCTGATCTGAAAACCAGACCAGGTGCTAAAAAGCTGATCTGATAACCAGACCAGGTCCTGAAAAGCTGATCTGATAACCAGACCAGGTCCTGAAAAGCTGATCTGAAAACCAGACCAGGTCCTGAAAAGCTGATCTGAAAACCAGACCAGCTCCTGAAAAGCTGATCTGATAACCAGACCAGGTCTTAAAAGGCTGATACCTAATCTAATAGCTGATATCTGTTATTTACTATTATTAAGTATGGATGAGAAAATTTTAAAACAATTGGTGTTGACAGGAAATGTCTTAAAGAAAAAGCTTCGTAGTATAAAAACTGGTGAAATAGATACACATGAACTACTAAGAGATACATTTAAACCTATAACAGAACCACTTAAAGAATTCATAAATAGTTCTAAAAAAATTAAAAGAATTCTCATGAAAGAAGAAAGTAAAATGAAGGTAGAAGTTGAAAATAAAACAAGTCTTAAGCCTGAAAAAACATCAGTCAAGATAGAGTCAAGTACACCAAAGAAACTAGCTGAAGGAACAATATTTGATAATACCATCTCATTAAATGATGCTAATACTGTAAATGATGATGACGATGATGATGATGATGATTTTTACTCACAGACTTCCAATACAGAAGATACTTATACTGACTTATCAGTCTTGGAAGGAAGAAATGAACTAGATACAAACTATGGTCCACATAAAGATTTCAATAATGAATGGAAATTTGGTGATAGTACGCTCAAACTTAATGAAGATAAAATACAAGTTGGTGGTCAAATATGGGCCCTAACACCAGGGCTATTTTCTCTAATGTTTCATAAAATACCAAAAAATTATGATAAATTTGAACTCGAAATCTATAAAAAGATTTTAATTACTACTAATGCATATAGAAGAGACTATACACCTGATGGTCAAATAAAGCGTACTAGAGGATATAAATATAAACATATTATTAAGAAATTTATTGACGAGAAAAACCAGAAGAATTTACCCCAATCAACAGGATCTAAGCCAAAAGGTAGCTATTTGGGTGATGGAATGATGGAATTTAATATTCATAAGCCCAACTATATATACTGGGATGATCCCAATGAGTTAGTAGATCGACTTCGACTACTGCTCGCATCACAAGGTGCAGGTCATACTAATCACAATAACGATATTGTATCAATTTTTGAAGAGCTACGTGAAGCGAATATAATACATTAACTTTAATAAAGTATATAAAGCATCTCTGTTGATAAATTTGGACACTACTTAAACGATACTAGCAACATAATTTCTTTGAAAAATGCACCTAAACTGTTGGGGTTATTTGTGGATACGAACAACAACATTGATGTCCAAAACAAAAGGATCAAAAATGTTGCAAAAGTTCTGGAGGAAAACGATGTTATCAATAAATTGTTTCTGCAAACTCAAATCGAAAAACTAGAAGAGAAATTATTAACATACCTTAAGGCAGACAATACTATAATTCAAGAAGATCTTCAAATGCAAATAGAAGAACTACGACGTGAAATAAAATTAGATATAGAAAAAAATTATAAAATTGAAAAAGATATCCAAAAAATGAAAACATCCTTTGAAGAACAAATTGAGCAGCTTAATGAGAAAATTTATAGATTGGAAAATTACATTTTGTAACAATAGCTGAAAGTCTTTCAAGTAGATCACAACACTCTCCAAAAAATCTGTAAAAACAACTTAATGTCTTCAAAAAGAAATTTAGTAAACGAACTCCATAAGCAAGCACGAAAACATTTTGTGCGTCGCAGAGTTGTAATGAAAGGAATTGATGATCTTTGGCAAGCTGATTTAGTTGAAATGGGGAACTATTCTAAAGAAAATAAAAATTATCGATTTTTGTTGACAGTAATCGACACATTTTCAAAATTTGCATGGGCAGTACCGCTAAAAACAAAAACTGCACTCGAAAGAACCAAGGCAATGGCAGATATTTTTGAATTGGGGCGAGTACCAAAAAACTTACAAACAGATGATGGTAAGGAATTCTTCAACAAAAACTTTGAAAAATTAATGCATAAATACGACATTAATCACTACTCAACATATAGCAGTATGAAAGCATCAATTGTAGAACGATTTAATAGAACATTGAAAGGAATGATGTGGAAAGAATTTAGCTATAATGGTTCATATAAGTGGATTGATATACACAAAGATTTAGTTAATGCATACAATAAAAAATTTCATCGCAAAATTAAAATGTCTCCTATTAAAGTCAACTCAACAAATGAGCAAAAGCTGCTTAATACAGTATACAGTCATTTGAAGATGTATAAAATGTCGAAATTTAATGTATGAGATCATGTTCGCATAAGCAAATATAAGCTTATCTTTGAAAAAGGTTATACTCCAAATTGGACCACAGAAATATTCACAATTACCAAAGTTCAAAATACAAATCCTGCAACATACATATTAGAAGATTATCTTGGTAATCCTATTAAAGGATTCTATACTGATGAACTTTCAAAAACTAGATTTCCAAATACATATCTAGTTGAAAAGGTTCTCAAAACTAAAACGAAGGAAGTATATGTTAAATGGCTAGGATTTTCAGATCAACACAATTCTTGGATAAATAAAGATGAAATATTATAGTTGGAAGAAAAACTAAATCACCAATAGCATCATATCAAGAACAATAATAGCATTAATATTAAGAAAATAATGTTAACTTTAAAATAAGAAAATGAAATAAATATGTAAATTATGCTTATAAACCATACTGTGTACTAAACTTTATTTAATTGTAATCAGTCTGTTATAATGTCAATAACACTTACTCTGAGCTCTAACTCATCAGAATTATCTGCTAGTTACTTTCCTCCTATTGAATTACATATGCATATGAGTGTGCTCTAACTGATTTTCATTCATACTACAGCATTCCAAATGTAGACACTTACAACAATATGTTTCATCTAGGAGAACATAAAATTGAAATACCAATTGGATCTTACGAATTAAATGATATAGTTGATTTTATAGAAAAGCAATACAATCGACTTTGCCCAGCAAATAAGATTTTTATTGAAGCCAATAACAACACAATGCAAGTTAAAGTTAATAGTTCCAAGGATCCTGTATATTTTAATAAGGACAACACAATTGGAAAACTTTTAGGATTCAATAGCAAAATCCTAACACCAAGCAAATACTATTACTCAGATCTTCCAGTTAATATTTTTAAAGTGAATCTCTTGCGGATTGAAAGTAGTATCGCTATTAACACATATATGAATAACTCCAAATCGCATACACTTCATGAATTTCCGGTAAATGTGCCTCCAGGCTATAAAATAGACGAGGTTCCAAGAAATCTCATCTATTTACCTGTGAACACCAGAGAGATAAGTTCACTAGCGCTGCGCGTACTTGATCAACACGGTGATCATCGAGGAGAGGAAATTACAATACGAATACATTTAAGGTCAACTAAATAATGCTAATATACAACACAAATACATTGAAAAATATAGCAGCAAAAACAACAACAACATTAAAGCGAACAGCTAAACAAAAATCTCCAACAACATCAAATAAAAATTTTCTGAAGTCATTGAATTTGAAATTAAAGACAAAATGAGTTCAATAATAGATGTCTTAGATAAACCTTTGTCTGATGAAAATATAATCAAAAAGGACTATCATACATATGTACCATACTTACAGTCTTACAATAATAATGATGAAATTAGAATTTCAATACAAAATCAAGATTTGTACGTGCTACCCAGTGAGAGCTACATTTATGTGGAGGGGTTTGTTGCCGATGATAATATGACCAAATCTTCGTCATCTTCAGAGAATTTTATAATAAAAAACAACTTTGTGGCATATCTGTTTGATGAAATTCGCTATGAGCTCAATGAAATTGAAATTGAGCATACAAGATATTTAGGAGCCACAAGCACCATAAAAAATTTGGTTTCTATGTCACCAACTGAAAGCAACGTGATGCAAAATGCTGGATGGAACAAAATTGACGATGTCACTCTTGTAAATGGATTTTTCAATTTCTATGTACCTATAAAAATGCTTCTAGGATTCGCTGAAGACTACAACAAAGTTATACTAAATGGAAAACATGAATTGATACTCTTGCGCAATAAAAACGATGAAGATCTTGTGCGCTCGAGTGTTTCTACTGAAAAAGCTAAACTTACAATTTCATTCATCTCATGGAGAATCCCACATGTACAATTATCGGACTTTAGCAAATTGAATATGATAAAAATTATTAATAATGGTGCTTCTATACCTATGGCATTTCGCAGTTGGGATTGTCATATTAATCCACAATTAAACATAGGAACTAGCCATATTTGGAATGTTAAACTGGCTGCAAATAGAGAACGCCCACGTTTTGTATTGATTGCTTTTCAAAAAGAAAATAAGTTTGTTCACTGCGATTTGACTAGTTTAAAAGTACATTTAAATTCAGTCTCATATCCATATGATGATCTTAACATAAAGTTTAAAAATGAACGATATGCAATTCTATATGATATGTTTATAAGATTTCAACAAAGTTATTATATGAAAGAATCTCAACCGCTTCTAACTGCACCAGAGTTTAAGACAAAAGCTCCTATTATTGTAGTAGATGTCAGTCATCAGAATGAATCACTCAATAATGGACCGATTGATATAAAAATAGAATTTGAAACAGCAACTAATATTGCAGCAAAAACAACAGCTTACTGCATTCTTATTCATGATCGTATAATAGAATATATACCTATCAAATGACAAGTTCGAAAAGTCTTATAAATTGAGTAATATGGATAAAAACATAATTTTTATAGACGTACAAGGTTTCAAGAGTAATTCAAATGATTTCATCGCAAAAGAAGTAGCGATTGTTTTCAACAATTATGAATATAACCATTTCATTATAAAATCCCCATTTGATTTTAAATGGTTATCAATAAAAAAGCAAAGAGAAGCAAAGTGGCTAACAAAAAACTATCATCACCTAAACTGGACTGCTGGATCAGTTTCATTTCAAAGCGTTTGCAATTTTTTAAAAGCCAACGCAAGATGTTCAACAATTTATGTAAAAGGTGAAGAAAAAAGACGATGGTTGGAAAAAATGTTACACCGAAAAATTTTTAACGTTGAGGATATAGGCTGCATCAACTTTAAACAAATGGAAATCAAGTATCCAGAATATCTTTATTGTAGTTATCATAATTTTGGTGTTTGCGCATTAAAAAATGCTATTTTACTAACATAATAAATGTCTTGCTTTAAAGGAACTTTTTTACTTCTTAAAATATGAATTTACATATGTATGTATTATTATAAAATTTAAAAAAATTTTAAACAATAAATGTATACCAAATAAAAGAATGTACAAGTGTTTTCTTATTTCAAATACAAACTACATAAATGAAAGAGAAGGAAGTGGAGAGGAGGAGAGTTAACTTTATTGCTTACTTGCAAATTTTTACTTTTTTTATTTCTCTGCTGATGATTGTACTTAATTGAAACTTTGCTGCTTTAAAATAATCGTAGACAAAGAAAATGATTACGTTGCAAAATATAAATGTATTCTACAAAATATTTTACGCACAAGCATCCTCACTCATACATACAAGTACACATGTACATACATACATACACATACAATTATATTTCTTAAACAAATAAATAAATACCAGCGACAAACAAGCTGGATCATCCACACACAAGTATAGGGTGTTCATATACAAGAGAACATTTTATTAATAAATAAATTAATTAAATTAATTGTTTATTAATTTATTTAATTATTTTATTTATAAACAATTTATTAGCGTGAGGAAATCATACACACATTCCCCCGATTCATATGAGAATCGCGTAGTAGTCATCAAATCTATTTTCTCTGATATTACTGATACAGTATTACGATAACAAATTTCTATAGTCTGGCAACACTGGCAATTTTCCCTTTGGTACTAGAAAATAATAATCATGTTTTGCCGTCGGCATTTGAAAAAAATAAAAATGTGTTTTGCCGTCGGCATTTGAAAAAAATTATACTCATGTATTGCCGTAGGCATTTGAATAAAATAATAATCATGTATTGCCGTAGGCATTTGAAAAAAATAATACTCATGTATTGCCGTAGGCATTAGGAAAAATTATCATGCATTGCCGTAGGCATTAGGAAAAATTATAATGCATTGCCGTAGGCATTAGGAAAAATAATCATGCATTGCCGTAGGCATTAGGAAAACTTATCATGTATTGCAGTAGGCATTAGGAAAAATTAATAATCACTATTTCACCATTGGTATTAGGAAAAATCATTTTCATGATTTTCCCGTCGGCATATACACTTGAGAAATCTTAATCTTATAAAACCCCTTAAACCACACCCACAAAAAAAATCACCCGTTCCCACAATTAATACTACAAAAAAAATCACCCGTTCCAACAAAGTTTATGTAAACAAAAAACTCCTTATGTAAACAAAAATTTGGACGGACTTATTGAACCACCCTCGCAGGTATCAAATTTCACAAATTTCCAAGAATTTAAGAATTTTCAAATTTTAATTACCCAAATTTAACAATTTCAGCCACAATTTAACAATTTCAGCCAACAATTTTGCAAGTTTAAGTGGCGGAGGACCGCCAGTTCCTTACTACTTACATTATAACAGACTTGACTAACAATGTTAATACTTTTACTTGAGAAATGTGCCACACATGAAAAAAGTGCCAATTGCCGTAAAACAGATTTTACAATGTTCAAAAATTGTGGAAATGGCGCAAATGTTCACCTATATATCTCCAGATATATTCAAGATATCGGAAAACTGATAACGAATTTGGAAAGAGGACATATTATTCATATATAATCAATCAATAACTCAATTTTATTACAAATGTGCCATACATCAAAACAGAAACAAACCGACGATATGTAGGCCATATAATTAAATTCTTGTATGTATAATCTGTGCGTAATAGCCTTTTCACACTTATCAACATCTAACATCTACCATCAGTTTGCGATGATGTTGAAAATTTCCCATAAGAAATGTACAGGGCTAAAAAACAACATTTTTCAACATCTTTGTAAAATGTTCAAAACTCATTTTGTTCCACTCAACATCTTTCGATTATTTTAGTGCCATCACTGATAAATGACAAAAAATTGTAGTGGCATCACTGGAACTTTTGACATTTAATGACATAAAAAAATATTTACAAAGTTATTAAAAATGAGTGAAACATGTAAGTATTTTTATTTTTAAATAATTGTACATAATTATTCCTTGTGTATACAAACATTTTGTTGTATATACATTCTTACATATGTATCTTTGTATTTGCAGTAAAAAAGAAAACCAGTCTCCGAATTTGTTGGACGGAAGAAATGGAAGCGGGAGGAAAAATCGAACAACTCAGAGGGTCGCGGAAAAACTCCCATATTTTCCAAGAAATGGCTTCAACCATGCATGAAGCTGGTTTCAACTGTTCGTGGAATGACATACGAACGAAATTGGACAATTTGACTCGTAAATATAAGTAAGTAAACTAATGAATGCTTTTTTGGTCTGACACACTGAACTTATTGTGCTTTACTTTATTGTAGGACTGAAAAAAGTAAAATTGGGCCAACGGGTGGTACGCCTTCAAGTTGGGTGCACTACAATAAAGTGCACAGCATTTTGGGGTCCTTCAAGCAGCACAATATTGAGAGATATATGCATGAAAGTACAGGTAGGTGAATATGTCACTTGCACTTACATAATTTCTAGTTTTGTCCCACCATTACTACTGGAAAACTTCTTTTTAGATACTTCTACTCTCACAAATGAGAGCGATATATTGGAAATTGACTTAAACGCTTCTTGTTGTAGCTATGCCCCCAGCGACTTTGAAGTAAGTGCAGGACCACCACCACGCAAAAAAAGAAGCATCGATGCCAATGCAGAGCTTGTAAAATTGGCAAAGGAGAGAATACAGCTTTTAAAAGAAACGCAGGAAGAGAGGAAACAGCAGGTCAATGAAATGGTCAAAAGGTTGGATACCATTTCAAACCAAAATGCTGATTTCCAAACGCAACTGTTGGATATTCTGCGAAACAAAAAGTGAATTGCTTTTAATTTTATATATGTATTCTTTATTTTTTTTTATATGTTTTATTAAGTTTTAATTTAATATGTACATATGTTAATAAATGAAATTTTTACTTAATATGTTAACATAATAAATGAAATTTATAAATGAAAAATGTTCAAAAATATCTACATATTTTCATCGACTTTTTCAAAAGAAAGTAAATGTGTATATATCAGAGCTGTAAAATATTGTATTGAGTTGGTTCACTGTTCCCTTTCAAATATAAATTTAGCAATTGCTCTTCGTATATTTTCTGCTGGCGCTGACCAATCACCAGATATGTTGCTAGCTTCTGGTTGTGGTTGGTTTATATTAGAATTAGTTTTCCAGCTTTCGTTTATTGTACTATTATGACAATTAAAAAAATTATGAAGAATGCAGCAACACATAATTATTTGGCTTTGATATCGAGGATGATTGTCTAAGCCTTTTCCAATTCGACGAAACCTGGCCTTTAAATGACCAAAAGCATTCTCAACTACACGCCTAGCTTTAGATAAGTTGTAGTTGAACATCTGTTGTTCTATCGAAGCTGTAGTTGAGAATGGATACGGTTTCATTAGCGTTGAGGAAAATTTGAATGCGGAGTCCCCAATAAGAAGCACCGGAACTTGAGTACCACATATGACCTTTGCCTTTTCTTTTAATAAATTGGATGATTCAATCATTTTGCTTAGTTGAGACTGGCGGTGAATTTGCGAATCATTGCAGCGTCCTGGGCATCCAACATTTACATACAAAAATCTATAACTGAAAGAGGAGTTTATTGCCGGTTAAATATATACTTATTTATACATATATTATAAATTTTACCGAAAATCAACTAAAGCAAATAAAACGACTGAATACCACCCCTTGTAATTGTAATGGTCTACGGCTTCGGCAGCGTGCGGCTTGACTTCAATATGAGATCCATCTTTGAAGTAAACACATAAGTACATATGTATGAATGTTTTAACTATGTAAATATATTGTACATGTATATGAATAACTAACTTACCAATTGCTCCTAAGCATTGAGGGAAACCAATTGCTTCAAATCCTTTTACACATTCCTCAACTTTAGCTTCAGTTAAAAAATCGGGTGGAATATACTCTACACTAAATTCAGCAATAATTGCTTTACAAAATTCGTGCAATATGTTGCAAACGCTATTTGATGAAACGCCAAAAAGGCTTCCGATGGTACGATACTCGGACGATGACCCCAAGGTATACAAAGCTATAGCAATGCGCTTTTCCAAAGGTATAGCGCTCCTAAATCTTGTGTTTTTCTTTTGTAAAACTTTTAGCTTCTGTATTATAATTGGAAACAAATTTCGTTCTACGCGAAACGCCTCCTTGAAAAAGTCGTCATTGTTATTTTGTACATCTTTCTCCCAAAATGTTCTGTACCGATTCTTAAAAAATGTGTCTTATTAAGTTTTTAGCCATTTTTAAGTATTTATTTACTTACAAACGTCCAAACTTAAAAAATGTGTCTTATTAAGTTTTTAGCCATTTTTAAGTATTTATTTACTTACAAACGTCCAAACTCTCCTAGGAATTGGCATGAGATTGTCCAAAACTATGTCTTCATCATCTTCTTCCTCCAGTAAGCTTTTTATGGATTCTACACATTGCATTAATAGTAGAGATTGCTCTTGCAAATTAACAACTAGTCCTATTATTAATTTCTCTTCATTATCCATTTTTTTATTAATTTTTATTATTTTTTTTACACAAAACGTGGATTTATTTATGTGGTAAGTACCATCTACTTGGGGAACTGGTGGCAGTTTCCGCTGGCGACAATTTTCTCTCATAACCTTTGGATATAAAATTATCCATACATTCTTTATAAGCTGTTGAAAATTCCTTATTACTTCGCATCTTTCTTTCTAATGACTGTAGACATTTCAGTGCCATGTTGAAACTATCAGGCAGCTCGACATAATCTGAATTCCATAACAATCCTGTTTCATAGTGATTGTTCACCTTTCTTGTGGTATCTCTCAGGATTTGTCCTGCCCGTTTTATTTCATCGGATTCAAGTTGTTTGTCTGGCAACGCTACACCAAAATTTTCTGTAGTAAAATAATCGGATATTAATTTTTCTACACATTCATCATTATCATCGCGGGCGTGAAGTATAACTGACAGTAATCCTGATGACGTAGTATTAGATTTTTCTGTTCTGCCATATACCACCCAACCTAGGGGTGTATTGGCGGCCACGGCGAATTCATTAAGTTGAATACTCTTCAAGCTGGGCGTCAGATGACAATTATCCAAACCTATTAATATCTCTGGAATGGCTTTGTAACGTACACCCTGTAGGCCGGTAAGGCAGTAGCAGTAGTGGCAACTTTACTACCCCAGCTGTTTAGTTTATTTATTTTTTTTGACAGATATAAAAGAAACAAAAAGGTAACAAAAACACAAACAAAGACAGTTTATAAAAAAATATAGAGGGACAAATCCAAAAAGAAATTCCTGGAAGAGGTACTGCTAGGAATTTTATATATATTTTTTTTGATGAATTCCTAGCAGCACCGCAAGACTAGAGAGAAATTGAAGAAAATGAAACTGAACGGGGGATTAGAAAATTGACCGTGAAAGTGTAAAGATGTGGTTGGCGGAAGAGATACCGGTGGATACTTTGGTTTTTTAAAAATTGAAAGAGAAAAAAGTGGTTTTTAAAAAAAAAAAAGAAAGGGGTGAATAATGACATGTGAAAATTAGCGAAAGTAAAAATTTAAATTAAAAATTTTAAACATTACACCAAAAGTAAAAACTTAAATTAAGAATTTAAAACATTACACCAAAAGAGAAAACTTAAATTAAAACAAACAAGAAAAGGGAAGCCTCCAACACACCATATTCAACTGGGGGACTGGACAAAACAACCATCCAAGCATCCATCCTATCAACAAACAACCATCCAAGCATCCATCCTAGCAACCAAACAACCAGCCAAGCATTCATCATAGCAACCAGCAAGCAAAAAAAGAGGAGCAGCACGTCACCATTTCTGGTGGCGACAGGTATTCTGCCCAATTGACTTCGGACTTACACGTACGACGGGAACGGACAGTTACTTATATATATAAAAGTTATATTAATATATATATATTAGCGCGTCTAGGTAGGGAAAAACATTTATTTATTAATATGTTCTTTTTTTTTTGACTAAAGTGTTTCACTCACACCTTCGAGAATTAGGTTGAGCTCATCCTAGGTCTTCGGGAGGGGACTAAAGTATCAGGGTATTTGCCCAGTAAATATATATGTTTTTCTCATTTGACCTTACAACAAACTCATATATATATATATATACTTCGGACTGAAAGTGTGACTATTGACTGATCAGACTGAGACCGTCGACACGCCACAAACGGACGGCAGGATAGCATAGCAAAGGCCAGCGTAGAAAGCTACACATTCATAATTTTGCGGTTTTGCCTTATATTTTTTTTATAGTTTATTTGAAGAATTTGCTCCACAATTGTTTAAATTGAAACTAAATTATATATATGTTTATGTATTTCAGCAGTTATCTTTTTTTATTGAATTTTTTTTTGCCAATAATGGTCATACAATTTCTGCAAATATAAATAATCTAAGGCTAGTAGTAATATTTAATGATAATATATTTCATTTAATTAAACTTTCAAATATTTATTTCTTTTTGTTATTAAAATATTTGTTAATAAATCAATGGTATCAAGTTGAATATTTATAACAGTTTACATAATGTCGGGATAAAAATTTAAGAGGGAGACTGTAGGAAGATGAGGTAAGTGTCCACCATGAAGGTCAGGGATAACCTCATAAAAGTGCTAGAGGTTATCATAGGCAACATTAACGATTTCAGGGGGAGGGAGAAGCCAAGGTTAGCTAACACCCGCTAACTCAATCTGCTCTTGAGATGTTTTGTGCCATGGTAAGTTTGATCAGAAAGGTTTGCAAAAATTTTAATAATAATAGTTTTGCTTTCATCCTCCTTCGGGCCTCAATTTTTTTCTTTTATAAACTTTTGTGTACAACATCCGACACAACAACAGCTGGTATTTTTTTATTATTATTATGTAGCCAATTTAAACCTGTGCTGACTGGCAAGAACCCTACCACGACGGCGAGCTCTAGCCGGAGCAAAAGCCAGAATACCAGCACCGCCAACAGTCAGGTAACCCTATGTACAGTGGTGTATACGGCACGCACGTATATGCAACACAATATACCTATCATTGGTACCACATAAAACATACATACATAATAATAAAATGGCGCCCAACGTGGGGCCCGAAGGTGGAATAGATTAGGAATTAGTTTTTTTTTCTCTCGTGTTCAATGGAGGTAAGTCCCGTTGAGTAATAAAAAAGAGTCCTCAACGAGTAGCGACCTCAGTTGTTCATTGATCACTTTTAATTTAAAATTCAGTACAATAGTAGTAATTCACATCACAATAGTTTCTTTATTCTTATTTATCCGCTCTTTGACTAAAGTATAGCGTAAGTCCCGAAAGATTATTTTTTATTTTTCCGCGTTGCGACGAGATACTGAAGCTTGAGAGATATTAAGAAAAAGGAAATAATATGTTCGTTTTCTGTTAGCGATTTGAGTCAAACTAAAGGACTACTTGCGCTTTAGTTTTTTGCTACATTTTGCACAGCCAATATGGATATAATCCAACAGTTTCTATTAAGAATTAATAGCCTAAATTCATTTCCAGCCAGAAATCCAATAACTTTGTTATAAGCTAAAATACTGTTATTTTGCAGCTACAAGAAGGGAATAGTCCTGTAACTTATTGAAGTAAAGTCTTTACACATACATGAATCTTGTTAATTATCAAACAATTAAACATTTTTTTTCATTACATTAATAACAGATTATTGATACAATAATTGGCTATTAGTATATGCCCAAATTTTTTTATTTTTAATTTTTGAATTTTTTTTATAATATTTTTTGTTTCTTCCTTACATATATATACATATATATATATATATATATATATATATATATATATCTATATATACTTATTTTTTTATATTTTGGATTCCACATATTCCTTTTTGTATTTTCCTTTTTTTTTAATTTTTTTTATTACCTAGTTAGTTTTTTTTTAATTTATTTTTTTTTATATAATTTTTTTCTTTTTGAATTAATTTTTTTTATACAATTTATATATACTTATACTTATATAGATATAACCAAGTCTTGGCTTGTATCTAGATATCACCTTGTGAGTTTGTGTTTGCGTTTGTTAGCAACAAGGGGGTTTAAAATGTTGAATTTATAGAAATATACTCCGCCAATGGTTTTAACGCGTTCAGAACGAAACCAATTAATAGCAGCAGGCATAGACGTGGATTCCATAATGAATAGAGAAGAAATACCAGCAACATCTGGGGAGATAATTGAACAACCGTCTGTTCCGATAGTAGCGGTTGCAACTAGAAACACTACAGATACGACCGAAACAGTTACTCCGGCAGTGCAGCAATTTTTAGCTATGGTACAAAGTAATAACAACAGCTTTGGCCAAGAGGCGAATCATTCGACCAGTACTGCAACTACTCCTGAGTATAGTAATATAACAGCGAGAACTAGACAGGATGAACTCCATATTAACCGGCCCATAGTTCAGCCACCACAACCAAGGTCAAATGTTAATTTAGGGGGTGACATCGCAGGTTTGATTAGGGAAGAGTTGTCCAGACAAATACAGCATTTACGACAGACAATGCAGCAAGAAATCAGTCAGGCGGTGCAACAGGCAATTAGTCCTAAATTAAACACAGCTTTTGGCGGACAGGGTAACACTTTACCCGCGCCTAATACTGCCCAAGAAGAGTTGAATACGCGAACTTCCCAACTATTTCAAGCGGGAAATAGTCAACCGGTTAATGTTAGGGATTACCAAGTAAATCCTAATAATGGGCATATCGTTCACAGATCGCCAGCACAAACATTTCAACCATCTCAGTATCGTCATATAGGGTTGCAACAGCCATCACCTGGTAATTTTGATATTCCGACTAATATAGCTGGGGAAAGTAACTACCCTGCATATGGAAAGGCAGACTTGTCAAAATGGGGCCTCAAGTTTGATGGCACATCAAAGACAATGAATGTTGAAGATTTTATATTTAGACTAGAAACGCTAAGGAAGGAATACCATCTTTCAATTGTAGATGTGAAACGCAGTTTCCACACACTGCTCGAAGGCCAAGCCTTAGAGTGGTATTGGAATATGAAGAAGCTAAACCCGTTCCAAACTTGGGATGAATTAAGGGGAGCGTTTTCGAACCAATTCAGACGGTATGAAAATGAGTTCCAAATACAGAAGAAGATTATGGATCGTAGACAAGGGGCACAGGAATCATTCGAAGATTTTTTTCAATTCTGTACTGAGTTTAAGGAACCAGCAACGAACTCCTTACTCAGAGCAAGACCTCATTGAGATCATGAGAGGAAATTTAAAACCTTCGCTGTCTCAATTGCTGTTTTCTGTAAGGATAGCAAATCTTAATGATTTCTGCCAGCAGGCCAAAAGAGCAGAAAGTTTGGTGTCGAACCAAAGGATGCAGTATCAGGCGAGACAATATATGGCACCCCGAGTTCATGAGCTAGAGCATGAAGAACCACCTGAACGTACTGAGGATATCGAGGCTTTATCGAGCAGTAATAGGTATATTTGCTGGAATTGCAAGCGGGTGGGTCACGGTTATACAGACTGTCCTTCGCCAACGCGCAGGATTTTTTGTTACAAATGTGGAAAGGACAACGTGGTTACGCCACAATGCCCTAAATTCCAGGGAAACCAGGCGTCGAACCAGTCCATGACTGGGAGGGCTTGTTCGATCCAAACACAGACAAAGTAAGCAAAACAAACGAAACCACCGAACTTGAACAAAATTTAGTAATTTTAGAAAATAAGAATAGGAAACCCATGGAAACAATAGAGCAAGAAGTTCGGTGCATAAAACCCCTACATTTACGTATTTTAGAATATAAGCTAGCAAGAGAAAGAATATTCGGAGAAGTGTCTAACAGAATAAAAAAGGCAAGAGAACGTTATAAACGCAGAAAGAAAATAAGAAATGAAATAATGGCAGCCTCCTTATATGAAGGCGACGATACGCGTTTATACGCTAAAATCCTTATAGGTGGTATAGAAGTGGAAGGACTTTTAGATAGTGGTGCTACAGTCACATGCCTGGGGAAGAATTGTATGGAATTAGTACAGCGAGCAGGAATACACATACATATATTTTTCTCGTATATCAAAACCGCTGATGGCAGCCCACATAAGATTGTAGGACTAGTTAAAGTAAACGTTACTTTCAATAAGGTCACAAGTGAAGTCCCGTTTTACTTAGTACCGTCATTAAATCGAGCACTATTTTTAGGCGTAGACTTTATGCGCAGTTTTGGCTTATTCGCTTCCGTCAGCAGTTTGTCGAGTAATGAAGTATACTTAGGCGAGGAAGGGAAAGATATTACAAATGAGGTGGAAATTCATTCACTAACAGCAGCAGCAGTTAAAGGAGGTCATGTATAAGTTTCCTTGCTACACAAAGCGCGGACTGGGCCAAACCCACCTGGAAACCCACTACATTGACACCCGTGAGGCAACTCCCGTAAAGGATAAACATTACCCGGTCTCTCCGGCAGTGCAGAAGTTAATGTACGCGGAGTTGGATAGAATGCTTGATCTTGGGGTCATTGAGCAGAGCGAAAGTCCTTGGAGCCATTCTGTTACTCTCGTTCGCAAAGGCGAGAAGAACAGGCTGTGCTTGGACGCTCGTAAGCTCAATGCTCTTACGGTCAAGGATGCCTATCCGCTCCCGCACATTGAAGGTCTCCTCAGCCGATTGGGAGATACGTATTATATTTCCAGCGTCGATTTGAAGGACGCATTCTGGCAAATACCTCTAGATACATCCAGTAGAGAAAAAACTGCCTTCACGGTGCCAAGCAGACCACTTTACCATTTTACGGTTATGCCTTTCGGTTTGTGTAACGCAGCCCAAAGACTATGCCGTTTGATGGATAAGGTGATCCCAGCAGCACTTCGGGATAGAGTTTTTGTCTACTTGGATGATCTGTTAGTGGTATCGCCAGACTTCACGACGCACCTGAAGTTGCTAGAGCTGGTGGCAGTGCAGTTGGAACAGGCGGGTTTGACAATAAACGTGTCGAAGTCTAAGTTTTGCTTTAAGGAGCTTCGATACTGAGGCTATATAGTAGGAAAAGGACAACCCCGAAAAGGTGAGTACCATTTTAAAATACTCTTATCCGAAAACTGCAAAGCAGGTGCGAAGTTTCATGGGTGCTACCGGTTGGTATCGTCGGGGAAAATCCTTTACGTTTACGGATGAGGCTAAAAACGCTTTTGATTGTTTGAAAACAGCCCTCACAACTAGTCCTGTGCTTACACATCCAAACTTCGATAAACATTTCTTTGTCCAGTGTGATGCGTCAGATATAGGTATAGGCGCAGTTCTGTTTCAGAAAGATGACGACGAAGGCGAGCATCCAATAGCATTTTTCTCTCACAAGTTAACAAATGCTCAACGGAATTATGCCGTGACTGAGAGAGAGTGCTTGGCAGTGGTACTTGCCATAAAAAAATTCAGGCCTTATATCGAGCTAATGCCATTTACGGTGATTACTGACCCCAGTAGTCTTAAATGGCTAATGTCTCATAAGGATCTGAGCGGCCGACTTGCTCGCTGGAGTCTTCATTTGCAAGCCTATGCCTTTTCAATAGAACATCGCCCTGGATCTAAAAATATAGTACCAGACACTTTATCTCGGTATGATATGGAGGAGGTTTCTGCTAATTTTTGCCATTTTGTTGATGTAGCATCGGACGCATTTAAAACCGATGGCTATATCGACTTAATGGCCAAAGTTGCAGAAAACTCAACCCGATTACCAGACGTCAAAGTTGTAGATAACCTGGTTTATAAACGCACATCACATTACGACGGAATTTCTCTTCATGAGGACTTCGCCTGGAAGCTTTGGGTTCCACCCGAGCTAACGTAAAGCATTATTAGGAAAGCCCATGAGCCTCCGCAAGCTGCTCATGGAGGATTTTTTAAAACCTTGAAACGAGTACGCGAATATTTCTATTGGCCGAACCAGAATGCCCAAATAAGAAATTTCGTAAGTAATTGCCAGATTTGCAAGGAATCGAAGTCCTCGAATATAACTTTACGCCCACCAATGGGGGATGAAACAGTAACTGAACGCCCATTCCAGCGGTTATATATAGATTTTTTGGGACCATACCCTAGGTCTAGAGCAGGCAACTGCTATATATTTATTGTTTTGGATCACCTAACGAAATTCGTTCTATTGAAAGCATTAAACAAAGCCAGCAGTAGGCAAGTAATAAAATTTTTAATTACCGAAGTTTTCCATAAATTTGGAACACCAGAAACTATAGTGTCCGACAATGGAAAACAATTCGTTAGCAAGGAGTTTGCTAATACTATGGCTCACTTTGGCGTGAAACATATGAAAACTGGCCTATATTCACCCCAGTCAAATGCCTCGGAAAGGGTGAATCAGTCCATTTTGTCAGCAATTAGGTCATACATAAAAGACGATCACGCGAATTGGGACAAATACTTATCAGAAGTCGAATGTTCATTGAGATCTTCGTGGCATAGCTCAATCGGAGTTACACCATATTTTGCGCTATTTGGAACCAATATGATTGGTCATGGGAGCGTATATAAACTTGCGAGGAAATTAGAGATGTTAAATGATCCCGAACTCAATGTGTTGCCTAAATCCATATATATGGAAAATATTAGAGAGAAGATTAGAGAAAGCCTACACAAAGCTTATGAAAAAGGAGCGAAAAGTTACAATACGAGGTCTAGACAAGACCGATTCATTCCAGGGCAGGAAGTGTTCAGACGTAACTTCCAACAAAGCGACTTCAAAGCCGGTTATAACTCGAAACTAGGACGAAAATTCCTGAAATGTAGAAGGTAAAAGGTAAAAGTCTGTATGAGATAGAGGATATGCAAGGAAAATCGTTGGGGGTATTCCACGCCAAGGATTTAAAGCAATAACTCTACAATCTTTGGTGGTTTTAGTCTCAACGATTCCAAGTCACCAAAGTAAACACGTTTTTTTTTTTTTTTTTGTTTTGTTAGGTAGAACAGAATCTATTGACACGGAAACGATACTAGGTTATATAAATACATCTAGGCATATATGTATATGCAAATATACGTTTACATGTTATTGTTTGCTAACAAATATAGTCATGGCAAACCTTGAAGAAAATTTGCAATTTGCTTTTAACTTAAGCTAACGTTTCTAATCTGATTACTTATTGTAATCGCTATCACCCCAATAGTGCAGCCTCATAATCACTCTGAAGAACTATGCTATTAAGAGCTAAAGACTGTTAGTCACCTAGGGCGACAACATACATCTGAGTCCGTTTTTACAGCGAGTTAAGCAAAATACACAAGTTACAATCAAGGTTTGCGTACAAACATTGACAGTTTCAATGGTGTGGAATGACTAGGAATGATAGCAGCAATTATTGATATATTCACTAGTACCGAATAAGGTTCAATAGAAGGTGGAAACAAACGAAAAATTATGTTTATATTCGCAGAATACCGTATGGTATTTAAAGTAGAAAAAAAGGAAAAGATGCAAGTAATGGAAAAAGATTTGGGGGTGTCTCTCGCCAAGAATTTACGGCAAAAAGCCGTAATTTCATTGATGGTCTCAGTCCCAATATATCCAGCAAGAAACCACTCCTGCTATAATAAGAACAAAGTGTTTTGTTCACCCACAATTCTATATAGAACTGGTATAGATATGTATATACATATCAACACACACTCTTATAAAAGATTGGGACAGTTTTTTTAAACAAAATTATTTAAAGTAAAACCTACACGTTTTAATACACAAAGGTGAATAGAGACACACACAAATATCTTATGATTCTAAGACTCACCAAAAGTTATCTCTAGCGCAGCCGCTTCACAAAAATCAGAGAGGAGAAAAACTGACTCCTGTCAAAGTCGTGCTGAAGCAGTATTATACAAATCAGCCACGAATTAAAAATAACAAAAAATAAATAAATAAAAAGTAATTAGCATTAATATTTCAATATTTTTATTTCCACATACTCACCCGCGTCGACCGCGTCACCATCTTAGTCAAAGCATCTTAAAGTTTCACTATAAAAGGAGAAATTATTAGTTTCTATTTAATAAATATTTTTTTTTGCCGAACACGTCAGCAATTTCTTCTGAACTAAAAAGTTTGAGTAACAAAGCAAAGGAAATTTCGAGGTAATAGCTTTTCTATAGATTTATTAAATTGAAAACCAGCTATTGACGGCGTTTTTTTTATTTAAACTCGATCTTGATCTAAGTACAAACGAAATCAGGATTTGAGAAACTCACGATTTCATTTGATACAGTAGAATATACTTTAATAAATACCGCGATGGTTATTGTCTTTCAGTTTTTTTTACATTTACGTCCCTTTTCACAATTGGAATTTAACGTGAACTTTAACTGACAGTTCTTCATACAAAACTTGCAGTTAGAAATGGGAACGAGTACGTTTAAAATTAAATCATAAATTCGTTTTATTTTAGCAGTCAAAATACGACCGAAGCCCCTACTAAAGTATCAGTATGTGATACGTCAAGAGAAAAAAATTTAACGGCGGTGACTATTTGTAAACAACTAGCGACGGACTGTATTTATAACAAACAAAATCTTTTACAACTAATACAAAAACAAAGAGGAAATTTAATTCTTCTTACCTGTTCTCCTAAAACAGGCGGACTTCCAACGGTCCTAACCCATTTCGTCCCTCATGGAAGACCTAAAATAAAGAAACAGAAAAAACGTTATCATTATAACATTTAATGAAAGCAATTTACTTGAAATGATACTTACCTTATGAAAAGTTGAATCAACGTCCCGATTCCTCTATTAAGGGGATAAAAATTAAACTACATAATATGTATTTACATACATACAAATCTGAGTATATGTACATATGTAGGTACAAACATGCCTCAATCGAATCAATTTTATTTATTTTTACTTACCTTTATTTTTATTTCGTCCCACGAAGTACACATTCCCTTTGTTTCTTTTTGTTGAAATTTTTATTAATTTTGCTACATAAATTTTCGATTTTTCTATATTTTTTTATGCCACTTATAGTCTGTATATAAATAAATGAAAATGAAGTTAAGTCTGGAACTTAACCCAAGCCTTCGTTAATTCGTTAAGTCGGCCTTAATGAGAACTTAATGCACACCAGCTCATAAGAAAAGCACACAAATTGTCAAACTCCATATGCAAAAAAAGTGTTTAGTCATATATATTATTGTGGGTGACAATTCGTGCTCTCAACAGGCACTACTAAAGTAAATACCAGCAAAAGATTTCAGAGCTGCATTACAGAACTTATAGTCGTAACTACACCACGGTGAGGTGAATAAAAACAATCGGAGGTACCAGACTATCTCTGTCCCGGGGGATTGAAACATAAATACCCAATAATCCCCGAATTTCGAACATTTCTTTTTATTTCCCTCCCATTCCAGGTCCTCTGAGGGACTCTAGAATGGTTGGGTTTGTAACGTACACCCTGTAGGCCGGTAAGGCAGTAGCAGTAGTGGCAACTTTACTACCCCAGCTGTTTAGTTTATTTTTTTTTGACAGATATAAAAGAAACAAAAAGGTAACAAAAACACAAACAAAGACAGTTTATAAAAAAATATAGAGGGACAAATCCAAAAAGAAATTCCTGGAAGAGGTACTGCTAGGAATTTTATATATATATTTTTTGATGAATTCCCAACAGCACCGCAAGACTAGAGAGAAATTGAAGAAAATGAAACGGAACGGGGGATTAGAAAATTTACCGTGAAAGTGTAAAGATGTGGTTGGCGGAAGAGATACCGGTGGATACTTTGGTTTTTTAAAAATTGAAAGAGAAAAAAGTGTTTTTTTTAAAGAAAGGGGTGAACATTGACATGTGAAAATTAACGAAAGTAAAAATTTAAATTAAAAATTTAAAACATTACACCAAAAGTAAAAACTTAAATTAAGAATTTAAAACATTACACCAAAAGAGAAAACTTAAATTAAAACAAACAAGAAAAGGGAAGCCTCCAACACACCACATTCAACTGGGGGACTGGACAAAACAACCATCCAAGCATCCATCCTATCAACAAACAACCATCCAAGCATCCATCCTAGCAACCAAACAACCAGCCAAGCATTCATCATAGCAACCAGCAAGCAAAAAAGAGGAGCAGCACGTCACCATTTCTGGTGGCGACAGGTATTCTGCCCAATTGACTTCGGACTTACACGTACGACGGGAACGGACAGTTACTTATATATATAAAAGTTATATTAATATATATATTAGCGCGTCTAGGTAGGGAAAAACATTTATTTATTAATATTTTCTTTTTTTTTGACTAAAGTGTTTCACTCACACCTTCGAGAATTAGGTTGAGCTCATCCTAGGTCTTCGGGAGGGGACTAAAGTATCAGGGTATTTGCCCAGTAAATATATATGTTTTTCTCATTTGACCTTACAACAAACTCATATATATATATATATACTTCGGACTGAAAGTGTGACTATTGACTGATCAGACTGAGACCGTCGACACGCCACAAACGGACGGCAGGATAGCATAGCAAAGGCCAGCGTAGAAAGCTACACATTCATAATTTTGCGGTTTTGCCTTATATTTTTTTATAGTTTATTTGAAGAATTTGCTCCACAATTGTTTAAATTGAAACTAAATTATATATATGTTTATGTATTTCAGCAGTTATCTTTTTTTATTGAATTTTTTTTGCCAATAATGGGCATACAATTTCTGCAAATATAAATAATCTAAGGCTAGTAGTAATATTTAATGATAATATATTTCATTTAATTAAACTTTCAAATATTTATTTCTTTTTGTTATTAAAATATTTGTTAATAAATCAATGGTATCAAGTTGAATATTTATAAGAGTTTACATAATGTCGGGATAAAAATTTAAGAGGGAGACTGTAGGAAGGTGAGGTAAGTGTCCACCATGAAGGTCAGGGATAACCTCATAAAAGTGCTAGAGGTTATCATAGGCGAAATTAACGATTTCAGAGGGAGGGAGAAGCCAAGGTTAGCTAACACCCGCTAACTCAATCTGCTCTTGAGATGTTTTGTGCCATGGTAAGTTTGATCAGAAAGGTTTGCAAAAATTTTAATAATAATAGTTTTGCTTTCATCCTCCTTCGGGCCTCAATTTTTTTCTTTTATAAACTTTTGTGTACAACATCCGACACAACAGCTGGTATTTTTTTTATTATTATTATGTAGCCAATTTAAACCTGTGCTGACTGGCAAGAACCCTACCACGACGGCGAGCTCTAGCCGGAGCAAAAGCCAGAATACCAGCACCGCCAACAGTCAGGTAACCCTATGTACAGTGGTGTATACGGCACGCACGTATATGCAACACAATATACCTATCATTGGTACCACATAAAACATACATACACAATAGCTTCGGTGTACCCACTAATTGGTAGTTTCTTCAAATGCTTAAATTTATCGTGAAGTTCATCCATATTGATAGACTGTGATGGCAGATGTAGCTTTGGTACACTACGGGCTTTAAGCTGGCGCCACCTTTTGTTCGTTGCGATTCCCCTGACCTCGACCTGGATACTCATTGATAGCACTGTTGTAGGTTCATCTTTAAACCAGCGCATTGTGAGGGATTTCATATCCCGCTTACAACCCATTTGGACCGCAAGAGACTAGCGAATTATAGTCAACGACGAACCCTCATCTATAAAGGCATGTGTTTGAATGACCTTACCATTTGGTCCACATATTTCGATAGGCACGATTTTATGAAGTAATTTTGTTGTTCTCGATGACAATGGGTTCCGATCTATTACGTTGATTTGGTATTTATGCAGATTTGATTCCTCATGCAAACTTACGCTGTGTAATTTTTTACAATCGTTTACATTGCAAACCCTTTTTCGCTTGCATTGCGCCACATTATGTCCCTTACGTAAACAAGAAAAACAGAGACGATTATTTTTTACGAAACTCCAGTGTTCTTTTACCGGCATTTCTAAAAACTTTTCACATTTAAATAGCAAATGAGAATTTTTACATTTTATACAACACATTCCATTAATCCCCTCGACCACAGTGAGTATTGGTTTTGTATTGAGGCGGGGTTGACTAATATAATTTTTCATAGGGCCAGACAATAATGTTGGTTGCACATTAGGTGTCACTTTTACAATAAACCTGGCAATATGCTTTATCCAACTGTTAAAATGATCAAGTGTAGGATACGGTATGATCGACGAACTATAAGACGACCATTCAATACGTTTAGTCATCGGCATCTTGGCGGTAAGTTCCTCTATCAATGTGGGATTACTTATATGTTGCACAGCATCACAGCTTTTTAAAAACGTTGTTAGGTTTTGTACTTTTGTGGCGAATGGCACTAATTTTTCCAAATGGTTTTCAGGTATTGCACTAATTTCCCGAACCTTTTGCAGTTGGCTTTTAATCAAAAGTTCGGGACGGCCATATTTAAAATCGAGCTGTTCAATTATCTGTGTAATGTTACGCGGATTTATCAGCAGACATTCTACTTCCTCACGGGCTGGCCCTTTCAAACATTTTTGCAGTCTGAATGTTTTTCTAACTCTGAATATCCATATGCATTTGTGAATTCCGTAAATGCTGCTATAAAAACTGGACATTGTTCCGGGTAACCATGAAAACTCCGGTAAATCATACAATTTTCGTGTATTCTGGTGTGCACTATTATTTGCATTTGAAAATATATTCGAATAAGGGGATATAAATGGTGACTGTGAGGTTATAATATTCGTAACATTTGGCAACCCTGCATTTGTGTACGTGCTGTATGGTGAAGAATATAAATCCGAAGTGGGCGCAGATATTGTATGTGGCATTTGAGTATATCTGATATTTGTTTGCCCCATATTGACCGGAATATTAGATTGGTTTAAATGAGTCTGAATATTCCCCCGTTGGCATTGTTGCCAACTTTTTTCCAACAAATATCGCTAAAGTAGACAAGAATAAAGCTAGAAAATAGCTAAATTTCAAAACCATTTCAAAATTTAGCGATAAATAGCTAAAAACAATTTTATTTTAAAATTGTTTCAAAAATTTTACGGTAACTTGTTAACTTTATTCACACTTTCCGAATTTCTCTAAAAATTTTATCAAATACCAAATAAAAGCAATGTAATAGGGTCATTTTATTGAAAAACATGTACATACAAACATATGTATGTATTCATTATATACATATTTATATATGTATGTTTATAAAAATTCAGAACTTTCCCAGTAAAACTATTTTTTCATATATAGCAGGCTTCTGCTATCAAGCGCTGACACCTGCTGCTGATTTTTATCTTTCGATTTCCCGGTTTGGAGTACTATATATCTGCTCACAAAAACCCTTTGAATTTAATAAAACACAATGTTTACTAGCAGTGCTATTTAAAGGATTAATAACATAAACGTTTTTGCTTATAAATACATATATGAAAGCGCTTCCCAAGATGGATTATCTAACTTTCTGGCTTTAAAACTGGCATTGTTCTGCCGCTATTCAACAAATTTTTTCTATAGTTTGCCTTTTACGTTCAGTGCATCTAAACAAGCTCACATTTTAAAGCGAATTATGATGCAAAAAAAATCGCTAGAATTCCCGCTAATAGCTAAATCATAATTTCTCCCGCAAAATGTAATTAAAAATCGCTAGATTTGACGAAAAAAATGGCTGAATTGGCAACAGTGCCCGTTGGCTGCATGGTATTGCTGGCTGACACTGTGTTGGGCATAGACTACTAAATTAGACACGACACCGGCTAATTGAAGATAAATCGCTTTATCTGAATTTTGCGGTAGAGATAGCAAATATGAGCAATTTGTATGCCTTTCTCTGTCAGATAATTCAAATAAAATGACATTTAGTTATTTACAAAATAAAAATTTTCTTGGCAGGAATTGGCGCAAATTGGATAAAAAATGATTTTGCGCCAAAATCCTTGCCAAAGTTGGTAATTTGTGGACAAAATTTGGTAGATTATCTTGTCCACAAATTACCAACAGTGAGAAAAGTGAAAAAGCAAATGTGATAACAACAAAACAGGGGATTATTCTGGATGTTGCAAGCAAAATGTAAGTATGGAAATACATAAATTTTTATTTTAGTTTTTAGCTCTTTTACAGGAGCCGAAGATGTATTATGGGTTATCCTGCTGGAGAGAAGCTACATTTGTTCCCGAAAGAGCCGATTCGGTAAGTGTGTCGTCTTATAGCCTGTTTGTAGAACGCGACAAGGGCGACTCACGACGAGCCATTTCATGGACGACTACGTAATGAAAAGCGTTTGTATAACGCGACTCGACTTTGTCGTGCAGCTTACGTTAATTCGCCTATATATCCCACCCTGTGGCAAAACATTATGTTGCCAACATGTCCAAAAATTGTTTTCATTTATCGTTTTTCATAGAAAATTATAAATTCAACTTGAAAAAATGGTAAAAATGGTAACCCTATTCTTGTGTTGAAAAAACACAATTGACAATTGAATTAAAAATTATTTGTATATATTTTTTTATTATTTTGTTATAAAAAAATCAAATGTTCTTCAAAATGTCTGCTGTTATTGAAGAACAAAAATTAGGATATGTATGAAACTGTGTAGAATCCATGTGATTGTATGTGTATTGTCAGTATTTATTCGTTTTGGTGCACTTTTTTTGAACACGATTATAATTTTTCATTCGCCCATCTTGACATTTATAATGAGCCAAACCGTGTTACACAAACCCAAATAATTTGAGAGTTGTTACGTAATTAAAATCGTCAACAGTCGCTATCTAAAAACCAAAAAAAGAAAAATGCTATCATGTTAGCGATTATTATCGACGAGTCGTGTTCTACAAACAGGCTGTTATTTTTACTAAAAAAGTGTTGTACATTGGATGCGACAATAATGTTCTTGTCCAATGTACAAATACGTAGGTTAAGATAAAAAGTGAACATTGTGCATTGGAAGGAGCAATTATGTTCCTGTCCAATGCAATAGGAGCTTCAGAAACGCGTCGCGGAAAAAAATTGTGAACATTGTGCATTGGAAGGGGCAATTATGTTCCTGTCCAATGCAATAGTAGCTTCAGAAAAGCGTCGGGGAAAAAATTGTGAACATTGTGCATTGGAAGGGGCAATTATGTTCCTGTCCAATGCAATAGTAGCTTCAGAAACGCGTCGCGGAAAAAATTGTGAACATTGTGCATTGGAAGGGGCAATTATGTTCCTGTCCAATGCAACAAATTTGTGTTTTAAAGTGCCTTTGAAGGATCATTTAAAAATCTAGGGAACAAAAATTAAAAAAAAAAAAAATATAAAGCCCTTTTCAGGGCTACAGAATATTTTCTAAAAGAGATAAAATTTTGGCTTTACTACTAAATATAGAATTTTATCAATAAAAAATTCCATTTTTTTTATTTACATGAATGAACTCCAACAAGAAAACCTGACTGAAACTAAATAAAATATAGCTGTTATAAAAACTTGATTCTATAAAAATCTAAACTGGAAAGAAATGCATCCAAGAAGGAAGAAAGTTCGCAAAGAAAACAACTTTAGACTTTGATGGCATAAGTAAATAAATTATATTTAATTTTTATTGTAATTATTAAATATCAAAAATTATGTGAGACATTTTTAGATTTAATTGAAATGTACTGAACTTTAATCAGAAATAATTTCTTAAGCTTAAAAATATGAATACAATTTCAAAATTGGACATACTTCTTTTAAGATTTGATTACTACAAATTGGGGTGAGTATACGGTTAGTAAAGAAATAACTTGTTTCTACATTATATTAAGCAAGCGAGTCTGCCTTTGTTTTATTAAGGTTTTATTTTAAAAAAAATTCGTATGAAAATCTGTTTTTTAAACCTTTTTTGTTTTTATAAAGCCTTTTTTGTTTTTATAAAGCCTTTTTAGTTTTTATAAATAATGCTTTAAATATTTCGACCAAACATATACATATGACTTAAGGTACGGCTAATCATTGGCTCAAAAAAGCGTAACCAACAAACGTTAATGAAAAATTCTTCAATTCGGACAAAAGTTTGTCTAGTTTCCATGTCACCATCGGAGGAAGTATCGGCATTGGCCGCATTGTTAGCTAAGTTGTGTGTTAGCATTTGTTTTTAGCATTATTAATATTTTGCGTTTATTTTCGGTTTACGCTGGAAAAGAAAGTTTTAATAATAGTATTTTGTTGTCAGTCATTGTGATTTCACTTACATCATCCATAGGTGTTTTACGTATCGATTTTATCAGTACCTTCTGAGCAGCTTCATTAAAATCAACTGCTCTCAATACTACACAAAAATGCATGCCATAACCATCCAAACGTCCCAAAGAGTATTCAGCTTTTAAATTAGTCAAGAAATCTAGGCAAAAATGGATGCATATGTCTGATCTCTTGTTTCTGATCTCGTTGCATTTACAAACAAAGAGGCGTAACGATCTTCTGGAATAAATAAATGGTGAGAACAATTAATATTTCAAATACTGAAATATTATTCAAATAAAACTTACCATTTTTATCCATTTGCGCAACAAGCTGACTTGCTGGAACCTTCTGTTGTCGTGTATTTTTATTTGTTAGCACGCTGTTCAGCAGCACCACCTGTCAAAGGTGGCCCGGCCAAATTAATATAAGGTGCTGGAATAGTTTGCTGCCCAGCGTAGAATATTTATCTTTTTTGCATGTACTTACTGATATAAAACAATTTTGGCCGGGTCCCAATTTAGGCATGATAGCACGCGTACATTTTTAGTTGATAGTACGCTCAGAAGCAACAGGCGGCCCGGCCAAAGAAATATAATGTGCTGGGATAATTTGCTGGCCAGTTATCTCACAAGCAGCCCATCGTGGTGTTATACTCACTTGTGTAGGCACTTGCAGATCAAAAAAAGTTGTCGGGCCCCTATTTTAGGCACGAAGAAGCCTCCACCAGCATTATGTTGTAATACTTGGCCAAATTGTTGCATATATCGTATAACGCCCACGTGATGAACATATTGTGAGTCCCGATGAGTTTTACGAAATTATTTTCGCTGAGCTGGTGCCGACTTTCTAGTGTTGTTCCAACAATATTCAACAACATGCACAACTTGAACAATTGTTTCACCTTCCGAAATGTACAAAAACGCTTTCTTTAGACGAGTCTTCATCATAGGTAGTAACTTTGCACCTACATATGTCCAAATGTTCCAAATGCCGGGAAGGTATTTTTTTGCAAACACTTTGTAAATACTTAAACATCTCACATTATTTGGGCCACAATTAACAGTCAGTAGTTGGAGAATACCACTGGCCTTCGATTACACACTTTAATAAGTTAAAAAAACATCTATTTTTTACAAATATTTAATTTTTATTCAAAATTTTTCACTTTTCAACAATTTTTGTGAATTTTATTTTCCAGTTTCTTATGAACATATGTTTGCAATTGCAGTATATAGCTATTGCTTTTTATACATATAGAAAGCAATTTTTTCTCTCCCTTAAATAATTCAGATAACGCTGCGAATTCAACACCAACCAGCTGTTATCACTATTTCGCTTAACTCAGAACTGGGAATTCTGGTTCATATTCTGTGGTGTTGGGACGAACGTTGTTGCAACAATTGGCTGACTAGGAAGGCTGTAATTTAAAGTTGTAGTATTTGTACTTACAGGAAATGTGCTACAATATGTAGCGGCGGCTGTTGTGTTACGTATCGTAGCTATAGTTGTGGCTGGAATTTGAGCAGTAGTGTAATACGACGATTCTAACGCGGTACTTGTTCTTAACAATTGTTCCTGCAATTGAGCTCTCTTTGTTTCACTTTGACATACTTACAACAAAGTCTTCTAAGCGTTTTGGTAACTTTCCTCTTGTTGATCGGTGGCTCCGATTCGGCATGCCCTCAATGCGTTTTAAAGTTGACCAGTATGACTCGGTACAAGTTCTCGGCAGAAAATTTGGCACAGTTTCGCAAGAAT